>JBBPBS010000689.1:6614811-6671934 GCA_037974835.1 Cicer judaicum
ATATTAAAAAAACAAAAAAAAAAAAACCTTATCAGCTAGGTGTAAAATACACTACCGGATTCTAGCTTCCGGTATTGTATTGGGGGGCGGGGGGGACAAACACGAGGGCTCATGAGCAACCACCGAAAGTAGCCCCTACTGCTTCAAGCATACTACAGCCCTGATCCATGTCAGCTAGGATTCAATGGGGTAGCCTTGGCCCATATTGATGGCTCTCTGAACTATCAAGTAGTATCTAATTTAATAAGCAACATCTATTATTATAAAAAGAGTATGCAGCGGGAATCAGGGAGTCAATTAAATTGACGAAAAGTAGAAAACAGAGTAAATGTACCAGCTTAATTTGGGCTTTGATTGAAGCAATTAATTGAGTGTACTCCTCTATCTGCCTGCAACACATAAGTGATTCTTAAGTTTAAACATGAAACAATATTTGCAACAATAAAATGGAAATAAGGAAAAATAAAAATTAATCAACCATTTTATGAGATGAAAATAGAAGGTGAAAGATAAATTTGTCCTAAGATGGGTATAAGAGTTATCAAGAGCTATATTTTTAATGCCAGATAGCTCTGCAGCATGACTCCAAAACCGCTAAATGCATTTATATAAATATAAAATATATTAAAATATGTTTAAATGCATTTATATAAATATTAAATATATTATTTTACATTAAACAAAGTTATTTGAAGACATTTATATTAATATTGCCAAAGTGCTCGTCCTTTGCACATAATATAATCTTAATTGAAAAAAGCCAATAGAAGAGATGAATGAGAAGTTAGAGATATGGCATATGTTTAAGTAGAAGTAAAATAAAGAATATGAATGTCAGTTTAAAATAAATAAGCAAATTATAATGTATAGGTGAAAATTGGAAAACATACAATACAACACATCACATAATCCAATTACAAAGGATAAAATGGAGGAATGCTATAGATATGATATACGATTGAAAAATACACCTCAAGTTTTAAGGAAAATTTCAGCACACAACTTCCCGCAATTTTGTATGGAATTAATTGTTTGGGAACAAAAAGGCAACTGGAAAGTAAACTATGTGTTGAAGAGATGATAATGTAACGGCGGACAAGGTAAGTAGATATACAATCATTGGAAAGAAAATTGGAGCAACCCCAACATGATGGAAAAGATAATAGAACATTATCTTCTTATGTGGTTTGTGCATGTATAGAAAAGACTTGTAAAAACACCGGTAATGACAGGAGGCTGGATGAAGGATTGTCCAAGGGTTAGACATTGAAGGAAAGCAAGATAAACTATTAGGCCAAACCATTAAGAGAAAGTTAGACCTAATGCATGACAAGACTTTATAACATCGACTGAAGCATGTAGCAACACCACCTAGCTGAAATAGGTTTGTTGTTGTATATTTATAAACTTACGATTGTTATGTCTATTGCAGAAGTTGAATACATTGTCTTACTACTTACTCATACCTATATATTTATATATCAACTTTCATTATGGTTGAACCAATGAATTGTCAGTCAGTGAGCTCACGGTGGTTAACTATACAGACTGGTTGAATTGTCAATCAGTGAGCTCATGGTGGTTAATCAGTATTTAACGTTTCAGAAAAACATTATAAGAGGAGGACCAAGGGCTAAAGTTAGTATATGGACAGAATTTAATGTAGGCAGTTTTTACGTTGCAGCATTTTTAGTTATAGCATTTTAGGCTTTTGTAGTAACTGCTACATGGGCAGTTACCAACAGAATAAAAGTAAGAAGGAAAATGGGAATAGGCAGGCATTTATGGCGAGGGAAAAAGGAAATGGAAGGCCAAGGCTCCCGAAACCTTGGAGAACAAGTGTCCTAGTGTTATTCTGTTTTATTTGTGTTATTTTCTGTACTGTAATTCTGTTTGTATCAATAAATATCAGAAATTATTCCAATTTTACTTTGTATTGGACTGGTACCTACCACTCAGCCACTTTCCCTCTCACTCAGAACTCTTGGAAATCAACTTATTGCAATGTTTCAATTAAATCTTAACATTTCATGACAGTAATTCGAGAAAATTTTAAAATTTAAAAAACTACATGCGTAATTTAATATAAAAGGCTAATAGTACAACAAATTATACCTGGCTATCTTTTCTTCCCTTTTTTCTATGAAGTTTAAAGCTTCAGACCAAGTAAACTCCACATGGAATCCCATACCTATATCCACAAATATGTGTTGTGTATCGGACCTGTAAAGTTTCCATCGAATGCATAAAATATGAAAAAGATGAGCATTTCCATGGAAAGAAGACAAGCACAAGCAGTGAACCAGTGAAGGGGGTTAGGTAGTTTGTCGAAGGTTCTCAGGTTAAACTTCCATGCATTGATTGTACCCTGGATTGGAGAAGGGAAGTGTCTAGACACAAGTTGGGCCATAAAAAAGGAAAAATCTTATTTTTATAATATGACCATAACTGATGGTTATAAAGATCATATATCAAGGAATAATAAGTTTGATCACATGGGTTGGGGATAAAATACAGATGTGCCTTACAAAAATCAGAAGAAATCAAGAACAGGTTAAATTAAAAGAAAGAATTAATGCTACTAATTATCAAACCAGGGGGCAAAAGCAAGTGAAGTAGAGTGAAAGCTGAAATGTTTGATGACTTACACTTCTGCTTGCACGTACACCTCAGACCCAAGATTGACCAAAGATCTTAGACTGGTTACACTATTCTTCTCTAGGTTTTCAATGTTTCTCCGCAAATCAGCACTGAGTGAACAAGTCAAGTGGATTCAAACAGAACAATAGTACTTTATGAATGCATTTAAATTTAGGCCAGTTTTAGTAATTAGTCATTGGATACAAACTTGTTTCCAAACTCGGCCGACAAGTGTAATTTGCACATGCTACTGTGGATTTTATGAGAAATGGATAATACAAAATTCACCTTGTTAAAAAGATGTCATTATCATGGGGATACTAATTGATTCTAGCAGTACACATAAAAGTGAAAAATGATACAAAGTTTTCTGTTGTTCAAAGACCTTGTCCCTGCAACAAAGATATGAGAAAAATAAGTAAACAAAAATTCTGAAACCCATGTAATAAACAAAGCAACTATGCAATGTAGAAGTGAGCTAATTATCTTCATCAATTGTAGCTTATATACTCTAAAGCACCATGCATTTTTCATCACAAAGACTTGGGGATAATAGAGGAAGAACAGCATTCAAATTTATGACATACATCTATACACATTATTTGCAACAACCAAGAACAAAATCCACAAAGGAAACACTATACCTCTGAGCAGTAGCATGAAGAAGATCAGGTTTCAAACGTTTATCAACAAATTCTTCATACTTTTGAATTTTCTGCTGGCGTAAATTGTCCATATGATAAGACTTAAGAGTCCTAGTAAAAGCATAAGCCAATAAAGAGTCATTAGATATATTAGTATATTGTATATGTATTTAGAAAGAAAAGAAAGAAAAAATAAATAAATAAATAAATAAATAAAAAAGAAAAGAAAGAAGGAAGGAATAAGTAAAAAAAGAAATAACTAAAGGGGAAAAACAACAGAGGAATAAGTAAGAAAGTAGAAAGAAAACAGAGAACGAAGGAAGGAAACAAAGGAGAGAAAGAAAGAAATTTTTTGGGTAATGGACGACGGTGACTGGAAGGTGGGTGGCGCTGCTGGGCGGCTGCTAGATCTTGCAGGAAAGGAGGGAGTGTTCGCAAAAAACTGGGAGTGTTTGAAGGAGAGAGAAGGACAATGAAATTAGGGTTAAGAGCGAAAAACCTAAAATACACTTTAAAATAAAATAAATAAAAAATAAAAAAACATCCACGTTTTTGGCCCACCAGAAACACGCGACCCGAGTGTGACCGGTGACCCGCGAACCCAGCCAGAACAGCCGCTTTCCAGTTTCACGGCGCTCCGCACCATGCCTCTGCGGCCAGGCACTGCGCCGCTAAGCTCCAGCGCGATCCCGCCGCGAACCGGCGCTATTGACTACCTAGACTCCAATCCATATGTTCCCCACCTAAATCACCTTATGACTCTCAGAATGTCATCATATGTAGAGCTGTCAATTTGTCAAACCCCCTATATATTGGCCCAGCTCATATATTGGAGGGGAAAAAAGCCTTATCATAAAAAGGCCCATTAAAAGAAAGCCCACAAAATTCCATGGGGTTAGAGAGCCCATTTTAAAAAAAAAAATCAATAATTTTTTGAAATAAAAAATATTTCAATTTTTTTTCCGACGTTTTTTTCAAAAAAAAAAATCCAATTTTCTTGCATTAAAGTCTCATAGATGATGAGTTTGAATAAATGCATCTAAACACAAATCAGTCCCATAATATAAGATTCTGGTATTTATTATTTATATGTACACGGGAAATATATATTGCAAAAAGTTAATAGCCTCGAGTAGGATCGAACAACATCATTCAATTCAACTAGTAAATGTTTCAACTTTCAACTTCATTTATTTGACTAATGCAGCTATTTTCTCATACTCAGTACATGATTTTCATGATATGCATAAATAGTCTCAGCTCTTAAACTAAAACAATCATATGTGTTAATTATCAAAATGTTCTTCCAAGCATGCAATTAATCATAAATAATTTCATAACTAAGCTTCATACTGTTTAGAAAAATAATTGTACATAGAATTTCTAAGTCAATTTCAACTTATTCATTCACATCATAAATCATACGGTATGCACCAAATAAAAATTTTATTTTATGAACCAAAAACAACTAAAAAACTTATATTTGGTTTTCTGTTTTTTGTTTTAAGGAGCTTCAAAACTAAAACTGATAGCCAAACAGAACAGGGTTTATTCTTCTAGTTTCCAATGCTAGAAAAGTATGTAAAAATAAGAAACCGATGTAATCTTCTAATTTCCTATATATGTCTAAGTATGGACAAAAACCAATGTACCTTATAATCGTATATGGAACACCAGAATCAGCCAGATATTGTGCAGTCTTTCCTTTCCAAACCTGCAATCAATATGAAATGGTATTTAATTTTTATATGCTTCACTCTCAATAACAATGTCTGGTGGTTAGCTTCCTAATTTTTTAAGGCTCCACCGTGTTTCTATGGGATTCCATCTCCCTTTGGTCTTTTTTCCCCCAAAGATTCCACTCCTTTTCCTTGGCACCTCAAATATGTTTAGTGATTCATGAAAAATGTAGGGATTCTTTAGCAATAATGCAAAACACATCCCAATATTTTGACAACTCTTCCTCTCTCTATGCCTACAAATGTCTTAATAAAGAGTAAACCCCCAAAAGGATTCTCAAAAGGATTCTGAGAAGATTATCATAATATAAAAGCTAACAGAAGCAAAAATTATAAGCCAGATCTTATGCTCCATCCAAATTATGTTCCCACATGTGATTTTCAAGTGGAAATTATTTCATAGACTCTACAACTAAAAAAAAAAACTACAAATACATAATAACAAAGCTGGTTCTACATGAAAATTTGACAAAGTGCAGCTCAAACAAACTAATAAAACATAGTCAATAAATTGAAGAATTACTTAAAGAGAAATCAAGAGAAGGAATTGAAGAATCAAGATTAGTGAAACAAATAAAACATTGTCAATAACATCGAAGCAACCTGCAATTAAGGGTGTAAAAGGGGAACAAAAACAATACAGTTTCTAAGTAGATAACAAATAAGCAAAAACCAAGAGTTGCGGGCACGGATCAGAACTACAAATCCAAAAGGATTCAAAACCTAAACTATCAAATATGGATACTCCAATCATATACCACACTATCGCAAGATTTGTAACACGTAGAATCCAATGAAAAATCTAAATAATACTTTTAAATCACATAGTAGCAAAACAATGCAGTTTACGAACCAAAACTCATTAAGAGTCATTATTTAAACATCAGAGTATTACAGACATCACAGTATTACCTGTAACAACGAAGACAAGAAGGCCGAGCCGTGACGGTGGCGAAAAAGAATTAAGTCCAAAACAATGGTGAAGGGAATGAGAATCGACCGTGACGGTTGTCGGAAGCAAACGAACGGAGGAGAAAATTGACACCGCACGACGCTTTGGAAGTCCAGATTGTGAAAAAATTGAAAACAAAATATGGGCCATGAGGCCCTTTGGCCCAGTCCACAAAAAACTAAAAAAAGTGGGCTGGGCCAACAAAAAAAACTCATTAAAAGGGGCTTAGTAAAAAGTTTAATAAATGAAGTTTTGTGATTTGAGGCTTTTTTAACAGACAAAAATCTTCTACCAGTGTTGGATGTGAACTAAGGGCAAAGGAGAAACCCTAAACCCTTTTAATAATTTGTTCATTATAATCATTATTCTTTAGAAAATCATTTGCAAAGAAAAAAAAAAGAATAAATAAGATAAGATATCTTGTTTTGAAAATATAGATGCATAAGTTATTTGTATGATTAAACTAAAAAATAAATAATTTTATTATGAAGTTTTTAAAATATTTTATTGTAATTTTATGAATATTAATTGATTAACATTATCTTATTACATATTACACCATTTGAAATATGTTTTATGACTATTATTTAAATTAAAGGAAATGACAAAAATTGTGTTGAATTTTGAAATAAAAGGGAAGGACCAAAATTGTATTGAATTTTAAAATAAAAGGATTCAACATATCTAAAGATGGATTGGATTAATTGAATCTGATTTGATGTCTTTTCATTCATAAATTAAGTTTAATTGCAGTTTTTAGTTCTCTATCTCTCTCAATTAATTCATCTATATGCTTTTACATCATTAAATCATATGCTACATTATTTAAAATGTTTCCTTATCACTATTTTTGCATTTAGAAATTTGAGGGATGTATAAAAAGTAGAGGTTTTAAAACAAGAAAATCAATTTTGTAAATAAAATAAAAATTAGAAAATCAAAACTACAATTAAATTAAAATTATTAATGGATAACTTAAATTTAATTTTACTTAATAGATAACGGGTAAATTGAATTTTATATTTAAAATTTTAATGAATTATAAATGAATTAACGAATTGATTTGATCTATCCATTCACAGTTCAATCCAAATCCATCTAATCCAACCATTTTCCCACTTGTAGGTGCACTAAAAAAGAAGTGCACATATGGCAATGATACTGAAAAAATACATGATTGTATTAGATTTATTATCAACAAAATAAATCAACCCTACATTTAGTAGTTCATTATAGACTAGTAAGGCATTATTATCAAATATTAACACGAGAACATTCCCGAAACAAAACTTATCTTATTAAAATCAAGCATGTCTTGTCTACAATACCACTTTATATCAGAAATATACACGAATATATTATAGATTTATTATCAACTAAATAAATTGTTAATAAGTGGTAATCAAATTGAAGACTTTAAAAATTAACTTATAATGGTTATTTGGAAAACAAACAATCTGTTGAACCGTTATTTTTTAGTTAATTAGTTGTAACTTATTTTCTTAATTACTCTTGAAATGTAACTATCTAGTAAATAATGCCTAGTTAGTAATGATGAAGGGTAGCATAAGGCAAAACAAAATTACAAAATTGTGTAGAAAACTGAAAGGCGTAAAAATGTAGAAACTTGTAATCATTTTATCTCATATTAGTGATATTTTAAAGTCGGATCTAGTCCCCCAAATGTAATAGTTTAACTTCAAACTGAGTTAACAATTGTGTGTGTTTATTTTAGAATTGCAATTTTATTTTGTTTTGTTTCATTGCTGCAAACTGCAGTAATCTGATTCTTCTGGTTTTAAAAGAAAATTATTCATCAGTTTTAATTCATCATCAAGATCAAATTCATCATTCATTGATCAAAAGAAAAATTCAATAACAACTGGTATCAGTGTCTGGTTCATTCGATTCAAGGAAGAGATGACATCAACAAAATATGTACTAGAAAAATTCAACGGGAAGAATGATTTTGGGTTATGGCGTCTCAAAATGAATGTTTTGCTGGTTCGTCAAGGTTTGACAGAAGCACTAGCAAGAGAGAAATACATGACATCCATGCTTTTAGAAAGAAAGATATCACGAACAAGGGTCATAATGCTCAAATCTTGAGTCTTGAAGACAGGTTCTAAGGGAAGTGTCAAAGGGGCCTCTACAACAAATATTTGGCTCAAGTTGGAATCTTTATACATGACAAAATCATTAGCAAATCGTTTATACTTAAAACAAAATATATATATATATATATATATATATATATATATATATATTCAAAATACAATCTGGAAGGTCAATTGAAGATCATATGGATGAGTTTAATAAGATTGTTTTAGATATTGAAAATATTGATGTAAAATTGGATAATGAGGATCAGGTCATACTATTGATAAATTCATTACCAATCTTTCTTGAAAATATGTGTGACACACTCTTTTATGGTAGAGATTATTTGTCATTAGAAGAAGTGAAAGGTGCACTAATCTCCAAAGAATTAAAAAGGAAATCAGATGGAAAAGAATAAAGCAGTGGTAAGGGACTATTTGTCAAAGCCAAAGCAGGGAAGAAAAATAAAAAACCGAAGAGTAAATTCAAGAATAAAGAAAAGAACAAGTCTAAAATGAAGTGTTTCATATGCAAGAAAGAGAGGCATTTCAAGAAAGAATGCTCATATTGGAAAAGAAAGAAAGGATCAAATAGTGGTGATGATTATGGAAATACTTCAATAGCCTCTAAAGGCTATGACAACACAAACGTTCTTACGGAAAATTCAATTGAAATCATGGAGGATGACTGGGTGTTTGACTTAAGGTGTTCATTTCACATGACCTCAAATAGAGATTGGTTCCTTGATTACAAAGAAGCTGATGGAGGCAAGGTGATAATGGGAAACAAACCAGCCTACAAGGTAGTTGGGATTGGCTCAATCGATCTAAAATTGGAAGATGGAACTATGAAGATTTTATCAAAGGTCAAACACGTTCTAGAGCTAAAAAGGAACATAGTCTCTCTAGGAATGCTAGAAGAATTTGGTTGCTCATACAAAGCAGATAAAGGTACTCTAAAAGTGATAAAAGGATCATTGGTAATCATAAATGTAACATCCTCTAAATTTTAAAAATAGAAATTATCAATATTATTCAATATTAAAATGCGTGTGATAATTATTTGTCTTATTCGACTTACATTAGTTGATAAAGTTATTACTAATAATTAGTCAGTAGAAATTAACAATGTACTTGAAAAATGTTTCATTTCACCTCAATTAAAGGTAGTAAGTAACTACCAACTAAGCTTATATGTTATATTTTATTTGTAAATTATAGTGAGTGACTTTGTAGTATTGTTGTCCATAATTGAATGCTAAATGTGATATGCATTTTCAACTCATGTTATAATCCCTATCATGCTATGCAAGGTGATTTCTGAAATGTTGTGCTTAAATAAATTACGAATACCTTAGGCATATTTATTATATCTTGGGAGACTAAGTTTTGATTTTGATTGTGGTAATTTAGATAATAATTTGCTTACTCGTCATTTAAAATTTCGAGGACGAAATTTCTGTAAGTTGGGTAGAATTGTAACATCACAAATTTCATGATAAACTATTTTATTAAATAAATAGGAGTTTAAAGAAATTAATTTGGTGTTAAAATTATTTTAGAATATATGTTGATTAATTTTATGATTACTTCTCCTTATACATGTGAGTTTCTTATAGATTGATAACCATATATGTTTGATTTAATGAGTAATATAAATTATAAATATTATATTTAGTTATTTAATTTATTTTTAAAAAAATAATGGTATTTTAGCGAAAGTATTTTAGATGATAAGATATTGAGTGAGTTTAAATATAGACATGCATTAGATATTTGTGGTGATATTTTCGTGTGCATTAAACTATATAATAAATGTGTTCTTAATGATGTGTGAATGAGGTGATGATTTTAAAAATGTGATTTTTGAAGGCACATGGCGTAATTCTTAGTGGGCTGTGTGGATATATATCTATTGCATACTACATTTTCATGGCATGGCATATGCATCTTCGTGGAAGTTGCCCTAGTGGCAAGTGTGACTTTCTGTGTGGAAGTTGCCTTAGTGGCTGGTTTATATCCGGATCATATAGTTCTAGGAGCATTCATCATGCATATGTTTTGATATACAATTTATTAGTTTGTTCATTTTTTTCTTTTAAAATGGGAAGTTTTTACGTTTATGAGTTTTGTATTATTCTTCTATATGTCTTGCTTTGGTTTGATGTGGATGATGGAAAAATATTGACCCTTACAACAACATTTTAGGTACTAATGAGTTCGAGGAGATTCAAGAGTAGTTAGTGAGTATTGACGTGTGGCGAATACGAGATAAACATGGGTTTTTCTTTAAAGACGATTTTGTAATAATGGAATTATCCAATATTTTTAAACTCTTTTAATTTTTTGTCACAAATTGTTAAAATGTACTACAATTCTATGATACTGAAGTGGTTCTCTTTTAACTAGAATAATCGTCTTCATATTATTTTAGTTTTTGAATAAATATTTTCTTAATGATATTGAATAACATGATTGTTACTAATTATGTGAAACGAATAAATGTAAATTATTCAAAAAAATAAAAGATTCATAAATTTTTCTAACAAATAAGTATTTTTTTTAAGTAACGATCTGGATTAAAAATCCGGGGCGTTACAATAAAGGAAAAAAAGGGATCATAGTATCTATCTTCTCAATGGTCAAGTAGTGACAGGAATGACGACTATGGCAGTCCAAGCATCAAGCAAAACCAGCTTGTGGTATCAAAGGTTAGGACATGTAAGCCTAAGAGGAATGCATGTCATATACAAACAAGACATATTAGGAGGTGACAAGATTGGTGATCTTGAATTTTGTTAGCATTGTGTGTATGGAAAGGCATAGAGTCAAGTTCTCTACATGGAAACATTGCTCAAAAGAAATTCTATAATATGTTCACAATGATATATGGGGCCCTTCCAAAATTGCTTCACATGGAGATAACAAGTATTTCATTACATTTTTTGATGATTGTAGTAGAAAAGTATGGACATACATGTTAAAAATAAAAAATGAAGCATTCAAAACCTTTAAAGATTGGAAGTCTATGGTTGAGAATATGATTGACAAGATCAGAGGTTCCTTTCAAGTAGTGAATTATACGATGAACCATTGTCTAAATAACTTACTTGGTGAACAACAAAAAATATGTCATGGTGTATAATTGTCAAGTAATTAAGGCTACTCATGAGATATCGATACAATAATGGATTGGGCAAAAGATCATCAACATATCACCAGAATGCCATTTATTAGTAACCTCAAAATGAGTATATCCACTAGATTAGCCGATTGGAAACCAACCATAGAAATTAAATTTGTGGTATACTTGTGTTGATGAAGAAAGATGCCTTTGGAAGAAGAATGAAAATGAACCTCAAGACCAAGAAAATAATGCATGAGGGGGACGACATTGTTAAAGTTTTCGTCTGTTGAGAAAGTCATTAAAAACAGTGGTAGTGATGAAGTGTATCATGCAAAATTGACATCGAAGTGTATCACATGGTAGTTAGAAAAAGAAATGATTACGTTGAAAAAGAAAAATTATGACTATATTCTCAAATTATTGGAAAATGAAAAGCAGAATAGCAGTGGGGCAACTCAAAGAGGATCACAAAATTTTCTCATTAACTATTAGAATGATTGAACCAATATTTATATACATAAATATGATATATAAGCTAAATAGGAATGTTATCCTATCATTAATCCTAATCAATACTAATAGATCTTAATACAATAATATCAATATCTCAGTATGTTAGAATTCAAGTGTGAGTGGTTACTGCCACATCAACTAAGAAAGAAGAAAATGTTGGATATATAAGAGAGGTGCCTCATATACATAATTCTTTAAGATTTTGGGTGGAGATGTGGTGTCAATATCTCTTAGAAATTATAAATATTTAGTCCATTGTTGTTGTCGTGCTCCCCTGAACTCCCCAACAAGTGAGATCCTAGTGTGGCTCTAGTGATGTGGGTGGCTCAAACTTGATGGTAAGATTCTTGGAATTTGAGTATGAGTGACTTGTCCCACATCAACTAAAAATGAAGGAAATGTTGGTGGAGATGTGGTATCAAAGTCTCTTAGAGATTCTAGACGTTTAGTCCATTACTCATCTCTACTAGGGATTGCAACATAACTCGCACATGCAAGTACCCACCTAAACCCGTTTGATTTGGGAGGGGAAAACCCGCTTGATTTGTATTCATCAAAGCAAAGTCTATATCTGTAACGATTACTTGAACTTCACCACTTATAATCTGTTCTTTCAATATTTGTAGTGCCCACACAAAATTATCATCACACTCGGACTGTAGATATGCAAATCCCACAAAATGTTATTTCAATATATGTAACACTAATAATCTCAAGTAATGACATTCGATACCTGCATGTCTTGTATGTGCTATCAATAATCAATATCATGTGAAAATTATTTAAAAGAGTGATAACATCTGGATGAGCACAAAATATGTCCCTCAACTCACTTAAAGCCTCTACCTTCCTATACATTCCTATATCTATAGACATATGTGTTGCGTTCCATCAATGTCAAAAGATGTTGTATTTATGTTCTATTACCTCTGAGTGATGAACGATATGTTTAACGTGCATTGTAAACTTGTTTTATTATCGTCTAACTTTCAACATTGTGATCATTTAGTGTCATCAATATGTTTTTTGGTTTTACCATGTTATTCGTCATATCACCAAGTATATTTTTCTTTTCACGAGACAATTGGTCTAAGAAAGAATGACCAGTCAATTTGTGGTTATGGACACCACATATTACATGCAGATATCATCCCTCACCAACACTTGATGGTGTTCATCTCAATCTAAATAGGCATTCACATTGTTTAGTCCAATAGGTTTAGGATTCTTTCAAAGTCTATATTTACCGCTTATTTCACAATCAATAATTAATTTTATCTTTGTTTTTGGTATGTTGTCGCAGTTTCAAATCTAAAAAAGACAACGAAAATTCCATTTTTCCTTCCAACATTTCTAGCTCATTTCAATAAATCATCTCACGTATTAAACATCATGTCGGGGCTACCATTACAGGTTCACCTTTGTCGTTCATAGCGTCCTCAATTTCAAGTTCAACACCATCATACATTTCGTCAAAATCACATTTGAAACCATCATGCATTTCCTCAAACTCAAGTTCCAAACTTTCATACATCTCGTCACTGTTGTCTTCCTTTTGGTTCATTTATCTACATTCAAAAAGGAACATATAAACAAATCCAAGATTATGTAATACTCCTACGTGAACTCAATTCATGCACCCTTACGTGAATTGAAATCAAGTAAGCGTATGTGAACTCATTTAACGTACCTTTCACATTTCACTGAGATGACTCGTATGTGAATTGAGTTCATGTACCCCATATGAGTCTTAAACACCATTGTTTACATAATCTTAAATCACATATGTTTACCGAAATAAAGTTCACATATTGCCTGTAAATTTTACTATAACTTATGTGAGCTTATATCACGTAAGGTTAAAACATACATGAACTGAGTTCACGTACAATTTTCAGATTTTGAAAAAAAGTATGAATTCAAAAATAGAACAATAAACATACTTTATTGGTTCACTTTAAACACAATATGAAGAGCAAACCGACGAAGTGTAAATTATGAATGAGTAATGTGATGGGTGAATTATAAATAATTTTGTGATATGTAAATTATGAGGTTAAGAAGGGTGATGAAAAGATAAATGGAAGAGTTAAAGAATATTATAAAGATGCAAGGGCCCTTGCATTTCGAGTATTTGGTATTTTTTTAAAATAGGGGGTTTGGGTAGTAAAATGATGGGTGGGGGTAGCATTCTTGATCTAATTTTAGACTGAACTTCTCCAAATTCATCTTTCGTTCAAGACCGTGAATGGGTTGAGAGGTTGAAGGAGTACTGAGAAGAAGTTTCTGGGATCGACGTGTAACAAATCCCCCACATTATCCTATCAACAAAAAGAAAGAAAAAAGCAGTTTAGTAAATTTGGATTATTCTTCCTTTTTCAGCCGTTCCTGTGATATCAGATTTTTGTTTACCAGGTGATTCATATAAGATATTTTAGAACCCCCATATTAAATTCTTGGTACCATTTGTTTAAAATGAACAATAATTGTGTTTATTTCCCTTGGTGCGGTGAATAGGTATGGCAGATAGAGATGAAGAGTTAGCAATGCCAAGAGATGCAAAGATTTTGAAGTGTTTGTTGAAATCAATGGGAGTGGAGGAGCACGAGCCATGTGTGATAAACAAGTTTCTAGAGGTGTGGTATCGTTATGTTGTTGATGTGTTAACAGATGCTCACGTGTATTCAGAGCATGCTGGTAAGTCTGCAATCGACTGTGATGATGTTAAACTTGCTGTTCAGTCTAAGGTTAACTTCAGCTTCTCACAACCACCACCACGTGAGGTAATTATATTATTAATGTAGCATTATTAATCTTCTTGTCCAAATTTAGATATTGTTTCATGTTCATAATAAAGGAAAATTAATTGCATGTTATATTATTTTTTGTGTGGAATCAATTTGGGAGTGTTGTCAAATAGCAAATATAGTGGTGCTAATAGACCTATAGCATAGCAGGATTTTAATAAACTGCTATTGCATTGAGATATGCAATGTTGTACAAAGTGTTGTCGAATAACATTTATAGTAACACTCTAGCACCGTAGCTTAGAAATTTGGACAAACTGCCATTTTCCGTGGTTTGTGATTGACAACACTGAAAATTAGGCTGTTTGTCATGTGTAAGTTTGCCAGTGTCGATCTTGTATGAGAGATTGGCTTGTATACATCTGAAGAGTAGACTATACTGAAACTGTAAATTGTGCAAAACCCACCAAAGGACTTAAATTTGTAAAAATTTTACTTTCTAAAATTAAAACACATCATGTATATTGAAGAGAAAATAAAATTTTCAGCTTCCATGCTACTGCTACATAGTCTTTATCTTTTAGTTTGTTTTTAAATTATGATACTCGATTAAATAAGACGTTCATTGCATGTAAAGTTTTCTTCATGTCTGCAAAATATTTGCTTGTTTGAAAGAATCCCTGTCGATTTAGGGAGGACCCTATGTCATCTACTCTTTTGCATTTAGCAAATGAAATGTTATCTTTGAAAGATAATATGATGAATGTAATCATATGCCAGGTTCTTCTGGAGTTGGCTCAAAATTGCAACAAGATACCACTGCCAAAGACTATAGTTGGACCTGGTGTTCCTCTTCCACCTGATCAGGACGCATTAGTTCGTCCTGGTTATCAGTTTGCATTTTCAAACAAAAGGCTTGCCGAACCAATGGAAGAGACAGAAGATTATGATGAAGCTGTCAATACCAACCCTTCACAGGAAGAGAAGACTGATATCCAACTGAATCCCCATGAAAGAGTGTCATTTCCTCTGATCAAACACCAAAACGATTAATTTTTCTTCCATTTGTTGTTAATGATTCATTTTGTCTAGCTCATAACCTCATTTGTTATTATTGTTGTACTATAGTGGTAGTAACAGAAAAGGGGTTGTGGTGTTGAAGTTAATTTTTCCCAGCGCCTCTGCCATTTTGGGTGCACTCCTAATTTTCTCCAGCAAAGCTTCCAATATGGTTGTTGCTATCTGGAATTTAGTTTTGTTGAAGACAGTTTCATTCCTCCATTTCCAAATCATCCACAATGTGTAGCAAACACTTGTCTTACCCTCTATTCATTGCGCGACAACCAGTAGTACACCCAGTCCAGCATGCTTGTGTTTGGAGGAATATGTATGCCAATAGGTGAACAAAACCAGAGAAGCTAGTCAATTGGCAAGACATGAACAGGTGTTCATGGCCTTTTTGTGTTCAAAACAGAGGGGGAATTGGGAGTCTATCATCAAACCTTTCCTTTCTAGCCTCTCTCTCGTTGGTAGAATAAATTTTGCTACCATTCACATGAAATTCTTGATGCATTTAGGTGCTTGAATTTTCCATACAGCCTTCCAAACCTTTTGGTTGCTGGCAGTTGGGTTATGTTCTCCTCCTTCAGTAAATGGTATGCCGATCTAACTGAATATTGACCATGTTTTTCCTAGTGCCAAACAAGATTAACTTTCGGCAATCTCCAGGAAATAGTTATGCTTAGGATTTGGTGAGCTTCATAGGCGTTGAAACAGTTCAGCATCTTCTCTTTGTTCCATCTTTTGGCTTCAGCATCAATTAGCGAGCTGAGTCTTTCATCCAGATCCGAATTGGTGGGTAGACATCAGGCTTTGAAGTTGGTCTGTTCAGGGAGTCAGCTATTATACCAGATTCAGACTTCTTGTCCATTTCCTATTGTCCATGCATCTTGCACCCAACTCTATCACCTTCTTGGCACACATCATACTCCTTTAGGCGTAGCTTGGTTGATAATCTGCTTTGGGCTCCATAAAGTTGGTTCTAGGAAAGTACCTACTCTTGAAGACCTTAGCTAGCAAGGAATCCTCATTTATTATTAATATCCACTTCAGAAATTTTGTAGCAGTTCAGAACATAGTTGGGAATTGCTTGTGCTATTGACTTGATGAGGGTCTCTTTCCCTACTCTAAATAGAAACTTCTTTTTCCATCCTTTAATCTTCTTCAAAACCGGTCTCTCACAAAGGAGAAAACCTATTTCTTTGATCTCCCAAAGATGACAGGTAGTCCCAGATATCTGTAGTGAGAAGTCACAACCTTTTGTAGTTTTATAAAAGGAACATGAAGAATAATATGAAGATAAAATATTTGAAGACAGAACAATGTTTATAATATTTTGAATATTGGAAGACAGAACAATGTTTATAATATTTTGCACACAAGTACACAATTTCACTGCTATATAAATAGAGCTGAACATTACTTAAAGTAGGAAATAAATTCCCGAACATTACTGCTTTTGAAAACAAATCATAACTGAAAGACAACTCAATAATGTCTTTCATCAGTTTTCCTTCTTTGTGTGAAAGTCGAAGATAAGACTTAACTATTAAGTAAACCTAGTAACCAAGTAATAAGACTTAGCCAAGAAGCAAGTTTCTTAGCCCTGAAGGAAGTTGATTGGTCATCAAGAAACTTGCTCATGAAGCAAGTGATCTAAATCATTTATAAATAGAGGTGATGGATGAAGAGTGAAATTCATTCCAACTTGAACGGAATCCAAATATTGAGAGAATTTCAAGAGAGCTAGAAAGATTTCTAGCAAAGACATTCTTGGGTGTAATTGGGTTTTGGACAGTGAGAGATTGTGAGTGTACGTAAGCACTTTGTCTAAATTTCCCTAAAGGTATGTAGCAGTCCGAAGACGTATGCAAATTTGGTTGAACTCCATTATCAATTTTGTATGTTATTATTCTACATTTTTCACTTTCACTGTAATTTGACGACAAAATTTTTTGTTTAGTTTCCTGAAAACTTGTATCAGAGCTCTAGAATGTGAAATGAAATTTTCAAATAATTGTTTGGCACAGTCAAGAAACTTCAAAAGTGGTTGAAAAAAATTATAGGCAAGAAAAGTTTGTTTATATTTAAAACATAGAAAGTTTCGAGTAAATAATGAAATAATTAGAAGTTATTCATTTTCAAATATTTAATATTATTCATTTTTTGTTGTTTCAATTATGATTTATTTTTTAATTATAAAAAGAAAAAATGTTATGGGAAACACATTCAACAAAAAAAAAAACTCACTTCCTTTGCAATAACAGTTATATATACGACCTTGAACAATAATTGACAATACAAAAATAATATTATTGAAGTATCTATAAACTAAGAATGTATCACACAAATAGTTGTAACTTGGTTGCATTCTATAATGTCGTTATCATTGCTTAAAGCAAGAATATATAAGAAAGTGGTTGAAAAACAGAAGATAGATCTTGATGTATGTAATCGAACTTGCATTGTGATGCTTTGAAGCTATTGAATGGTTTGTATTTTTTTGTATGAGTTATGAAATGAAAGCTTTGATAGTAATTGTAGTTTTTTAAGTGTATTGAAAAGTCATTGAGTAATAAATTAAAGTTGAAATTGTAATTAACGTATGAAATAATTTTACTTGGATAGACAAGTGAAAATATTGTATACATATTAGAGAAACAAAACATAACAAAAGTAGAAGATGGAAACACCAATATGCTTTGGATTGTGTCACATCAAATTTTTTGTAAAATGACAAATATTAAAGAATGTGACGTAGATAAAGATAAATTGTTGCAAATAGAATTTAAAATTCTATTTTAATATATTATAATAAATTTTTAGAAAAAGTAAACGACATACCAATTTAATAGAATGAAAATAATTTAAACTATTTATCATATTTTTACAGTTTATAAACAAAATAAACAAAATAAGAGTAATAATTTAGGAGTCTAATTAAAAGCTTAATAGTGAATTGATTATCTAACACAAATACCATTTCATGACCACAATCTCGATCTTTTTCTCGTTATCATTTTATGAATTCATGGTCCAAATTCCTATGCATAAGTGCCGCCAAAGCCCAAAAGCAATGTTCGATAGCAGTTAGAAAATCTCTTTAACATGATGCAACAATGCTACAAGCAACATTGGAGGTTCAATTTTCTCGGTCTAGAATGTTAATTAAACCGAGGCGTGTTAAAGGTATAAGAGTGAATTTTTTTCTTACAACTAATATCAATGTAGTTTCTGACCGTATGCAACTCTTGACCATGTCTCTTGCAATATTCCGGGCTCTTTTGTATTCTGGACATAATTTGATATTTGTTTTCATTCGCTAGGGTGTTTACCAGTAATCATTCCGTGTATGGTTTTTACTAAGCACAACAAAAGGGCCAAATATCTTACATTTAACTTAAGGTATCATAGCTAAACAAGTTAGTACATTACGTTGAAAATCTAAGCAATCTCAACATTCGATAGTTCAGAACACTGACTCTTGCTGATAAGCCTTTGTATGTATCATCACAAATGTCATGTGATTTCAGATTTGCTAAAAGCATCTTCTTGCTTATCCAACCAGAAGGCCTGCCAAAACAAATTGCTCTTCCAATCAACTTTAGCACACCGGTTTCACCTTTTCTTCCACCCCACGCACTAAAATAACAACAAAGAGAGCTACTGCGATTTACTTAACAATCCGATTTTTGTACAAGGCCGGCGGCTTGACGTTTTTTTTTTACTTGGCTCAGTCTTATTTCCATTTGCTAGTTACAAAGAACCGATTCATACACCCCTGCCAATTATTTTACACTTATCAGATAATTTTAGCAAATTAGGTGTACTGCTTCTCAAACCAAACTAATGACGGCGTATACAAATGTCTACATATAACAAATGTTGATATTAACATTATATACAAACCTGCTAGGTAAGTTTCCGCTATTAGCAGGTAAAGGCTGAGTTTATCTTATCATATAAGGAAGCTGCTCTACTGATACCTTCCTTCAAGCAGGGTTGTATTTCAGTGCAAGCTACTTCGAGTTCGAACTCTATCTATAAGCATTTGCCTTCCCGACAAATCTTCTTCATAACTAACAACCTGCATGGGAAGTATATAGAACTTGTCAATTACCAGTTGTAATCCAGATATGGTCACAACATAAGTGAAATGGCGTTTGTCGAGTATACTCTAAATTGTCATTAGTCATAGCTTGTGCAGAAGATGAATAATTCCTTTTCCTATGAGAAACAGAACTTAAAAAGTAGAAGAAGCTGCACATAATAAAACCTGAGATTCTGTTTGTGTTTCACTAAAACCATCATACATTCCTGCTCTTCTGTCTTGAGAAGTCTCACCATTATCATCTTTTCTGCCATTTCTGAAAAACATAAGCTCAGTACTGATTTAGACAAAGGTGAAAAATGATATGCATGATATTAGGATATAGATTAGGAGTTAGTGACTAGTAGTTAGTTAGTTGGTTGGTTATGTGTTAAGTTAGAATTATTGTGTATATGAATAGGGAGTTGTGGAGTTAGAATGGGATAGCTTTGAAGAATTAAGTTGTAAACTAGAGTGCTCTAATGAGAATGGAGAGTGCTCCTTTGGGGTAGTCTTGAGTGCAAGGTTATCTATCATCTTCTGATAGAGCAGAGTAGAAATATTAATGGTGCATGAAATAGTATTTAATTAAAATGGAAATATGAAACTGATTGCAATGAGAAAACCAGAGCAAAAGCTCTTCAGTAGAGAGAAATGACTGTTTTATAAAATAAATTGATATGTTAATATGACTTTTTATACAATTTTGTTTATATTTAAATATGTGAAAGTGCGTTAGTAGTTTGAATGTTTTATTTTATAAAACGGAGGAGGAGGGTAGGTAGAGGAGAAGTTTAAATATATTTTTTTTGACAAGAAATTTAATTAAAATAGTAAGTGTAAAAATGAGAAGAAAAAACAATAAGCTATTGAAGCCAACAAGATAAACTCATGTATCAAACATATCTACTTTGATCAAACCAGATTCTTCTAAACAAATGCTATAAACTAGTGAGATAAACTTATTTACCAAATATTTCTACTTTACTTAAATGAGCTTATAAGCTAGTCAAATCCACTGTAAGGTAGCTGATGAGAATCAACGGACACAACCTATATGGTGAGATGACAACAGCATGATAAATTTAAATGGGGAATCATAGCAAACCAACCTGTTTAACCAGTGCTTTGATAATCCAAAGACGGTAAGAGGATTTGGATTGTCTTCACCAACGACTGAACAATGAGATGAGTAAATCTATTATACTATGAAGGATCACTTGTACATACAAATTTTTTTTATGAAAAATATAAAATTATAAAACAATGTACAACCTCCATTAAATTGATCACACTTAATGGATACACTTCTCTCACACCCTGTACTCACTGGGGACCTCTGACCATGCATCTTTGAGATAAGAAGAAAAAGAGTGGTTTAGGAAAGAACAATTCAGATACGTAGAGTAAAAGAAAATTTATAAAAATATATGCTTGCATACCATACCATTAACTTATCATCATTTAACAAGTCCTCAATTGCAGCAGCAACATCTGGAACAGCATGGGTAACCTCCAGAGCATCTTTGAGTGTATTGTTCTCAGAATAATTCAAGTTATAGACATGACCACCTGAATCTGAACTTACTGTAGCAGGCGCCTTACTATACAGATCAGGTTCTACCATGAGCCTTGCCTTTTTGCTATTAATATTTGATATTTTAGAATGAGTCTCATGATTGTCGAGTCCACTATCTACATTTTTATTTGCCGTGTTTCTTGAACTTTGCAATTGACTTGGAAACTGGGAGGGTATGTCATTTATCATTCGAACAGCCTGGGTAGGAAATTGACTCACTGTGCAAATTCCTGCCTCTTGGTCTTGAGGGGTGACTTCTTTGGGCAAAAATTTATCAATGGCAATAACTCCATTCTGGAAGAAAGAAAAAAAGCATGTTGATAAAGACCTTTTTCATCCTGTTAAAAGTCCTTAAGAGAGAAAATGCATGTAGGGTTGTAGACATGCATGCATAGCAAGATGTTTATGCACAAGCAGTCATCTAAGTTCTCACTGCCTTGTACATAGTCCCTATACTATAATATAATATAATATAATATAATATAATATAATATAATATAATATAATATAATATAATATAATATAATATAATATAATATAATATAATATAATATAATATAATATAATATAATATAATATAATATAATATAATATAATATAATATAATATAATATAATATAATATAATATAATATAATATAATATAATATAATATAATATAATATAATATAATATAATATAATATAATATAATATAATATAATATAATATAATATAATATAATATAATATAATATAATATAATATAATACCTGTTTGACACATTCAAATATCCAGTCAGATGTAACTGATCGGATACCCCACTTACAAGCAGCCTCGTACTTGGGCCCATTGGTGAATTTACACAGCAAATGGGTGACCTTCTTAGTCAACTTCAAAGCAAATTTAGCTCCTAGAACTATACACAAGTTCTTAAGAAGAACTCTGTCTTTCTCTTCATATTGTGAAACACAAAACCGGAGGCTTTCAAAACCAGGCAAGGGAACACAGCAGGGAAGTGGCGAATAAAGAATATGACTGTCAACATCCAGCAAGGATCCATCCTTGAATAAAAACATCATAATCACATTATTAGTATGCAAGCAAACAAATCTGCAAAAATCCATCTCACGAGACAAAAACAATTTATTAAAATTATTATTCAAGATACACACATACAGACAATAGGTTGTTTACAATATTTAATATTTTGGAGCTACATAAACAAGAAAACTAAAAAACTAAGGAAACTATATAGATGATAACTATACAAAAAAAAAATTATATATTATAGCTCCAAGTAGATTATATACTCCCTAAACAGCAGTCTGATTATTTTTTTAAATTTCATCAATCAAAAGCAAAAGTGAGTTTTAGATTAGTAGTTATTATGAAGGTTTACAAACTTATTCAAACAATAAAAGGAGATTTCTAGAGTTAAAAAAGGAAAGATTAGTAACATGTCTTTGATAGACGACCAACTATTCAAAGACTGTATGGAAGGGGAGTTCCTAACTGTAATTAGTCTTTATACAAATAGGAGGGAAGAAGAAATAATTAGATGTGATTTGCCTCATTCTTGTTGGAGGGAAGGTAATCCTCAAATTTCACCATTCTTGTAGCTGCATTCAAGCTCTGGAACTCCTTGTTCCAGATGATACTTGAACAATATTCAGGGGTGGTTAGCCCTAATTCTTCATTATTTTTCTAAATCTTTCTACTATTTACCAGTTGATCCTATCACCAGGTATGAGAGCAGTTCTGATCCTGGAGGAGATTCATGGTCAAGAAGAGGATGGAGTTGTACATAGAAGCTGTTGAGAAAGGGTTGCCAGAGGTGCAATTGCAAGGGAAACCCTAATTATGGAGCTGGAGACTCGAGTAATTAGCGAACAGGCATCGCTAGTGGTGAGGAAAGATTTTGTAGGTTTGATACCTATGTTTTAAGGAGGAGATGCACCAAGGTGGATTGGGAAGATCAAAAGGTATTTTCATTTGAGAAATCTAAGTGAAGATGAGAAGATGCAAGTTGTTCTTGTGGCTACGAAGGGGAAGGATTTTTCTTAGCTTCCATGGTCAAGTCTTGCTCAGAAAACACGTATTGGGTCAAGTTCAAAGAAGTTGTATTGATAAGATGTCAACATACAATGGTGGAAAATCCATTCAAATTTCTGTTGGGTTTGAAACAAAAAAGATTATGTCAGGAATACAGGGAGCAATATGAGAAACTCACAGGTCCTTCACGAATCAATCTGCTAGAGCATCTCTGTAGGATCTACACAAAAGGCTTAAAGGAAGAAATTTGTGCAGAGGTTGGGATGAACAGACCGGGGTCTCTAATGGAAATATTGGTTTTGGCGTTAGTGATCAGTGAGAAGAATGACATATATAGCAAGAAGAAGGTTTGCCCACAAAATCCAAATTCTGGAGTAGACAGGACACAAAACGCAGAGTTCTTGGTCCTCTGATAGAAATTCCACGGGATCTCACTTAGAAGGAGGCTAAATGTGAAAATTACAAAACAACTTTCACTTTATTAAAGCTCTTTTCTTAATTTGAAGCTTAACTCATTTTTCGTCCCATAGGTATTGCGACTGAGCAATTTTGATTCCCACTTTTTAATTGCACAGATTAAGTCTACATAGGCTTTAAATTGGGGGAAATCAGAGGGGCCTCTTAATTGCAAAAGGGGGAAAACATTCATGACCCAACTTGTGCAATAGAAACATAGGGGGAGCAAAATCTCACAATTGCAATACTTGGGGGACACTACATATGAAATTATTCCCTAACTTCGAAATTTTCTAAGACCAAAAAATTATGGCCAAACAAACGCCTTTGCTATCCTCCTCACTAATGCTTCTAGAAGTCTTATCAACATACAAAAAGTCAAAAACCATGTAAGACAAGGCCACCATTTTTCTATGACGGAAGCTACCCCAATTTACTCTTTAATGGCTTCATTTCTGATCTCATCTTATCTTTTGTGACCACCCATCCAATATTGAGTTCTAATCTCTACAGTACTGATTACCGACCATACTTTCCTATAGACTCTTACCATCATCCAGTATTCAATCCCATATGACATTGTATGTGAGCGAAGGAATTTTCCTTAGAGTTGTGAATGGTACTTTTCTATCAAAAATTACATCAGAAGCATTCCTCCATTTTGCCCACTCTATTTGGTTCATATGGTTAACATTTACTTCTATCTCCCCAACATTCTGTATTCAGTTCTTCCAGACATGTATGATTAGATCTGGCTTCCATAACTTTCCGTTATTATTTGTTTCCTATTAAATGCATTTTTGTATCATGTCTTGAAACAGTTGGGCCATAATAAGGTAAGCCATTCTCCATCAACCTACATCCCCGTTTTTTCAATATATACATAGAGAGATCTATAATCATTGAACACCTTAAAATGAAGAAGAATACAACACTGGAAAATAAACCAGAAAATGGAAATTTGCATTTTTGACCAATCAGACTTACCACCAAACAAGATCGTATCCAGTGACTGGAAATATAGGTACTTCCATAATCTCCTGTCAAGCTGGGTTTTACACCATGACATGCAATCGTATAGTGGATACTCTGTTTTGTTTGCCCACTAATTATCTCTCCTCCCCCTTGACTTATCCATTGACCAATCTCGTCTCTCTGGCAAAAGAGATCAAAACTAAATTAAAAATCAACTCAAATATATGTGTACTATATATATGTGTGTGTTTGTGTCTAGAGACAGCGACTATTAATTGCAGAAATTGAAAGAAAGAAAAAAAGTAGAAACGCTATAATGCGAATTTAACAGTTGAGTTAATACATTAAGAATATTACTCCCTCTATCTCTAATTATAAGCACGCTTTAGAAAAAAAAATTGTCCCTTAATGTAAGTCATTTTTAAAGTTACTATATGTATTTATTATTTTTTGCCACATACCCCTTATTAAGACTACTAATTAATCTTGGAAGATGAAACGTCAAAGTTGAGCACATTCATATATAAAGAGTATTTCAGGAACATCTACATATAAAATTGACTCATTAAATTCACTATCTACTTTTCTTAATATGTGTGAAAAAGGCAAAGGGTGCTAATAAAAAGGGACGGAGGCAGTAATACATCATTAATTTCATTTTGAAGACAAATTACTGGACTTAACCTGAAGTAACCTTAACTAATGCCTGAGGTTTGCAGAAAAAATAAACTTTCTTTGGAATAATGAATATTGGGAACTGAGTTCTTTTGGTTAACAGAAATTGTGTTTGAATATTGGGAACTGAGAGTTCTTTGTAATAATAACGTGAAGCAACTAACTCAAAAGGCTTGTTAGGTGAAGGACGTGAATGGTTTCTGTATTACATCTCTAACACTAACGAAGTTCAAGGTTATGCTAAATTATAGTTGTGGCATGTTTCTGTCTGAAAAAACCTGTAGGTGTGTATCACGTTGAGGTACATTTTAAGACGAAGTCCAAACCAGTCTTAAAATTCACCAATGGAATTCAAGTGTATCTTTTAGATATATCACTCAGAGAAGAGCATCCAAGATTTCTCTCATTACTTCTCCCAATTCTATCTTTCAAACTTTGGTGCACTGATCCCTTACATTACAACTCACATTTCAAATGCGAACATATATTATATCCATCTTTATACTTACAGAGATCCATATATCTTACCCTTTCTTCAGGAAATAAATTCGAGAAACAAAATGTTTTCCCTTTGAAAATATTTGTTGACTTCACATGTGCATTGGAGTCCTGTTGCATCATCTTTTGTACCCTCAATTTATTATCAGGAAGTTGAGTTTGCGGCATAGTTCTATCCATTGCTTTACCGAATGTGACAACATTCATACCCATATCCTGTTTCTCTTCTTTGTTTTTCTCCAATGATTCTGACATTTTAACTCCAAAGTCCTTAATATCCACCACCGGATCAGCCTGGAGGCTTTGACGAAAACTTGAGCTTGTAAATTGATCCATAGGCATAATGCCAGTCATTGCTCCTTTTATTAAGTTGGCTGAATTTAAGAAATGAGAAAGCAAATAAAGCTACGAACTCTATAAAAGCATATTCACAAATTATTTTAGAAAAATCTAATAGATTAACCAAAAAGTAGACACAGAACACAAATAAGTACATCATGAGAGCACACCTTTTGGAAGAAGTAGATCGCATGCAATGTGTCGTCGAAGAACCGGAACTTGTTTCCTTTCACGGTCACAATCTTCTAGCCATGAGGTTTTAACAACATAAACGACACCTAGAGCAGCAATACTCCTTACATCTTTCTTTTCTCTTTAAAACACAAATGCATGTGAAGATAAATCATAAATATTGAAAAAGGAATAAGATTTGCCAAATTAAGTTCATAAGAAAGCTATATTTGTGAAACTAACGTCTAGGAATCATCTATATTGATACCGCTAACAAAACTAACAAAAATGGAGAGAAACTATCAAGAAATAGAGACATTAAATGTATCCATAAAGTTTATTCTTAATATCAAAAGAGACTTACATTTCTGTAGGATTCCCAATTACTATGTGTGTCAGCTTGTCATTAAATGACATGTATCGGGAGCCTCCACCTTTGCGCGCCATATTAACTAGCTTCCGCATTTCAGAAGCTTCAAAACCAACAAGAAAGATTCTGCACTCCGCTAAGTACAGGTCACTGTCATCCGATTCAGAATCATTCGCAACAACACCATCTAAGTTCAATTCATTGCTGGTCTGTAATGGAGGTGCTTCAGCATCTGGATGTTTAACAAATGGAACATTTGAAACATACGACATATGTTCTGACTGTGTAGCTTCTGGATCTATATCCATAGACTCGGCGCAATCAGAAACTAGCATATTTGAATCTGCAGCTCTTGAGGATGACACAGAGTGCCTTTTCCCAATATCCTTTTCCTGGTTATGTTGCACTGTTAAGTCCCCAGTCACTCTACGAGAAGATAAAGATCCATTCTGAACAGGATAGGACTCTTCATTCAGACATGCTATCCATAAAAAAATATCAATAAATAATTGAAGTCAGTGAATAATACCATGAAACTCTAACGGAGTTTGAGAGAAGAGAGAAAACTGAAAAACATAGTATGAAACCATATTTCCTCAATGTAATTAGTACAATACAATGTGCAACATATGCAGACATAATATATATACTTATGAAGCAGCGAAGTAGTTGAGTTTAACCAACAGTGAAAAAGAATAACCGCCACTCACTGAAGCCCACATTAAAGCCCAAGGCTTAGCTGACGTAGTACAGAGAGAGACAAAAAAATTGATTAAAAAAAAACTATGCTTGTTGAAGGTGAAGTTTGGACATAAAACAATGGTCTGGAGCAATGGCCACTCAACTTCCACCAGATGAGACCAAAGCACTTGATATTCCTTCATTTTAGAAATTCTATTTGCTAATTTTTGTCAAAGGATCAGATATTTTTTACAAAAAATACCCCTAAAATTGATTGGTTGCCTTTTAATGTCATTGTTTAAGTAAAGTATTAGTTAAAGAGCAATTTTAGAACATCAATAAACAAAACAGATCATTTAATGCACTACCTAATTTTCTTAATATTTGTAAAATTATCCCAAGGTGCATAATAAGGGGCAGTGGTAGTATCCATCTCCCTATGAAATACCCTTTTATAAACAAATATATAATTTGTTCTCAGTCAATTCTAACTAACTCTCCCTCCAATTTGTTGAGTGTGTTAATTCCTTTCCTAAAATGGGTACTGGCCTACATAACCAAAACATTAGTCTTATCAGGAATCTATCAGTAACAGTGTCAAGACTCAAGATCCCTGAATTTTGAATCACATCAAACAGCCTAGCCTATTTGTGGCAATGGGGAAAATCTATCAAAAAAGTTACAGCAAAGAAATGAAAGAATATTGGAAACATACTCTAACAGATGAAGTCCTATCGTTCTAGGTAGTTAATCCCAGATAGCGGTGCGTCGCGGCCAACCCCAAAAATGGGATAGCGGGATAGCGCGTTCCGGGATAGGCGGGATAATTGCTATTTTATTTAACAAATTACATGTATAATATTATCTAAACCTATATTTAATGTAAAATTAACAAATGACTCAAACTCTGAAACATTCATAATTAATAATAAGAATTTACAAGTCTTACTCTTAGTCAAAACATACATTGAAATACCAACAAAAGTCAAGGAAATAAAGATGATGCATATTGAAGTCTTTAACACAGTAATAAAATAACTAACTCAAATGCATGTTCTAGCATAGGAATCAAAGATAAGCATCATCTTCATTGGCATATTCTACTTCTTCTTCTTAGGTGAAAGTAGAAACAATAAAACAAATAAGGAAGAAATAATAGCCGGATCTCGCTGGGAAATGTTGGGATTAACTATGCCGGGATAGCGGGATCTCGCCCGGATCTTGTCGGGATCTTGTTTCACGCTGTCGCAGACACGCCGTCGCGGTCAGGCATTGTACCGCACCGGGACAGCGGGATCTCGCCGGGATTAACTACCTAGCTATCGTTTAGTTCGAAACCCAAAAGGTACCACAACATACAGCATTGAAGCGTAAAAGATACCTCTTCGAGCAATAGATTGATCAAACCATTTCATTGTCACAATATGAATGTGGCCCCAACGTTTAGCCACCTTATATTTATCACCTTCTGGAGCGTAAGAACAGTCAAGAACACAAATATACATAATACACCATGTTAAAACCTCAATAACATATCTTTGAGTTGAAATACTGATTTATTTTGTCAATGAGGATCACAAGCAGAGAAAATAAGAACAAACCAAACCTTTCATACTTTTACACTAACTGCAAGTAGAGAAGGATGTCTAAGCCCTAAGTCAATGCAATAGGGGACTCTAAGACACGCAAAATACAAAATACCACCTTAGGAAGGAAAAAAAAAAAAAATATATATATATATATATATATATAAAACTATCTACTCAAAAGGTTCATTAGTACAGATACTGCAAAACTAAATTCCAACTTCTATTTGCCAGCTAGTGTGAAAAAAGTTTTAAGCAATCAGAAAATTCATTGCAGACTGGTAGAAAACATATATAAATAGATGTCATTCATTCTAACAGATTGTGATAACCAAACCAAATGGTTGAATTAATACCACCAAGTATCAATGCATCAAAGCAGGTAATACTGAATTCTTGTTTACATGAATCATAGTTCTTACCTGTTAAAACTCAAAACATTGACTAATACAGAATCTACAGATACTAGGAAACATAATTTGAACTTCAATTTCGCCAGCTAGAGTACAATAATAAATCAGAAACTCTTTCAATACTGCTAGAAAATACATATGAATATACGCCGTCCATTCTAACAAATACTCCCATCGGAATGATTTATATGCAAAAATAGACTAAATCACACATATTAAGAAATGATAATTAATCATATAATTTAATTTAAAAAATATTCATATTACCAAAATTATCCTTCAAGATAGTAATAAATTGATTCATAGAAAATAAAAATTAAAGAGTGGTATTTTGGAGATAGTAGCATGAAATATGCTAAAAAGCCTTAACTTTTGCTTATATTTCATTGCAAGATATGTAGACTATTTTTGCTTATAAATCATTCCAAAGGAAGTAGTTAAATACTATCATGTCTATAAAATTTGTCAATATAAGTGGAGGTATGGTCTGAATGTAATGATATGAACAAAAAATGGATGCTCTGTAAATGGTAATAGACTCATAGATCACTATTTTGTCAAGTGATTATTAATAAGCACGAACAAAGGGTACCTTACAGCCTCAAAAGGCAGATATTATCATTCGTGCAAAATAAGGAAAATGTTAATGCAGACATGGGACTCTAGCAAGAAGTTGATGATCTGACTACAGAGATGACCTTAAAAAAAAATTGAGAAAGACATTTATGCAGCTGACATTGCAGCTGCGAAAAAAAATATTTTGGTATAAATCAAGGAGGATTTGTTCTCCTCTTCTCAAATAACACTTGAATATTTGCATGTCCAAAAGCAACAGCATCATTTGATAGAATTATCAAAAGGATATATCAGATATCAAATGTGTGCACTTCTTTGTCAATTCCGCAGAGTATTTTCCACCATTTTGTAAAATAAGCTTTTCCATCTCTTTGCGCTTATCTGAAAAAACTCAAAGCAAATTAGCATCTAACCAAGAAGCATTCTATATGATCAATACTGACAGACAGATAATTTTACAACCTGCTGGGATTCCAGTCACACAAATCTTTAACCCAGAGAAAGGAAGGACCTTGTATGACTCTTGAGGAACAACACGATGCTCATCTGAGCATTGCTTTAACCATTCATAAGTAACTATTGGTTTCTTCAGGATATTCAAAGCCCACTGCCAGACATAACGAGGTTGGATTGTATCGCATAAAAATAAATTCAATCAGATAAGATCTCCACAAATATTGGATAAATTATAATTGGTTTACTAAACTATCATGCAAACAAAACATACATCTTCAATATTTACAATAGGCAGATGAACTTATAGTGTCCATCTAGATGTTGCTAAGAGTATCCAAACCCAAAACTAAAAGAGATAGACCAAGAAACAAAAAATTTGAGCTCCATTAAGAGCCATATTAGCCACCACAAACCACCAACAATTTGGGACATAAACCAAGCACAAAACAAAAGTGATGGCCAAAGAAAAAAAAATCAATTTCAAAGAGAGTTATCATCTTTCCTTGAACAATGATGTGTGACTAAGGAAAAGAAAATTAGTTAAATCATGACTGCTAGAAGAATCCACACAGTAAGCACCATTGTCCAAACTGTTGAACCCCCTGATAATGTTCCACATAAGTATTTGTCTTTAAATATGAAAACAATTACTTGTTAGAAGGCACAAAAGTGAGACTTTTAAGAACTTTTAAATACAACTATACAAACAAAACCCGAAGGTATTGTTATCAATATTTTGAGTTGATTCATACTACTACAATTTGTTCTAACTTCCACAGTCTACAAATTCTTCAGGTGTTGATATTTGAAAGAACGTTATAACTCAATTCTGAAGAAAACTGCAGAATACTAAGATATGACAATAACAATTTGCATGGTAACATGGATAAGATAGCTGCTCCAGGAAATAAAGTTTGATGAAATATAACATCCAACTGCAATGTCACAACCAAGTAACCTTGCACACAGCTACCATCTTTTTTAAGTAGAGTCGATTAACGCCAACTATGACCAAGACCAAGACCGGAAGCTTCCTCCCTTGGACCAGATTCTGTGTTACTCTCTTCAAACAATTTCAAGCAATAAGGTAGCTTTTTACATTGACTTCAACATGCATAGTGCATACAATTCCCCCAAGTGCTTTTTATGTTATACGTTGGGGGACAAGATAATAATATGCAACAGAGAATTTAACATATATAAGCTAATTAGGAATATGAATAAATCGGAAGGAAAGACCAACTTGCTTGTAACAATAAATTGTATGTCGTAGTTAAAAATAATATAGAAATATATAACAAAAAATCCATGTACCAGACCTTGTACTTCAGAGCCAAAACATTTTTCACGATGACAAAGTTCAAATCTGATGACAGCTTAGTGTGTAGAGCTCCCCCCATTTCAGTCACTAATTCTTCTATCTTGACCTGCAGGGTTACATACAATAATACTGCCAATTGAGAGCAAAATTAGGAAGGGAGGAGTGAAGGATAAAATACTGAGAAAATAACTGAAAACTGATGGGCCATAAGCACAATAGTAACAACTTTAAAAAATTAAAGAAAGTCAAAACAATGAAGAAAAGAAAAATATCAAAGTTTCATAATGAAAATAAAATATACTGAAAATACGGATGGGAATAGACAATAACAGAACCACAATCATTAACAATATGTAAAATCAGAAATTATTTATGTTAAAAAAGGAATTTTATATTTTATAACTAATTTGAAATTAGAATATATCTCCTAGAAATAAATATTTATTCATCTTTTCCCTGTGTCCTTTTTGTTTCAATTTCAAGAAGAGAGTGACCAGTTCAGAGGGTAGCAACTGGCAAGCACTTCACTGGAACATGCAAACATGGACAAAAACCACACAATACCTTCTCATCCGCATCAAAGCCAGAGGCAAGTACTTTGACACCATCCATAGCAAAGCAACAAGTGAAACCTTGTTTAGGCAGAGGCCTCCGTTCTTTAGCACACAAAAGAACACATCTAGGACCTGCTAAATAATAAATGAATGGTACAGCAGCAACTTCAACTATGAAAACCAACACAATGGCACATTATATATATAGAGTAGGGGTGTGCTGAATGTAGACCATCACTGACTGCTTAAACCTTATCAATATGCAAAACTGAAACCTTGACGCTCCAATTGTCTATTCTAACACAAACATCAAAAATCTCACTTAACAAAAGTTGTTCCCTCATAACACGTGGCGGAATTTCACACCTCTGTTTCCGCCATTCTTTCCCTAAATCATGCAAAAGCATGGATCTTCACTATTTGTTTCCTATATAAAAACACTTTAGATGAAAGACATATTCAGCATCCGACATGTGTCACTGTTGAACACCAACACCATACAGATACATGTTGTTACACTCAACACTCATATTTTCTCAAATTACTATACTACCAGTGTCTACCATAGATGTGTGTAGTAGTTACATTCAATCACTTATATTTTCTCAAATTATTATTGGTGTTTACATGTTTGTGTCATTGTTTAGTATGCGATTCATAGGTTGTTTCAACAATCAATCACATTGTTATTTCACAACATAAATTGAAAAATTGAATATTAAATTTCTAACAATAGCAATAATCAGAAGGATATCTGATTAACGAGACATACCGAGCATGTTACAGCCCTTGGATTTAAGATCTTCAAATTTTTCCTGCAAAACAAATAAATAAATAAATAAATAATAATAATAATAATAGAAAATGCAAAAATGAGAGTGAAATTGAGGAATTACGTGTTTGCTGCAAGAAATGATGTGGTAATCATTGGAGCCATTGCGTGAAGGATCGCAACAAAGATGAATTTGAGCGCCGTTATCTTTGACGGCGTCGTGAAGTGTGTCGAAGACTTCAGGCGGAACTAGGTTTCGCGACATAAACACATTTACGCCTTGAAATGACTTTGTTTTCGACATTTTTCTTCTTCGATTCAATTATCTATATCAGTTAAGTTTGGGCTTTTAATTTTGGGAGAGGAAGGAGAGGAGTGAAAGTGAAAGTGAAGAAGAAAGTGATTTAGTGAAGGAAATTGTTTGTCTGTGTTTGAAGTGGGTTTTGACGCGGGAAAGTAATTCGCTTGTTCAGATATTTTATGCAGATGGCGCTGTGCTCGGCTGCACCTCTTGTACTGTGGCTTGGCTTCTAAGGTGGAAGTGTTTTCTAGCATAGACTATCATCAATTTTTAGATTAATAATAAGTTTTCCGACTCTACAAAATTTTAAAAATTTACTTTTAATTTTTTTTTAAGATAAGTTGCATTTTTTTTAATTTTTTTTACATATATTTATAATATTCTATCAAATTATTTTACAAAATTCAGTAATTTTAAAAAAACATTCATAAATTCACATACAACTGTAAGATCGCGGATTTTAATCTAAAATATATACAATCTAACAATATTGACATTTGTTAATTTAACTATTATTCAAAGATTTAAAATTTTTTTAACTTATATAAATTAAATATAAATTTTTAAATGTCACAAACTCAAAATAATACTAACAAAAATACCAATATAAAAAATAAATTTTAATATTATTTTTATAGAATAATTTTTTATAATGTTGTAAAAATATCAATAAAAAAACATTCAAAAATATAGATCGACATTATACCAGATATTAAAACTGTTTGTATGTATGATAACTTATAGGACCACAATAGTCTATGCATCTCTTTTTAATTGATTGTTGTGTGTTTTTATTGACACATTCCGTAACATTTTTTTATATAATAATAATAATAATAATAATAAATAAAAAATAATATAATCCCACTCATTTTCTCATTTTTTCTCTCTCTTTCTCCCTCTCCCTCTCGACATACACCCCCTTCCCCATTTTCATTTTTTTTCTTCTTTTCTTTCATTTTTCTTCTTATTTCTCTCACTTAAAACCACAATGAACTCATGAAAAGAGTATACATTCCCTAAGCCAGCTTCCTCATAATTTCCTAAGTTTTTGGGTAAAATTTTTGGATTAGGGTTTGTGTACTAAGGAAGGAAAAGGGGTACCCATCTCTTGAGAGTTGTTGATTGAGACTCATTGAGGTAAATGCACAACTCTAATCCTAGTATGAATTCATAGAAAAATGTAGATTTGAGTATAAATCTTATTTTTGTGCTTAGAGTATATTTAAATAATTTTTAGGCTTTCCTAGAGCTAGTTAAACTTTAGCATAATTTTTCTTAAGTCTTGGAAATATTCTTGATGCTCAGATTTGTCCGCTGAGATCCTACCGGCTACTTTGAGAGTTGTTGGGGAGCAAAGTTAGACGATTCTCCATAGCTGTGAGTTGACGACGATCTTCGTCATATATTTTTATACTGCTGTTATTATTATTTTACTTGTTTTCTATATTAAAGTATTTATTGAAAAATTTGGGAAACACAACCTTTGAATTTTATCTCGATTTCGTCAATTATTTAATTTAATGGTCTTTGTTATATAAAACGTTATTTGTTAAATTTACGTATGATTTAAAGTATTTAAATATTTATTTGTTATGCGAGTGAATATATTTTTCATGAATTTCGATGAAATAATTTTAAATGCGTGTTTTGGGAATCAGTGTTATAATTGTGAAATCGTTAATTGCGTTAGGTGCACCTAGTTACCACGTGTTGATTTGGGAGAGTTAACCGTTAGATGGAGCCGCCCCTACGAGAAAGGTTATTCGTAGAAGGAGAGGACTATCAACGATATGTAAGCTCCCTAATTGATACGTGATGATGTGTTGCGGGATTGAGAGGAGAGGGTCATCCGTTAGATGGAGCCGCCCCTAAGGGAAAGGTCACCCTTAAGAGGAAAGGGCTATCAATGAGATAAAGCCGTCTCTTGGTTCTAAGAATTTGTATTGTTACTTGTTTGACTTTTATGATGATTTTAAGGTTCATTTTGATTTTGTTTCGTTATCAACTGAATTTTTAATATTTATGTCAAGGGATAAAACCGTTATTCGTGCATTTTGTGTTTTTCCTTCTAATTGATGGTGGTTGTTGTCTCCTCACTAAGTCTTTGTGACTTATCCTTTATGTTGCTTATTTTTTTTCAGATTCGCAAGCAGCTGAGTAGGAGTCTATTATTTGATTCAAGTCTCAACATAATTCCTTTTTGGTAGGCCTCTTTGCTCGAGGACCAATTTTTGTAACATTTGTTGAGTCTATGTAAATTGCAGCTATTTTGGAGTTTAGAAAGTCTATTTAGTTTGTTGGGAAGTGTATTAAGAAACTTGATTATGTTATGTGAATTGTGACTAGATTGAGAATTTGACAGGGATTTCATAAAAATTGGAAATGTTGAATTTACAGAGGATACTCTGTCGAAATTTCGAGTAAAATATATATATATATATATATATATATTTTTAAATGGTAGTTAATTGATAGACTTGCCTGGCTAGAAGTATAGCTTGTGCGCCGGTCACGACATTTAAATTTTGGGTCGTGACATTTACATGTATGAGTTTTACAATTATTTTCCACCATGGAGGTCAATTTGTGAGGGACTGGATTTCAAAATAGGAAGGTGGGTATGAAACCATGATTGAAGGTATAGATTTAGACAGTGGATTTACTTTGAAGCTATTGAAAGACTTGGGATATGATAAGGAATGTATGATGTGGTGGAAGGTTGATTAAGATGTTAGCTATAAATTGATAAAAGTAGATGATGATGTTGTTGACGTTGGTAATTATGTTGTGCAGAACAAATTTTTAGTTGACATATATGTGGAGCATGAAGTGGATTAGTTGATGTACCAAAATATGTCATGTTGTAATGGAATCTAATGTAGGTGAAAATTTTGAGGTGGATAATTCCAACGGCGAGGATGAGGCCATGGGCATTACATTTGATAACAATGAAGATGAAAGAGCATTAGGCATTAATGATGGATTATTTGTACTATATGCTTATTCTGCTAATGGATCATCAAGAGCATACATTGAGGGAGAATATTCTAGAGTAAAGTGAAGAGCCAACAAAAATCGTATAAAAAAATTCAAACATCTAATAGAGAAGCAAACAATGATAGTGTAAATGTTAATGTTGGTGCCATTGAAATTGAATACATAAGTGATGAATTAAACAATAGTGACCTAGATGAGTCTGGCAGTGAGAAGGGGCATAAGTATGAAAATTTTAGGATTGAGCAATTGAATGAAGACTATGAATTCAAAATTGGTATGGAATTTATCTCACTTGTTGAATTTAAAGATTCAATAATTGAGTGGTCAGTCTTAAATGGAAGTGAGGTTAGGTTTGTGAAAAAATCACAGCGATAAAGTGAGGGTTGAATGCAAGGCCAAATGTGGATTTGTAGGCTTATGCGAGAAAGTTGGTGGCAAACACACTTATATAATTAAAAGATGGGATGAAGACCACACATATGCTAGGGTTTTATATAATAGCTCTACAACTTATAAGTGGGTATTTAAGACAGTGAAACACCTTGACCTCTTTGACTAGCACTATCAAATGAATTGCGCCTTTTTTGTCACAGCTTTGCCCTTTGACCAACATTGTTATTCATGAATTTCTCGATCCCCTCTCCATTGGAAATCAACGAGTTTTTTCTATTTGTGGGAATCGAATTTGATACCTAAGGGATTGTTAGAACCAAGTTGATTTGAAGAACTATGACTTTAACTTGTTTTGATGATAACAAAATTATTTTGTGGGGGACAATTTAAAACACTAATGTTCTGATTAAGTGTGAAGTTCTCTTACCAAGTTTATTTTGAATGACCTAATGGTGCATCATTTGATGATTGGACTGAATTAAAGGAACACCAAGACTCCCATTTGAGTTCCATATTATTGGTTTGGCGAACACGCTTTGAAACGCGCCTCTAGTGATTCTGATAATACAAGCAATATGCTCTAGCTAATTTGCCTTTGATGACTCAACAAGTATCTGATCACTTTACCTCCGAGAAAACAAGTGATTGTTTGTCTACTTCTAATCATCTAACTTTGTTTAATAGACAATGCTTTGAAAAATGAACACCCTGAATTCGTATTAGTCTTAAGGTCTATGTGCCATGCTCTGATCATAATATTCTCTGTTGTTTCTACCTTCATATCAAGATTTGCATAATCAATTTCAAGGATAATTTTTACAAGATTTAATAACAAATCAATCTCATAAGATTTGATATGAAACTTCATGATACATATTGATTTTTTGCGTTCAGGACAATTGTCAGAAACCCTAAAGATCTCTATAAAATGATGTGCAATCCTTATTGAGAAAAACGAGAAACAACTCATTGTACATTATTGTTGTTAATCTTTTGTCTTGTCTAAGTCTTGAGTAATATTTTTATGAGCGTACAACACTATAAACACGCTCTTGTGAGAGTTATTCGAAAAACCTTAAACCTATTCTTTTGTAACCTAGCCCAATAGTGGTTGTATCCCTCACAACCTTAATTGTACTAATATAGAAGGTTAAGAAAACTTGAACACATACAGTTTGACTAGTAGGTGTTTAGTGGAGTTGTGATTCAATTAGTGAATTAGTGGATTAAATCATTCGGGTTGAATGGACTAGACGTTTATGGATAAATCAAGATAAATTAACAGTATTGTTATGTTTATCTATTTTCATCACATTAGTTTAGTCTCGTTAAAACGATTTTTAAACTCCTCATTTCTTGTGTTTCTCATTCTACAATGATAAGTATCACTATTCATTCATCCTCACTATAAATTGGCAGTAGAAGTGAATGAACAATGGTATTCATCCCCTAGATATCGGGTTCGATCATCACGTAAGGAAAAAACTCGCTAATTTCCAATGGTAGAAAATGGGGGAGCGAAAAATTCGTGAATAAAAGTGTTGGTCATAAGGGTTGAGTTAAGATAGTTGTGAAAAGATGTCTTGTGCTAATGTCAAAGTCACATATATTACATATGATTTAAGGAGGAATTGTGGTATTTAGCTTTGGAGTACTTTGCATGGCAAATTTAAGGTCCAAATTGATTCTTGATGGTGATGTAACAAAACAATACACCCTTTTATGGAGGTATTCTACTAAGCTTGTGAGGGTTTCCCCAAACAACACATGCAAGATCAATGTGGAAAGACCTTGTCCAACCCATCTATCATAATATGGTAACTTTTATTTTTGTTTTGATGGTTGAAAAAAGGATTTTTTGACAAGTTGCATTTCATTTATTGTAGATGGACGTCGAATTAAAGACTAGGTATGGTCGGAAACTATTGATTGCATTAGTAGGGATGCTAATGATGCTAATAGTAAGACCTTTAATTTTCTAAACTATAATTTATGCAATTTGATTGTTTTTTTTGTTGTTGTTGAATTGTTTAAGCTATTAGCCTTTTTATTTTATGAAATTAAGTACCAAAGTATAATTTTATTAGAGTATAATTTAATTAAGTTATGAAAAATTTACTACCGAGCAAAATTTTAAAATAACTCATGTTGCTGATAAATTTATTTGTCAATTGAGTCTCAACGAGAATATATATTTTTATTAAATTAAATTGAGAAGTGAGTGATGTAATGTGTGTAAGAATGATTAAATGTTTTAATGATTATTTTAGTGAAATATCTAAATATTTTAATTATATTAATATTTTTGATAAGTTAAGAGAGAGAGAGAAACAAACACATCTCCCTATATATGTTGAGGTTCACGACGATTTCTCTGTTTTTATCACACTTCATGTTTCATTTTTTTTCTTTTTCCTTTACTTAAAGTGTGCTCTAAAGTTAGTGAGCTATGAAGTGATTTTGTGAGAGATTGAGAGGTCTTTTGGAGAAGTAACCAAGAGGAGAAAGTTAGAGTTTGGTCTTGTGAAGCTAGTGATGTTCATAAATTGGTGAGTTCTACTTTCCTTCTCATTTTCTTATGCTAGGTTGAATCACCATGGGAGATAGGTAAACTTCCAAATTTATTCTTGAGAAATCAAGTGATCTACATGATTTTTTTTAGATTAAAAAAAAGGAGGGGTCATGTGTTCTTCTATTTGGTGCTTGTGTTGTTGTTGTTATTGGTGTTTAAAAAAAAATTAATCCTTATTGTTAATATTGTTAGTAATGGTTAAAAAAGAAATTGATTTTTGATGTGTTTAAGTTATGTAATTAGTTATTTTCAAATAAATGAGTTTGAACTGAAGTTGAAATTTTACAAGAAAATTTAGAGTTGTTAAAGTTGTGAAAAAATTTAAATTTTAACAAAGTAATTAGTTTGAGCATTAAGTTAGATTGTGAAATTAATATGTTTAGAGTTAAAAATATTACTCTTTTAATTACTTTTGGATTGGGTTTAAAGAAGAATTTTAGAGTAATTTATTAACTCAATTTTTATTTTTCTGCTCTAATGGTTGAATGATACATAACTTAAAAGATAAAAAAATTTGAATTACCGAGTATGTGTATGTGTAGTTTGGAAAATATTAGTGTTTATTCAGTTTTTAATAAATAAGGTGTCACTTGGTTTTAAAAGTTTTTGTGTGTGAAAGAGATTTAACTTTGGAATTATGATATATTTGGATGAATTTTGGCAGTGAACAAATTTTTATGAATTTTCATGTGTTCCTTGAATCTCGAAAAGGAATTGAGACCGTTGACACTAAGTTAAAGGTGGAGAGAACTCTAAAATTTTAATGTTGTTGTAGTGATTAAAGAAAAATTATTTTTCTTAATTTATGTCTTTCTAAAAATAGTTGTTATGATTGATGATCAAGAATGTATATATGAGATTATCAAAACTTTGAACTGGTATTTTAAGGAAAATTAGTGAAATGTGATTTCAAGTTTGTATACATATACTTTCAATTTTTAGAAAAATTTGCATGATTTTAATTAGAGTTTCAAGTTTATTAAGTATAGGTTAAAATTTTGAGTTAGAATTTTAATTTTAAAGATTTCAAGTTTCATGAATAAAAATACAAATTTTGTTGAAAAAATATATATATTTGAAAATAATGGCACTATTTCAAAGAGTTAGAACTTTGAAACTAGAAAAATATGTATTGATATTGGTTATGTTGTTACGAGGTAAATACATTAATTAAACATTTAGTCTTTAAAAACGTAGTAGATCAAACTTGTAGTTATTTGAAACAGAAAAAAATGAGTTATGACAAATTTGAGAAAATTTATGGTTGTGTGAAAAAATTTGAGAAAAATAATTTAAGACGTTTCGAATAATTATTAGTGAATTATCTGAAAAATGGAAGAATGTTGATTTCTAATTATTGATGTGGTTATGCATTATTGAGTGATAGTACGTGTTGCTACACGTTATGAATTTTATTAATGAGAATATTGTAAAATACTTATGTTTTTAATGAAGACAAATACCAAAGAAAGTGATCAAATTGCAAACTAAAAAAGAAATCAACATTCAAAATAAATTATGATCAATTATGCTAGAAGTCTTATAAATGAAAAGTACACAATGCAATCTAATATTCTTATATTTGAAATGCACATGAGAACCTTTCATTTTAGCATATGCATCAAATGAATTTTCAAAGTGTCAAAATGCATGAACAATGTTTGAAAATAAAGTTTTTGACAAAAATCAATGTTGTATTCGACTACAACATGTTGCAGTCAAATACAGACTCAATGTAGTAGCTAAAATTGAACATCTGTATTCGACTACGAGATGGTGTATTCAAATACAAGTGTTAAGTCGATAGCTAAAATTGGACTTTGTATTCGACTACGAGACAGTGTATTCAAATACAATTGCTATGCCAATAGCTAAAACTGGACTTTTGTATTCAACCACGAGACAATGTATTCGAATACAAGTGCTAAGTTAGTATCTAAAAACTGCACATTTGTATTCGACTACAACATGGTGTAGCCAAATACAAAACCAAGTTAGTGGCAAAATTCACTCATCTCTATTTGAATACAAGAATGTGTATTTGAATACAACCTTCAAAACTCAAATAAAATTGAACATTATAAAGAGGTGTATTCGACTACACTCCTGTTGTAGCCAAATACAACTAAGAAACAATACAATTTTTCAGTTCAGATTCAACCTAGATCATTGCATATGGTCATCAAAGCTCTAGGAACGATTGCACTAATCTGAAGTGATGTCTAAGGAGTATAAATACTTCATAGCTTTAGACTTAACAAATTACTCTTTTTCAATATCTTAACATCAATCTTAGAATAACTTTGAATAAACTTTCTGAAATGTTTTGATTTATTCAAAGTCTCACTTTCATATTTCAAGTACAGATTTTACATTGTCATATCATTGAGAAATATTCTCTATTGTACTTGAAATTATATTAGATTGTTATCATTGTACATGATTATTATGCATTCTTGATCTCAGTCAAAGTCATCATTGTAAACCATTCAAGTTATTGTGTAAATTAAGAAAAATAATGTTATTTATTGAAGTGTAGTAAACTAAGATAGTGGTGTGCTATCTTAGGGTGATTGTTAGGAGTTTGTAACAGAGGTCCTAGGGTGGAACTTGTACTTATTCTAGTAATAGTGGAAAATCTTTTATGGTGTGCAAGAGGACTAGATGTACTCTTGGTTATAAAGGGAATCAAGATATACTGTTGTCTTCTTTATTTTTCTATCATTTACATTTTTACATACATCAATCATAAACAGAAAAATAATCCACTAAGTCTATAAAAAACCAGAAAATTTATATACACCTAATTTACTCCCCCTTCTTAAGTGCACATGCGTACTAACAATTGATATCATAGTAGGTTGTGGTAATTTGTTTCTCGATCCTTATTATGGCTTTCGCACAAACCAATTTTTAGAGATGGTGGTAGTAGCAATAAACCACCTTGCCGCGTTGGAGAACACTATGACTTCTGGAAGATACACATTCAAGCATATCTTGAGGCACAAGGAAATGATATTTGGGATGCAGTAGAAAAGGGTCCCTATGTTGTAAAAATAGTCATCGACAATAAAAAAGAAACAAAGATAAAAGCGGCATGGACAGACGATGACAAAAGGAAAATGTTGTTTGATAAAAAAGCCAAAAACATGTTACAATTGGCACTTGGAATAGATGAATTCTTTTGTGTGTCTCATTGTAAAACTACTAAAGAAATCAGGGATGCTCTTGAAGTAACACATGAAGGAACTATTGAGGTAAAACGTTTTAAACTCAATACATTATCTCAAGAATATGAACTGTTTCGAATAAAGCCCGAATAATCTATTCTGGACTTGCAGAAAATATTTTCTCATCTGACCAATCACTTAACAACATTTGGCAAAGTCTTCACTAATGATGAACTGAACCTTAAATTTCTAAGATCATTAACAAAGGTTTGACAACCTAAAGTAACGACAATTTCTGAAAAGAAAAGCTTATCAAAGATGTCTCTTTCTACACTTTTCGGAAAACTTCAAGAACATGAAATTGAACTTGGAAGACTATAACAAAATGAAAGTCAAGAAAATAAGCCAAAGAGCATTGCCTTAAAAGCATATTCAAAAGGGAAAATCGATTATGAGAATTCAGATGAAGATAAGAACATCACCTCCCTTGTAAAGAGATTTGGTAAGCTCCTTCAAAATGAAAAAACTTATAAAGTTGGGAAGAAAAGACAAACTTTTAGGGAGAAGGATGTCTCCATTTTAAATCAAAACTTCACTTGTTTTGAGTGTGGCAAGCAAGGACACATGAAAGTAGAGTGCACAAATATTAAGAAAAGTGCTCACAAGAATAAAGAATCCAAAAAGGCCTATATAGCATGGGAGGACAATGAAGTCAGCTCATCCTCGGATTCGAAAAGTGATGAATGTGTAAATGTTGCTTTGATGACATCACACCAATATGAGAAACAAGAAGAGGTTAATAACAAAGATTCTTCTCATAATAATGACGTTAGTAGTGAATTAATTATTGAGTGTAATGATGCTCAAAATGCAATAAAAGAATTACTTGTGGAATGTAAAAATCTGTACAAAATAATGTCAACTAAAAAGAAACAAATTTCATCTCTTAAAGAGAAAATTGACACCATGGAAAAAAATTCTGAAAAATTTAAAATTTTACATGCAATAAGTGTGATTCTCTTTCTTTTAAAATAGTCCAATAAAGGTACAAGTGCTAAGTCAGTAGCTAAAAACTGCACATTTGTATTCGACTACAACATGGTGTAACCGAATACAAAATCAAGTCAGTGGCAAAATTCATTCACCTATATTCAAATACAAGAATATGTATTTGAATAGAAGCTTCAAAATTCAAATAAAATTGAACGTTACAAAGAAGTGTATTCGACTACACTCCTATTGTAATTTAATACAACTGCGAAACAATGCAATTTTTCAATTCAGATTCAACATAGATCATTGCATATGTTTATCAAACCTCTATGAACGATTGCCACTGATATGAAGTGATGTCTAAGGAATATAAATACTTTATAGCTTCAGACTTAACGAAGTACTCTTTTTCAATATATTAACATCAATCTTATGATAACTTTGAACAAACTTTCTAAAATGTTTTGATTTATTCAATGTCTCACTTTCATATTTCAAGTACAGATTTTACATTGTCATATGATCGAGAAAATTTATCTATTGTACTTGAAATTATATTATATTGTTATCATTGTACTCAACTGTTATACACTCTCAATCTCAGTCAAAGTCATTATTGTAAATTATTCAAGTTATAATTGTGTAAATTGAGGAAAATAGTGTTCTTTCTTCAAGTCTTGTAACCTAAGATAATGGTGTGCTATCTTAGGGTGATTCTTAGGAGTTTGTAACAAAGGTATTAGGGTGAGACTTGTACTTATTCTAACATTAGTGGAAAATATCGTGTGGTGTGTAAGAGGACTAGATGTACCCTTGGTTATTAGGGGAACAAGGATAAATTGTTGTGTTCTTTATTTTTCTGCCATTAATAGTTTTACATACATCAATCCTAAACAGAAAAATAATATTGTACAAGCTCAAGCTAAGCCTACACAACATGCATGGTCATAAGCCTGCAAAGCTTGTTGCAAAGCATGCACAAGCTAATAAGCATGTATGTACCTAAGCTTGTACATGAGTCTGCACAAGCACAAACACATGAGCCTGTTGCAAAGCTTGCAAATATTGCACATAAGCATGTTGGGCCTACACTAATTGCATAAGCTCACAAGCCTACATGAACTCATAAACATGCACCTAAGCATGTACATGAGCTAGCATAAGCACAAATTGCACATGAGCCTACACATGCACTTGTTCTTGAAAATAAAAGGCTTGATAGTTTGAATCCTACTTCTCATATCAAATCTTCTAGAAAAATTGGTCAAAAATCTCCAATCATGACTACTAAGGCAAAAGTTGCACCAAAACTTGATATGAGCAAAGTTAGAAGAAGTGGAAGAATTTTGGGTAGAATATTCAAATATGATGGGCCTGAAAAAGATGTTGATTATGCTATCGTACTTTCTGATGATGATGATAGTGATTTAGACTATGGTGACTTTACTCAGTAGCTAAACATTGATCTTAACGTTGGAAGTTGTTTGACAACATTAAGAATGAAAACTGAAGTATAAAACTACATACTCTAGTATTTTGATGTAGTAAAGCTATAATATTTTGATGTAGTAAGAATGTAATATTTTGATGTAATAAGTCTATTTTGATGTACTTTGTGTCTATTTGGGACTCAAATAAATGAGTGACTTGTTTTTAATCATTGTTTTGTCAATGTTGTGAAGTTAACTATTTTTAAATTTCACTACAAAAAAATTGACCTATCGTGACATACAAAATGTGTCACTAAACGTTCAAAACTGTAGGTAAAAATCAATAATACATTGAGTGACACTCAAATCTAGTGTCAACTTTAAGGGGGCGCCCTGCTACACTTTGAGGACTGTCACTACATGTTCTGAGGATTGTCACTACATGTTTTTTGAGTTCTACCTACAATAATGACTGTCACTAAAAACTATATAAATATAAATAAATAATTAGTCTATTCCTACAGTATGTATATCACTAAAACTTATTATTATTTATTAAATTAAATTTATTTTATCTCCCTAATAATGAATAAGAAGCAAATCTTTTGGATGATATAATCTAGACTAGTACAACATGACAATTTTCTATGTATGTAGTACTATAAGATGAATGAATGATTTTTGTTGCCACGTGTTTTGTTACACATTCAGAACAAAACGAATGACAACATTTCTGGTTCTTGAACATTTCATCAACCACCTTCGCTTCCACACAAATTTCGCAAATGATTAAGTGAACCAACCATAAAATAATGTCAAATGTTTTGAAGAAAAATACAAACAGCAAAAAACATAAACTTACTGCAACAGGTTAGTAAGCACTCAACTTCTATCAACTATCTACAAATTTATATTGCAAGTATCAAAAGCTTGAAGGAATAGAAATATCAAATGACTGGAGACAACAAGTACAAAGGTTTGAAGGAATAGAAATACAAACCGGCAAAGATCACGGTGCCAGGTAGGTACATTCTTGTATGTTAGTCGGGCAGTAACATCAAACATTATAATAGCACACTGCCCATGGATACTCCAAAATAAGGCGGAGCATGTTAGAAAGGGGAGCAATGCAGACACACAAGTAAAAGTGCAACGAGCTTGTATCATGGCACACTAAAAGCCTTTCACAAACTGTTCTTGTAAAAAAAATCTCACAATCATTGAATTCTTCAATGCTAGAATACACTTATCTAAATAACTGATTCCAACAGGAATAAAGACATGCAAAACTGCAGTACTGATCAATCCCAGAGCATCAAGACCAAGGAACACATGTATACTTGTTGGAAAGAAACAAGTTCTATATATAACTAAAGCCATTGCAGAAGATGCTGAGAAAGTAAAAACAACTTCATGAGTGAGAGTAACAATACTATAAAAGTGCTAAAAGCTCGTGTTTCAAATCTTCAGAGGATACAGGTGTGTCGTGATTAGAGACAGATCAAGATGACTGGGAACAACCATAATGCTCACAACATTAAGGTTGATCAAGTAGCAGCTCACAACATGCAGATTTAAACTCAAATTAATTCTATGAATTGAAAGAAAAAAAACACATTTGAACTATTAGCATTAGCTGACTGAAGATGGTTATGCATATTAGGCATACATAAGAGAGAACGAGAACGAGAAAGAGAAAGAGAAAGAGAAAGAGAGAGAAAGAGAAAAAGAAAAATTCTTAAAATGACCAAAATTCCCCTAGATATGTATACGTATACGATATATGAATTGTGTTTGTATTTGTGTTTGAAGTTGTATTCCAATATCATTTCTCTTAAAAAAAAAAATATCTAAATTAACTAATCCAGATATTTATTTTAAAGACTTTTAAAAATACAAGTGGGTGGAAAAACAAGATGGATTTATTAGATATATGCTCGATAAGAAAATCCAAGTTTTCATATTTCACATCTTAAGTTGTTATTAAGTCATTAAAACATGAGTGTTCATCACATTATATAAAGGTTTTTGTATACGTTTTCATATTTTACATATTAAATTGTTATAAAGTCATTAAAATATTAGTGTCTAGTATATATAATATCAATTTTTTTATCGGAATAATTTTTTATGTCATAACGGTGCTTATGATTTTATTTCGGATTATTTGGTGAATGTGTTTGTCCAATTTTGACATTTTGTTATGGTTACCTATTGTGCAATTAATGTGAAGTATAATTTTATCTAACTAGTGATGTCTAAAGTGGGGGATTCTTGAATTATTTTATTTTCGATTTGCATAATCAAATTAATTTTTTGTCCACCACTCATATTAGCTAGACGTCAAAGTATTGGAATGTGTTATTGCATGAAGTGTCAATCATGTGATTAGTATTATTATTGAACTTAATTGAGATTATTGTTATTATTAAGCACGTCTAACAGTGAATTATGTAGAATTTTTATTTATTTATAATAATGAGTAAGTTAATTCATCCATCTTTACAAAATCTTTTCTATTATATAAATATAGTTGTTCGATTGAGATTACATATTTTTAAAATCATTAGTAGAATAAAGATAACTTATCTCCTTACACACACTCAACTTTAAAAGTAAAAGAAACCATTACTATCCATATATTCAAGTAATTTAAAGTAACTAATCTTTATTATCACAATTATTGATTTTATTCACAATGTAAGTTGAATTAGAAATTGTATCTATTAAGTTTACAAATTATTTGGTATACAAATGGAGATTCCGGTTGGAACCCGTGTCATGGTTGGTTATAATTTCTATTCTCTAATTAATAGTCATAATTAGCAAATCGCCAATTTCAAATTAGAGACGACCCCCACTCCAACAGTATGACAAAATTGGTCTTCTTATTTGATGCATGATTGATATCTTGACTGAGACAAAATTGTGATCTTCCTTTTACGTTTGGAACACTTCCAACGCACCCCTTGCCATTTTTATATGTCTTCATTTCTAAGAGTGGAGAAGAATTAAATTATGTGATTAAATTATTTATCTTTTAATTTTTATCATTTATATATGTATGTCCAAATATTTTCATTTGTGAGTGTATCTATGTATGATTTGCTCTCAAATTTAATACAAGTTACAAAATCCATATTTACAAGTCACACAAGCGAACATTACACTTTTCAATATGTACTACTTTACATCTATAATTTAGCACTTAGTTTGATGTTTAGATTCACTGGACAAAAAAATTAACTGATCATATGTATTCAGTGGCAGATCTTGCACAAAATATTTGGAGGAACCGAGTTTTTAAAAGTTATATAGGTTTTTTTAGAGTATCACAAATTCATACATAGTAGACATGTTGAAAAAAAATTAGAATTTCAATTTTTACAAGTAACACAATTTTCACAATTCAATCCAATAAAATATATCCATTTTATAATTTTCATTTTTGTCAAAAAATTTCTTGAAAAAATCTTTGTTGGTTCGAGATGAGTAAGTTTATCGTTCTCTATCACATACTTTACGGATATATAGATGTTGTTGTATTAATTTTATTAGTATAAATTTTAACAGAGAGTAGAAAGCAAATATAAAAGAGGATCATAGGTGAAAAAGATGGGCAAAAATTACTTAAAAACTAACTATAGAGTTTAAGAATATTTTAATAATTTATCACTATTATTTTGATGATATATCGTTAGTTATTATATATATATATATATATATATAAAAGAAATTTAAAAATATAGGAGGTGCCGTGGCACCTACCCACTCTGTCGCGTCCGATTGTCCGCGAGAAAAGGAGTCGCCACCAATTTTATTTTTATTAAAGGAAAAATTGGATAAAACCTAAAATAATAATTTTTGAACCAGAAATTCGGATTCGGGAGTCGATTACGAATAGGGAAGTATTATCACCCTATAACGTCCGTTAAAACGGTTACCTCCTAATTAATTGTGTACAAATTAATTATTTGTTTATTTATTTTTACCCCCAAAAAGAATAGTAAAAAAAAGAAAATAAATTATTTACATTAATAAAGGGAAAAAAAATATCTTTTTATTAATTTAGTTTGACAAGGGAAGACCTTGCTCCTACGTATCCCCAAGTGCAATAGGGAAATACTTAGTTCTTGGGTAGAAAATATTTGTGTATTGACTGATTTTTATTATTAATTTTTATTATTAATTTTTATTTTTATATCAAAATAAATTCACACTATAGTGATGATAATAATAATAATAATAATAATAATAACAACAATACTAATAATATGAGTGATGTATTGTTTATTAATTTGTAAATCGTTTTATTTTTAAGAAAATATTTTTACTATTTTTTTTATTATTTTACAATTTATAAAAAGATAAAAATTCGAGAACAAATCCGCGAGTCGGTGGCACATATATGGGACGAACCGATGGCGGTAGTAATAAGAAAATACTTTTTACTATTTTTCTATTTTTTATTTTTACAACTTATAAGGATAAAAATTCGAGAACAAATCCGCGAGTCGGTGGCACATATGTGGGGTGAACCGACGGCGGTAGTAATAAGAAGATACTTTTACTATTTTTTTATTTTTATTTTTTTTATTACAACTTATAAAAGGATAAAAATTCGAGAACAAATCCGCGAGTCGGTGGCATATATGTGGAGCGAACCGACGGCGGTAGTAACAAAAGAGTTTAAGATCTAATGCACAAGATAAAAAAAAACAAAATAGAGATAATGAATCACAAATTTAATAAAGAAATAGACAATTATACAACAATCGATTTGATCCTTATTAAACTTGATTGTTAAACTAAAAAAAAAAAAGAATTTCTTGTTTATATCATACGTGCATAAAATAGTAAAAACAACAACTTTATAACAACAATAATGTTAAAAAATAGATGATGAGAAAAAAAAAAAGGAAAAAAAAGGGTTTACCACACTGCATAAATTCTTTTCGTTAGCCCTTGATTCCAATCTTTTTCTCTACTTTTCTCCCCCTTTTTCAGTTTTCTTGTCCTCTAGTTAGAAATTAGGTTTAATTTTTTTGGAAGACAATAATTCTCATTAATGATCATTAAGGTTATTCTTAGCATTTTCAAAAACCTACCATAATCACTTAAGGTATGATTTTTTTACCCCTTTTTTAGAAACAATAAATTAAATCAAAATTAATGTCTTTTTTTTTTCTTTTAAATCTTTTTATTTTATTTATCTTAACAAAAAAGTCAAGAATATGCATAATATTTATTATTATATTTTTTCTGCATATAAAAAGGAAGAGCTGACAAAATTAGGTGTCAACAACCTAATTGTTTATTTTTATTATTATTTTTATCATTATTTATTTTTTTTTAATTTTTTTATCATATTTCATAAAAACTTTAAAAGTAACGGACAATCTTTTAGCCACAAGGTCTTTCCGTTGATTTAGACCATCTTCGTATGTTCCAATTCATCCATGATTTTAACTTGAGAACATGTCCCATAAGGGTGTTATGATACCCTATTTTTTTTGTAATGTTATTTCTTTTTGTGAAGTAATGTGACATGACTATGCAATGCAATGTGTGAAAAAAAATAGATATGCGTGGATGTCGAAGAATCATTTACTGCTTATTTGTGAATATTTTAACTGAGATAGGGCTATGAGATCGAGAGTGGGGCCAAATTTAATTCATAAAAAAAAACTGAAATACATGAACAAAACGAAAGCAGTACCTAAAAAGAATTTTGAAACCCTAGTGAGCAATCAACTTTTTAATTTGCTCAAGTAAACTTTTACAATGTTCAATAAAAGTGCCGATCTCTTGAGGAATAGAGAAAGGAATAATCATCCCATCAGCAGCTCTCAATAATGGTGGGACATCTCTGATAGCGGAATTGGTCAAATAAACAAGTTTGGAAAAACGATCGGCCCAAAACATCCCCTCTTGAACGAGTCTCTCAATTGTGTCTTTTTGCGCACGCATCTCGTCTTCTTTTCTTGCGAGCTCAATTTGGTGTTCCTTAATGATCTCTTCTTGACACTGCCTGTCTACCATGATCTTAATTTTGCATTCCGCTTCTACTTTCTCTAACTGTTGTCTTAGACTTGCTTCTTGCATACGGGTGATTTCATGTTTCTCTCCCAAGTTCTTTAGCAACTCTTTAAGTTTGAGTCCCTCAATCACTGCATCGTCCCTCTCTTGACGTCTGAGCCTCAACTCTTCATTCGCACCTCGCAAACATATCCGAGTTCTTTCTCTGCCTTCTTCTTCCTCCCTCGCCCTCTTTTGTACTTTATCAAGGACGAGGGATTTTTGAACATTCTCATATTTCAGATCCCTATAGGCCTGACGGGCTTTTTCCAGTTCTTGTTGTAATCTTTCGATTTCTTGTTCCTTCAGAGCCAAGTCGACCTCTAAATCTTCAGTACTAAAAAATGATTCTGTTGTTACTATTTTTGGGTCCAGAGTCCCTGCGTGAAAAGGCAATTTGATCTCTTGTGCTCTCTTTTTTACCCAATTTCGATATTCCTCTCATGCACTACAACTTCTAGGCCCTAGCTCCCGTCCTTTACGGACGACATCTTCCCAAGACCTGCGTATTCTTCTTAATAGTCCATCGTTATGAGTATCCTGCCCCCGAATGACAAAAGAGTTTGCTATATCAATGACTGGTGCTTTTGTTATAGGATAACCTAATTGTCTCAATGCCACGTAGGGGTTATAATTTATGCACCCCTTGGTTCCCATGAGTGGGACATCAGTAAAGCTCCTGCATTTACAGATTACTTCATTTATATTCTAACTTCGCGAGTACCACTTGATTGTTTTCTCGTTGAGATTTGCTAGGGTATTGGCCCATTCCCTTTTATTTTTGATTCTTGGCTGATGTTCGGCCTGAAATATATGTTTGATGAACCACATGTAGAGTATCGGCGAGCAACAAAGAATCAAGCCTCCATCTTTCTCATGACAGTGGTCGAGAGTGCAATAAATGTCAGCTAGAACTGCTGGTACCAGATTCTCCCTCCTATGTTTATGAGCCATAAAGACGTCTATTGCCGTAAGATCCACAAAGTCTTTAATATTTGGGAATAAAACAATTCCATATACAATTAAGGTGAGTACATCCATGAAAGTGTCCCATTTTCCATCTCTCGCTAAATTTATTGCCTTCTCTTCAAGATATTTTATCGAGAATCCAATCAAATTGCCTCTGTCGATTCTATTTTCCTCTATCTCTTTTATAGGAATGTCAAGTGTCTTGGAAATTATTTTCATTGAGGGGTAGTGCTCCATGTACTGGTAAGGTTCACTCCCCTTTATTGGATGCCCCAATATTTGTTCAAATTCCTTCAATGTTGGGGCCAATTGGAAGTCCCTAAAAGTAAAACACCTAAAGGGAGGGTCATAGAATTAGGCCAACGCTGTAAGGGTGTCCACTTGCACATTAACTTCAAGCAAATCGAGGATTCTCCCGAATTTCCCAGTAAAGATCACACGCTGCACTTTTTTCAATTTTCGAGCAAGATTCTTAAGATTGCTTACATCTGGTTTTAGAATTCTTAGTGGCAATGTCTTTCTTAAGAGAGTATTTTTTGAGCCACCATTTGATCTCATGTTCCCTATAGTTAAAGATATTCACAATAAGTCTTAGATTTTATGATTCTAAAAATGATGTAGTAATGTTTTTTTTTTATGGCAACCATGATAAATACAAATGATGCAGAAAAATAAAAAATAAAAAATTAGGAGATTGAAAAGGGATGTGTGAGTATTAGAAGGTGACAATGGTATAGAGTAGTAGTTCTCTTTTTTTTTTTGAAGAAAAAATGTTATGAGAATGTAAAAAAAAAATGAATGCAATGATTATGTAATAAACTAAAAATTTACTATCTAATATGCAATGATTTTTTTTAAAAAAAAAATAACATGTTACAAAATGGCAAATAAATGATGAATCATGCATGATTATGCGATGCAAATATGAGATATTACTAGGGTAGATTTATTTGAAGGAGTATGTTATGAGAATGTAAAAGAATGAATGCAATGATTATGTAATAAAATTAAAAAATTTACTATCTAATATGTAATGATTTTTTTTATTATTATTTTTAAAAAAAAAAATAACATGTTACAAAATGATAATAAAATGATGAATCACGTATGATTATTCGATGCAAATGTAAGATATAAATAAGGTAGATTTTTTTCAAATATGCATGGGACCTACATGATTCTTTACTAATTTAATTGCTCTACGGTTTTTTAACGTGAACCTCCACCATGTGTGGCTCTATAGTTCTAAATCGGTTCCTAGAACACACAACTCAATTCTAAAATATTAATCCAAATAATAGGTAAACTATTATAATGGAAATATTATAGAAAAGGTCAACTCTAGGTGAGACTTTCATAACAACCAAATAGGATGTACATCCAGAAGATTATCATTACACAGTCTCTAACTTATCTTAGGTTGCACTCAGCCCAGGTATAGAGCCCATTCATAAGTGTGTGAATCGTGTTAGTATAATGTGTAGAGAAAATAAATAAAACAAAACAATCACCATAATTAACATAAATTACTATAAATACATAGAATTAATATATAAATTACCATAAATAAATAATTAGAAAAAAAAGGAATGACCACAGTTAGAACAAATTATCATAAATAGATGCAGGTTAACATAAATAAATAAATAGAAAAAGGAAGGACTACAATTAGAACAAATTATCATAAATACATGTAAGTTAACATAAACAAATAAATAGAAAGAATAACTACAATTACAACAAATTAACATAAATACACGTAAGTTACCATAAATAAATAAATAAAGGAAATTCCTACAATTAGAACAAATTAGTATAAATACATGTAAACCTCCAAAATTAGAATAAATTATCATAAACTCACATAGTTAATAAATTGTCAAAAAAACATATAAAATAATTAAAAAAAATAAATCACTACAATTATATTTACAATAAATAGATAACAAAATAATTAAAACAAATAAAAACAAAAAGGGGGTAATATAAATAAAAATAAATAAATAACCCTACACAATTAATTAGGTTAGGCTTGACTCTCAAAAGTCCTCAGTGGAGTCGCCAACTGTCGCGTCCGGTTTGTCCGCGAAAAAAAAAGGAGTCGCCACCAATTTTATTTTTATTAAAGGAAAAATTGGATAAAACCTAAAATAATAATTTTTGAACCAGAAATTCGGATTCGGGAGTCGATTACGAATAGGGAAGTATTACCACCCTATAACGTCCTTTAAAACGGTTACCCCCTAATTAATTGTGTACAAATTATTTATTTGTTTATTTATGTTTACCCCCAAAAAGAATAGTAAAAACAAGAAAATAAATTATTTAAATTAATAAAGGAAAGAAGAAAAAAAAATATTTTTTATTAATTTGGTTTGATAAGCGAAGACCTTGCTCCTACGTATCCCCTATTGCAATAGGGAAATCAAAACTCACGTAGTTCTTGGCTAGAAAATATTTGTTTGTTGGTTGATTTTATTATTAATTTTTATTTTTATATCAAAATAAAATTCACACTATCGTGGTGATAATAGTAATAATGATAATAATAATAATAATAATATGAGTGATGTATTGTTTATTAATTTATATATCGTTTTATTTTAAGAAAATACTTTTACTATTTTTTTTTATTTTACAATTTATAAAAATATAAAAATTCGAGAACAAATCCGCGAGTCGGTGGCACATATATGGGACGAACCGACGGCGGTAGTAATAAGAAAATACTTTTTACTATTTTTCTATTTTTTATTTTTACAACTTATAAAAGGATAAAAATTCGAGAACAAATCCGCGAGTCGGTGGCACATATGTGGGGTGAACCGACGGCGGTAGTAATAAGAAGATACTTTTTACTATTTTTCTATTTTTTATTTTTACAACTTATAAAAGGATAAAAATTCGAGAACAAATCCGCGAGTCGGTGGCACATATGTGGGGTGAACCGACGGCGGTAGTAATAAGAAGATACTTTTACTATTTTTTTATTTTTATTTTTTTTATCACAACTTGTAAAAGGATAAAAATTCGAGAACAAATCCGCGAGTCGGTGGCATATATGTGGGGCGAACCGACGGCGGTAGTAACAAAAGAGTTTAAGATCTAATGCACAAGATAAAAAAAAAAAACAAAATACAGATAATGAATCACAAATTTAATAAAGAAGTAGACAATTATACAACAATCGATTTGATCCTTATTAAACTTGATTGTTAAACTAAAACAAAAAGAATTTCTTGTTTATATATAAAAACAACAACTCTATAACAACAATAATGTTAAAAAATAGATGATGAGAAAAAAAAAAGAAAAAAAAGGGTTTACCACACTGCATAAATTCTTTTTGTTAGCCCTTGATTCCAATCTTTTTCTCTACTTTTCTCCCCCTTTTTCAGTTTTCTTGTCCTCTTATTTATAGTTAGAAATTAGGTTTAATTTTTTTGGAAGACAATAATTCTCATTAATGATCGTTAAGGTGATTCTTAGCATTTTCAAAAACCTTCCATAATCACTTAAGGTATGATTTTTTTACCCCTATTTTAGAAATAATAAATTAAATCAAAATTAATGTCTTTTTTTTTCTTTTAAATCTTTTTATTTTATTTATCTCAACAAAAAAGTCAAGAATATGCATAATATTTATTATTATATTTTTTCTGCATATAAAAAGGAAGAGCTAACAAAATTAGGTGTCAACAACCTAATTGTTTATTTTTATTATTATTTATTTTTTAAATTTTTTTTATTATATTTTATAAAAACTTTAAAAGTAACGGACAAAATTAGGTATCTACACACTCTTAAGAAAATTCACCGCTGTATGTATTTGTTTGGTTTGGTGACCAAGTTAGAGCGTTAGACAGTTAAGTATTAAGGTAACCTTCACTTTGATTTTCACATCTATTATTAAATTAACGATATATACTAACATTGAAGACGAAGGGGTGGTTAAATTGGTTTAAACTAAAATTAGTTAAAAAAAATAAGAGAACTTTAACTCAAACTCAGGTGAAGGAAAAAATATTAATATAATAAAAAATTATTAATTTTGACCGTTTCAAAAAAATATTAACTTTAATTCATATTTTAAAAATTAAAAATATATCAAATAAAAGAGTTAAGAAATGAATCGATAGGCGAGTCCAAAATAAATTCTCCCGTCCAACATAATACTAACAAAGTAACAATTAACCTACTAATATGAATCGTATAAATTTTATTTTATTTATACGTGAATGTATGTAAATTAATGTTAAAAGTATAAAATTGATATTGAAATCTAATATAAATATAAAAACAATAGAATTTGATATGAAATTTAAAAATAAAACTTTAATAAATAATTTAAAAATATTTATAATTTTATCATAGGGTAAGAAAATTAATTGAAAATTTAAAATATATATAATTTAATTACAAAAACGTTTTTTCATTTACACACACGACATTTGGGTAAAAACAAAAAGTACCCTCTAGGTTGAAAACCCGAAAGGGCAACCTAGGCAAAAATTAGGGTACCAAAAAAAATATAATAAATATTTGTTGGGTTGAAAGCCTGAAAGGGCAAACTCGAAAAAAAACATATACTCAAAAGGACATGATCAACAATATGAATATAACACGAGAATCAAGGCAGACAATAATATGAGATCCAACTTAAGATCGCGGAAGATAGATCAGAGATATCAAGTTCAAGAAAAATGTATAAATGCTTTTTTCATTCATGATGGTCGTGTCCAATAAAAATATTGATAAAAACCAACATATTCATGCATCCATTTCATTCATTCACTCAATCATTCATCCATACAATCACTCATCCATGTCCTTCATTCACTCACTCATCCATTCATTCATCCAAAATATTTTATAAATTCAAAGCCGAGAAAACGACCCGCATGTTAAACCCGGGAAAACGACTCGCACCCAAAGCCAAGAAAACGACCCACATGTTAAAGCCGGGAAAATGACTCGCACCCTAGACATTTATAAAGCCGAGAAAATGACCCGCATGTTAAAGCCAGGAAAACGACTCGCACCCAAAGCCGAGAAAACGACCCGCATCTTAAAGCCGGGAAAACGACTCGCACCCAAGACATTTATAAAGCCGAGAAAACGACCCGCATGTTAAAACCGGGAAAACGACTCGCA
>JBBPBS010000689.1:6672195-6711248 GCA_037974835.1 Cicer judaicum
CCAAAGCCGAGAAAACGACCCCCATGTTAAAACCGGGAAAACGACTCGCACCCAAAGCCGAGAAAACGACCCGCATGTTAAAGCCGGGAAAACGGCTCGCACCCAAGATATTTATAAAGCCGAGAAAACGACCTGCATATTAAAGCCGGGAAAATGACTCGCACCCAAAGTCGAGAAAACGACCCGCATGTTAAAGCCGGGAAAACGACTCGCACCCAAAGTGGAAAACGATTTACATTGTTCTCCAACAAACCTCTATTTTTTACACAAAATTAGTGTCGTTATCTTTACTTTTCTTTTACTCTCAAGTAAAATCAAAGTAAAGAGGGGAAGCTGTAGACACCTAATTTTGTCCGTTACTTTTAAATTTTTTATGAAATATGATAAAAAAATTAAAAAAAAAATAAATAATGATAAAAAAAATAATAAAAATAAACAATTAGGTTGTTGACACCTAATTTTGTCAGCTCTTCCTTTTTATATGCAGAAAAAATATAATAATAAATATTATGCATATTCTTGACTTTTTTGTTAAGATAAATAAAATAAAAGATTTAAAAGAAAAAAAAAGACATTAATTTTGATTTAATTTATTGTTTCTAAAAAAGGGGTAAAAAAATCATACCTTAAGTGATTATGGTAGGTTTTTGAAAATGCTAAGAATAACCTTAATGATCATTAATGAGAATTATTGTCTTCCAAAAAAATTAAACCTAATTTCTAACTAGAGGACAAGAAAACTGAAAAAGGGGGAGAAAAGTAGAGAAAAAGATTGGAATCAAGGGCTAACGAAAAGAATTTATGCAGTGTGGTAAACCCTTTTTTTTCCTTTTTTTTTTCTCATCATCTATTTTTTAACATTATTGTTGTTATAAAGTTGTTGTTTTTACTATTTTATGCACGTATGATATAAACAAGAAATTCTTTTTTTTTTTTTAGTTTAACAATCAAGTTTAATAAGGATCAAATCGATTGTTGTATAATTGTCTATTTCTTTATTAAATTTGTGATTCATTATCTCTATTTTGTTTTTTTTTATCTTGTGCATTAGATCTTAAACTCTTTTGTTACTACCGCCGTCGGTTCGCTCCACATATATGCCACCGACTCGCGGATTTGTTCTGGAATTTTTATCCTTTTATAAGTTGTAATAAAAAAAATAAAAATAAAAAAATAGTAAAAGTATCTTCTTATTACTACCGCCGTCGGTTCACCCCACATATGTGCCACCGACTCGCGGATTTGTTCTCGAATTTTTATCCTTATAAGTTGTAAAAATAAAAAATAGAAAAATAGTAAAAAGTATTTTCTTATTACTACCGCCATCGGTTCGTCCCATATATGTGCCACCGACTCGCGGATTTGTTCTCGAATTTTTATCTTTTTATAAATTGTAAAATAATAAAAAAAATAGTAAAAATATTTTCTTAAAAATAAAACGATTTACAAATTAATAAACAATACGTCACTCTTATTATTATTATTATTATTATTATTATTATTATTATTATTATTATTATCACCACTATAGTGTGAATTTATTTTGATATAAAAATAAAAATTAATAATAAAAATCAGTCAACACACAAATATTTTCTACCCAAGAACTACGTGAGTTTTAATTTCCCTATTACACTTGGGGATACGTAGGAGCAAGGTCTTCCCTTGTCAAACTAAATTAATAAAAAGATATTTTTTTTTCCCTTTATTAATGTAAATAATTTATTTTCTTTTTTTTACTATTCTTTTTGGGGGTAAAAATAAATAAACAAATAATTAATTTGTACACAATTAATTAGGAGGTAACCGTTTTAACGGACGTTATAGGATGATAATACTTCCCTATTCGTAATCGACTCCCGAATCCGAATTTCTGGTTCAAAAATTATTATTTTAGGTTTTATCCAATTCTTCCTTTAATAAAAATAAAATTGGTGGCGACTCCTTTTCTCGCGGACAATCAGACGCGACAGAGTAGGTATGTGCCACGGCACCTCCTATATTTTTAAATTTCTTTTATATATATATATATATATATATATATATATATATATATATATATATATATATATATATATATATATATATATAATAACTAACAATATATCATCAAAATAATAGTGATCCCGTTTTCATTTTGCCGATCCCGTTTTCTTCGTTTGTTCTGTTTAGTCGGTCTTCTCTGTTTAGCCGATCTTCCCTGTTTCACTGATTTTCTTTGTTTGCAAACACATAGCCGATCTTCTGCTTTTGCTGGTTTAGTCGATCTTCTCTGTTTCGCACTATTACGTCATTGTAAGTTTACTTTTCCATATCATTAGGATTTTTAGTTATTGATTTAGGGTTTCTATTTTTACTTCTCTATTTAGGATTTTTTATTTTTAGGGTTTTTATTTTTGGCTTGTTCGTTTCTGTTTTGAGTTATTGATTTAGAGTTTCTATTTTAGCTTCTTCGTTTAAGATTTTTTGATTTTTAAGGTTTATATTTTTGACTTCTATGTTTCTATTTTTGTCTTTGTCGGTTCAAATACATTATTATTATTATTATTGTTATTATTATTATTATACAGTTTTTGAATGTTGATATTTATTTTTATACAGTTTTGATGCTTTAAGACATGACACCGACAAATGAAAAAAATGTAAGAAATTTATATATTATAGTTGTATTTGTATTGTTGCAATTTATTTATCAATATTAACCATATATTCATACTTTTCAGATACGTGCAAGACATGCATGTTTACCAAATTTGTTGCATGAAATCAACCTTCATTTGACAAATGCAAATCAAACTCAAATTATGACAACTCAAATCGAATTCAAATGAGTTTTAGATATGCCAAAAAATTTACAAATTTCTGGTGCTTTATTGTCGGAGTTGGCTAGTAGGTGGGATGGACGTAGTGGGGAATTTAGGATTAGAGGTAGGATAGTTAATTTTACTCCAAGTGACGTATGTTTAGCTTTAGGACTACCAATAGTAGGTGAGTCTTTGAAAGAATATGAAAATGAAGAATGTGATACATTACAGTTGTTTAGAGGAAAAGAAGTAACTTGTGAAAAGATTGGTGTGTTGCTTCACATGTGTCATATGCACAAAGTCAATTTTTGTAGACTTTATATACTCCTCGCCTTTGGCGAGTTCTATTTTCCCCAATCAGGAAATCGAGTAAATACTCGTTAAATTAAAATACTTGATGATCTAGAGTCTCTGCATAGCTACAATTGGGGTGTTGCGGTGTATAATGTTTTAGTTGAAAGTTTAAGTAGGATTGAAATTGTGTTGAAAGAGGGGAAGGTAGATTCGCAAACACACATAATAGGTTGTGCAGCTATCCTACAGGTATATATTTAATATCGTTTTATGTCACTATTTTCTATCTTGTGTTGTTTTTAAATTAAAATACATCTATTGAGTCATTAACATTTGTTTTAGATCTGGGCGTTTAACCACTTGTCATTGGGTGAAGCATCTGTTCCGAAGTTTAGTTTCCCGAGATTTTTGAATTGGCCAATCTTATAGTGTCAGAAGAAAACAATATTAAAAGCATTTCAAAATAACATGGTAAGCATTTATATTATTTGATTGTATAAATTATTTAATAATAATGTGTGTTTCAATTGTTTTTCGCTTTGCAAGATAATTGAAGAGTTAACTGCCACAAATGAAGAACTTGAATTTGACATGGTAAATGAAGCATTGCATGAACAAGAAAATCAAATTGTACGTTATGTTGATTATCAACGATTGGTGGCGGAGAATAGGCAGTCCCAAGAGAAGATTTCGATTCTTGAGGGTGAGGTAAAATGGTTGAAAGAAGAATTGTGTAAACGTCAACCAATGTGTGTATTTCTTTCTTTATGCTTTTATGAACAAATATGAATGAATTTTATTTATTTATTTCTTTATGATGAAGTAAGGATTTAGGTTTGCTTGATTAAGTTGTGTAAAAATTGCTGAAGTTATGTAGTTCAGATGAATTATGTCTGAAAATTCAAATTTGCTAAAGTTAAATTTAATTATTGGCAAATCATTTCCACCATTTCCACCTTCAAACATTCAAATTGGTTTTAAATTGATTAACCAAATTGTTCACAATATTAACCATGTTACTTAAAGCCATTAACCAGATTTATATTTTGTTTGATAAGAATGACCATTCTGTTCAGTTCCAATCTATTAACCAAGTTGTGCAAGGAATTCATTAACCAAGTTGTTCAGAACATTAACCATGTTCATTTACGCCATTAACCTGATTTATATTTTGTCTGATAAAAATGACCAAACATTCTGTTAAAATTTATTAACCAAGTTGTGCAAGGAATTAACAATATTGTTTTAATTCATTAACCAGATATATATCTTGTTTGATTAGAAGGCCCAAGGTTTTAGTTCAAATTCATTAACCAAGTTGTGCACAACATTAACCATGTTCATTTACGCCATTAACCCGATTTTCTAATTGGTTAATCGATTTTCTAATTCACACAACAAAGCTTCACTGAGTCAATCGATTGGGAAATCCATTACTAAAATGTTTTTCATCAGACATGTGTTCTGTGATTAAAGAAATCGATTGGATAATCGATTTTCACATCGATTGGTTAATCGATTTTCTAATTCACAAAACAAAGCTTCACTGAGTCAATCGATTGGGAATTTGATTACTAAAATATTTTTCATCAGACCTGTGTTTTGTGATTAAAGAAATTGATTGGACAATCGATTGACCAAACATTCTGTTAAAATTTATTAACCAAGTTGTGCAAGGAATTAACAATATTGTTTTAATTCATTAACCAGATTTATATCTTGTTTGATTAGAATGCCCAAGGTTTTAGTTCAACTTCATTAACCAAGTTGTTCACAACATTAACCATGTTCATTTACGCCATTAACCCGATTTATATTTTGTTTGATAAAAATGACAAAACATTATGTTAAAATCCATTAATGACAAAAAAGTGACAAATGTGATAAACACATACATGATTATCATACAATCCATTTACTTGACTGTTTGTTGCAACAAAATGTCATATAAAAAATTGATAAAATATTTACATTTTATCACATAGTTGTGCTGAATTGTGACAAAAGATCCAAGAATGATGTATTACCTTCAACCTGAACAACAACATACAATAAGTTAGCACAACCTTACATACCTGACATATAATACAACCATCTTACATATAATAATACAACCACACACTCATTCATAAATTCAAATACAAACCAATGTGTTACTTTCGATAGCTTCAATAGATGATTCTATGCAGATGTTACTTTCATTACGACTTTTCACTCTTTCAGTATTGTTCTCCTACAAATTTCAATAAACAAAAAAGAAATATTTTAATATAATATGTACATGATGGACGGATACTTAATTTCTCGACGAAAAAAACTTACAAAGGTAATCTCTCTGTTATTGTGTTGATTGGTTTGATTCCTTGACCTTTTTACGATTTTTTCAACTACAGATGTTTTTCTTTTTGATGGAGGACGACTTTTACGCTTGACCCGCAAAGGACTGTGAATTTCATTATCAACGTTCGTTATATAATCCATTCAACCAATCATTTTGTTGAAGCTCAAATTTTTCGATGAAAGAACACCATTTTTCTTCAAATGCCTCTTTTGTGACTGTGTCATAAACTGCTTCTTTCAATGCAAACATAATCTTTTTATATTTACTATATTGACCGAGCTTTTCAGGAATTTTTTTCATTATATGCCATAAACACCACCTATGACGAGTTATAGGAAAGACTAACTCAATGACATTTTTCATAGCCTTGCATTGGTCAGTCACAATACCTAGAGGGGCCTTTCCTAGCATACAACGAAGCCATGATTTGAAAAGCCATACAAATGAATTTGTAACTTCACCTGACAACAGTCCACATCCAAGTAATGTTGATTGACCATGGTGATTCACACCAACAAACGCAGCAAAAGGCATGTCATACTTATTAGTCAAATATGTTGTGTCAAAAGTCACAACATCTCCAAAGTATTCATAAGCAACTCTACTTCTTGCGTCGGTCCAAAACACATTCCTTACGTGAAAATCATCATCCAAATCTATGTCATAGAAGAAATCTAAATTTTGTTCCCTCATTTGGCAGAAATAGCTTATCAAGGCCTTTCCATCACCTTCTTTTCCTATTGCGCGTCGTTCCTTGTTAACATAATTCCTCACGTCTCTTTCACAAAATAGTACGTTTTCATGTCCTCCTGCATCTTTAACAAGAGACTGAAATGTCTTGTTGATCCTCACTTCTGCATCATCATTGATTTGTATTGTTCTCTTTGCATGCAAATTCATTTTCTTGTTAGCTTTGAACAACCTTGCCTTTGTAGGACTTGTCTCGTGAGTATGATCAGGTTCAAATTTTTTAATGTACCACAATCCATCTTTATCCAACTTAATAACAATCTTGGCAGGACAATTATTTACCTTAGTTGGAAGTGTTTTTAACGTACACGAAATTTTTGACACTTTAGCCCCCTCTCTTGAGCATGATAAAATTAAGTAGCAGGGCTCCCCATCTTGCCCTTTTCTTGAAGATCTAATCTTCCACCCAAAACCCTTTCTCAAAGCATACTCTTTATAAAATGATTTGAATTCTTCTAAGCAAGAAAAACACATCCTTGTTGCAGAATCCCAACAACATGTGTTGTCATCATCATCAAGGTTGTCAACCTTGATACCTTCATCTTCAATAGTACCACAATCCATGAAGTTTCAATTGATAGCACAAATGTCACACAAAAACTACAAAAAATAATTTAATCTGATCATTAACCACCTATTGTACTTCACTAACCAATAATATTTACACTATTAACCAGAAACAAAAAATCAGAAAAACCCATAATTTAAACACTACTAATCACATAATATGAAACTTAATATTTCAAATCTGATTAGCATCATTGATTAAAAGTGATGAAACTTAATATTTAGACAAAAATAATTAACATGATTGATTAATAGTTCACAACCCTTAGTTTTAGACAAAAATAAGTCATTAACCACATATGATACTTCATTAACGAATAATGTTTATATTATTAACCAGAAGCAGAAAAACCAGCTATGAACCCAAAAAACGTGTATGAATAAAAAAAAATCGTATATAAGCAAAACAATGTACCAAGTTACCTTGCAAGTGAGGAGATAAAGTTGCTCAAGTTACTTCATAAAAATTTCGATTAAAATCTGTAAATAAATGGAAAAATGAGGAAATGGAAGAAAGTGAAGATGAATGTGTTTATTTTTGGAGAGAAAGACAAAAAAAAAATTGAACAAAGAGAGAGACAAAAAAGAGAAAGTAAAAAAAGGAGGGAAAGTAAAAAAAAGGGGAAAGTAAAAAAAAAAAGAAATTTAATGAAGAGAGAGAATATGTGGGGCCCATATGAGTTGTATTTGTATTTGTGTTTGGAGTTGTGTTTCAATATCATTTCTCTTTTTTTAATCAAAATATACTTTTAAATTAATCAATTCATTAATTATTTTGGGAATGAGAGATGCAATTCTCAAATTTAATACCTTGTAATATGATTGAACCAAAAAACCATTTTCCTTAACATGTATCCACCAGACTATCATTGCAATTCTCAACAAATTAGAGACTTGTTTTTAAAATATAATTTTTTTCAAACTCTAACTTTTATATACTATTAAAACAATTATATAATTTTTTTTATCAAATTGCAATAAGAAAAAAATATATAAATAATTAAAAAATACGAATTAAATACAACATATTTTTTAAGATAATATTAACGATATAATGTGAAATAAAATATAACAGTTAATTGTATATTGGGATTAATTTTAAATCACGTGAAACCATACTCAAATCAATAAAAATTGGTTTGATTCATTTAAACTTAAACATTGAAAAAAAATCAAATAATTTTAGTTCTAACAAAATTACAACTTTTTAAGTTTGATAAAAAAAAATATTCTCTTAATCTCCATTTTGTTTTGTAAGGGTTGTTTTTAGAGATTACAAATATTAATTTTCTACAATTTATTTAAATAAAAATTAAATGTGAATAAAAAAATTTAGAGATTAAAAAATTAATTATTTTAAAATAAAATTAAACTGGTGGAGAACTTGCAGTGGCCACCAAAGAAAGCTCCACCATTGGGTTTGTGTGATAGATTTAACTACATATCTTAAAAAATACATAACTTCTTTTATTTAAATACATAACTTCCACAAGATTATACTTATTTAAACAAGCAATAAAATTCACAAATTAAACATTGCACAAAATAAAAGAAATAGATAGATAGAGATTAAAATAAAGTAAGAGAGAAGATAAATTGACGAGAGAGATAGAAATTTATTTTTGTGTAAAGAATTCAAACCAAAAATCACTTTAGAGAAAATACTTTATTACAAAACAAATGTAGTAAGTTGGATATAAAGAATTAATTATTTTTTATCCAAATTGTTGGTGTATTAAGTGTGAATAAAAATTTTATATAATTGAATTAAAAAAAAATGGAGGTTGAATAATATATAAATGATGTTTTCTATATAATTAATTGTAAGATTTTAAGAGATGTGTGTTGAACATGTAGGACATGAGTCAATCAACTTGTCGAGGCTAGACAAAACTGGACACACATTAGTCCATTTCATTATAAGTTTGCAGTGAAGCTGATGGTCACTGATGTATCGAGTGGATTTACTTGGCTCACAACTAGAGTTATAACTAAAAAAAAATCAATATCTTAACTAACTTAATTTTATTACAAGTCATCAATTAAAACTAACTTGAATTATTAAACTTTCTACAATGCGGTGTTCAATTAACATCCATGTTTGATTTTGACCTAATGTAATTATTGATCTCTCATGTCCACTCCCAACCCAACACAAATATCAAATCAAGATAAACTAATCTTACCCTAAACAGCAAAATATCAACAAGTAAAAAAGTTCAAAAGGCATTACAATTTCCAGTCCAATCCAGCCATACTATAGGTCATGTCACATGTATTTCATAATCTCACAAAGCTTGCATGTTCAGCTTCTTAATTTATCACAAACAAATCAACATAGCATATACTTATAAGTTTTTACACACGACTGTAAAAATGCAAATTAAGGAAATACCTTGAATTTGGGTGTGGAATATAAATCACATTAATTCAACAACAAATATTTATCTAGATCCTTTCGTGAAGATTTGGCTGCATAGGTTGAACACGATAGGAAAATGGCATTTGAGAATTGAAATCACTTCCACTTTCATCAAATCCATTTTCCACTTCTCTTACACCTTCCACTGCCATACGTTGTTGCTGCTCAAAACAATATACCTCAATAAAATTATCCAATGAAGATAAACAAATTTTTTAAACAACATATCAAAGTTTCAATTATAAAAGAGTACAAGGGATATCATCAAAATACAAGAGAATAAAATATATAAACATGTGCAAAATACAAACAAACAAACAAACAAAGGCCCCAGCCCATAATATTTGTTATAAACTATTCCTTTATGTAGTGACTTTTTACAATTGTATGTACTTTTTGGTCTATTTATAAATAATTTTGGCATAATATCCTTCAGAAATGACCTATAAATAAAAATGAATTATTTTTAATGTATTAATAAAAAATACGTAAATTAATTTTCTTAAATGCATTTTGTTTATATTTTATTTCGGAAGAAATATGATAGTAAAAATTAATCATCCCATTATAGTTTTGTCATTTAATTAAAGTTATGGATCAACAAAGTAAAGTTAATGTAAAAAAGAAAAAGTAAACATGTATATAATGAATGGTAAGTAACATTTTGATAGAGTACCTGCAGGATAAAATTAAGTTCCCTATTCTCCTCCTCCAAGATCTTGTCCTGACCATGAATGTGTGCACAAAGATCGAAACTTAATTAGTAGTTAGTTTTTTATGCATATATAATTAGAATTAATTAATTAATTAATCGTGTAATTAGAGAGCCGAACATACGTTTCTCTTGACCATCCTGTATACTTCCATCTGCAACAAATACAAAAGTTTATTATCTAGTAAATAAATTCATTGATTTTGGCTAATATATTGGGATTAAAGTTTACAATTATTTCAAATAGTGCAAATAGCATAGATCCGTATTCGCGGTATTAAAACTTGTTTTGCATATATGCTTAAAATATTTACAGATTATTTTACTATATTAATATTTTTCAACAAATAGATATAATAAAATCACTATTTAATATTTTTTTTATCTAATATTGTCTCGGGCAAGTATTTTGGTTGATGAACTGAGAAATACCAAATGAATTTTATGAAAGAGATCTCATATTACTTACAAAAAACTAACATTATCATTAATTTACTAATATTTGTCTATAAAAAAATTATATTAATAAAATTTTGCATATTATATGTTTAATATATATTTGTTCTCTCTCTAGATCTCTCTAAGTTAAAAAAAATTAGCGATATAGTGTGTTTGTTATAGGTTTTTTGTAAGATAATTCCTTTTTTCAAACAAAAAAAAAAAATAATCACTTTTAATGTCTGCTTGTTTGCTGCATTATTTTCAATTTAAAAAAATATGAAAATAATCTAAAAAATTACTTAAATTGATAAGCTATTTTAGTAGCTTTCAAAAAAATAATTTTTTAAAACTGATTTTTTGTTTGTTAAATGTAGTTTACAACAACATACAAACAAAAATAATTTTTTTATTTTCTTAAAAATCTCTAAAATAATACTTAAATTATAAAATATTAAAATCACTTTTTTTTAGAATTTATAACAAACGATGTATAGTTTAATTGAAGATTTGCCTGTTTCTCACGGATAGTGAGGAGACCATTTTCTAAGGCATCCTCTAAGCTCGTCAACTCCATGTAGTTGAGTGAGTTTACATCCTCTCCCATCAAGTGCCTGCAGAAATTAATGTATATATTATTCACCATATAGATTAGTCCAAGAGAGATTTATATGAAAGGCTTAATTATGACTCAAAAAATTAAATTAAATGCATTTGTAACCAAAAAAAAAATAGTAATTGATTGATACTACCTTAGCTCAACTTCCATGCTATCATTCTCTTTCTTGAGTCTCACAATTTCGTTGTTTAGGTTCTGTGAGAATTCAACATTGTAACATTAATATATATTAATTGTAACAAACCCTAACACTAATTATATTTTTCTTTTTTAAATAAAAAATGAGGAAAAGGTTTATATAAAACATGATTTATTTAAAAGCCATAAATTAACCGTCAAAAAAAGAAATCAAGAAAGTAGATTGGATCCTGTATGATGATTTTATATAAAACGTCAATCAATTGATGGATATATATGTTGAATTTGTTTCATTTTTTTACAGATATTTTTGGACATAAAACATGAAGCAAATGCATAACTTTTTTATTGCCAGATGTATTCATGGATGTTACATTTCTTGTTGTTCTTTGCTTATCTTTTCTTGTATAAAAAAATAAAAATATTTATATGAATTGACTTGAAGGTACAACCTAAATTTAGATCTACTCATAGAATTCATACTATATGTTCCTTAGCATATATTTAGTAAAAACAACAACAATCTAATTTTTCATTGGACAAAACACACACACACACAAATTAATATTTAACCTACCTCATGCTTAACATTCCAAAGTCTTTTCCCAGTTGTTTTGTGGTATTTCTCCAATATATCAATCAACCTATCATAAAAAAAAAAGTTAATTAATTTATAGATCAATTCAAAGAACCAAAAAAATTAATTGCTAAATTTAATATCTATAATATTTATTGACAAAATTAATAACAAATTTAGTGTTTTTTCATCTCTAAATTTTCTTGCTATTTTAAAAAAATAAAAAATTTAAGAAGAAGAAGAATTAATTAATTACGTGGTAGAAGGGCTTATGTAATCATGCATCTTTCCAGAAGCAGCAAAGATGATAAGAGAAACTTGAGCATCACATAGAACAGTGATTTCCTTTGCTTTCTTTAGAATACCATCTTTTCTCCTTGAATAAGTAACTTGTCTATTGGTTGAGTTTTCAATCCTCTTGATTTCAAGCTTAGTTCTTCCCATATTTCTCTCTCTTTCTCTCTAGAGAGTCTAGATGTCTCACGTTTGTTGTTGATGAAGAAAAATAGGTTGGAAACTTATTGGCGCTACTAAGATATATAAAAGTGACAATAACATTGGTAGAGAATATAGAAACTTCTAAAATGAGTTTGTGGATAAATAACTTTCTAGGATGGCAGTAAAAAACTAACTTACTTCATGTTTCATTTAACTTTCTAGGTTGTTGTTACACTTTCTTAACCATTGGTTTCCTTCGCACACTGCATGCTCATTTAATTCTTGTTTTGAAGTTTTAATTTGTGGAAATTAAAGTATCATTAAATATATTATTTGATATAATGTTTGTATAAAATATGATCCAACAAATGTCGTGTGTGTAAATGAAAAAACGTTTTTGTAATTAAATTATATATATTTTAAATTTTCAATTAATTTTCTTACCCTATGATAAAATTATAAATATTTTTAAATTATTTATTAAAGTTTTATTTTTAAATTTCATATCAAATTCTATTGTTTTTATATTTATATTAGATTTCAATTTTTATACTTTATAAGGATAACTAAGTAAAATGTTGTTTTTATCTTATCTTATCTTGTTGATTTTTAACTCTGCTCATATATATTTAGGATAAAAAATTTAATTAAAAAAATAAAATAAAATAATATTTAAGAATAATTTATTATATTTTATTAATTCATTTAACACTAATAAATTGAGACAAAATGTGATAAGATGTCTACAACTATATCCTTAATATTAATCACATAATTGAGACTTCCTGCAATAACACATTCCAATACTTTGACGTCTAGCTAATACGAGCAGTGGACCAAAAATTAATATGATTTTACAAATCGAAAATAAAGTAATTCAAGAATCCCCCACTTTGGACATCACTAGTTAGATAAAATTATACTTCACATTAATTGCACAATATGTAATCATAACAAAATGTCAAAATTGGACAAACACATTCACCAAATAATCCGAAATAAAATCATAAGCACCGTTATGATATAAAAAATTATTCCGATACAAAAAATTGATATTATATATATTAGACACTAATGTTTTAATGACTTTAATTATAACAATTTAATATGTAAAATATGAAAACGTATACAAAAACCTTGATATAATGTGATGAACACTCATGTTTTAATGACTTAATAACAACTTAAGATGTGAAATATGAAAACTTGGATTTTCTTATCGAGCATATATCTAATAAATCCATCTTGTTTTTCCACCCACTTGTATTTTTTAAAGTCTTCAAAATATATATCTAGATTAGTTAATTCAGATATTTTTTTTAATCAAAATATACTTTTAAATTAATCAATTCAATAATTATTTTGAGAATGAGAGATGCAATTCTTAAATTTAATATCTTGTAATATGATTGAACCAAAAAACCATTTTCCTTAACATGTCTCCATACCAGACTATCATTGCAATTCTCAACAAATTGGAGACTTATTTTTAAAATATAATTTTTTTTAAACTCTAACTTTTATATACTATTAAAACAATTATATAATTTCTTTTTATCAAGCTGCAATAAGAAAAAAATATATAAATAATTAAAAAATACAAATTAAATGCAACATATTTTTTAAGATAATAGTAACGATATAATGTGAAATAAAATATAACAGTTAATTGTATATTGGGATTAATTTTAAATCACATGAAACCATACTCAAATCAATAAAAACTGGTTTGATTGATTTAAACTTAAACATTGAAAAAAATCAAATAATTTTAGCTCTAACAAAATTACAACTTTTTAAGTTTGATAAAAAAAATATTCTCTTAATCTCCATTTTTTTTAAGGGTTTTTTTTAGAGATTACAAATATTAATTTTCTACAATTTATTTAAATAGAAATTAAATGTGAATAAAAAAAATTAGAGATTAAAAAATTAATTATTTTAAAAAAAAAATTAAACTGGTGGAGAACTTGCAGTGGCCACCCAAGAAAGCTCCACCATTGGGTTTTTGCGATAGATTTAACTACATATCTTAAAAAATAAACACTAGAGTCTCACTCTTGTCTCTCACAAAAAATATGTAGTCTAAATTAGTCCTATCAAAAATTATAACGTTTAGTCTCTTGTGAAAATAAATAATCATAAAGAATTTAATATCTAAACAAATAAATATCATCGAACCGTTAGTTAATTGGTTGTGTAATATTGTAATGAAACATTCAAAAAAAACATAAGCTGACACACATCCTCCCTTCACCCCAATACCTTCTTCAATGCAATGGCAATTCACTTAGCCATTTTCTCTCATTTTACTATTGCTGGTTGTATTTTGTTTTGGATTTGCAGTTTGTTTTTATGGTTGTAGTGTAATTTAGATCTCCTAGTTGTTTTGTTGATTCTATTTTGATAAATACTGATTTGGATTTTTAAAGTTGTATTTATTTGTACATTGTGTTTTGGATTTGTTATTACATTGTATTTTGGACTTGCGGATAACATAATAAACGAAGATGTTAGGTATTTGGATTTGATAGCATTAATGAACAAATATGACAATATTCTTTGGATCTGTTTGAAAGCAAAACTTATTAACAAATATATTGTATATTACAACAATTTTATTTTAATCCCTTGCAAAATACGAAAATACATGTTTAGTCTCCAACAAAACATGAAAGGTCTATTTTAGATCATCATAGGGTCAACAAATGCATGATTTTGAATACTTAATAAAACTTAAATAGAAAGGAAAGAAAGAAGAACAGTTTATTTAATTTACAAATTTTTTATGGACTCCAATATAACCATTATAGAAATCTAAATGTGCTTCAATATCATATTAAATACACGTAGACTGTTACATGATAGAACCTCAACCCAAATGGATCCCACCCATTACAATATCCAACTTGAAATAGAAGTTTTTGATTTTTTTGATTTGGAGATTTTAGAAGTGTTTTGGAAACTAATTATCTTCTAATATACCACCCAAACCTCACACCCATCTCCCCACACGAAACGATCCTGCCCATTATAATAACTGGCCCAAATCTTTTTTTCCCTTCCTCTTTTACAATTGAGTCCAAATTGCATCGCCTAGTGCATCACTTAAACTTTAAGTCGGATCACCCCCTAAAACCCCACCATCTCTAGGGACGAGAATAGACCAGATCGATTGACAAGGGCCTGCAACTTAGCCTACTTAGACAGAGGTTAGATCAAATTTTTTTCTTAAACAGATAAAGTCAATGTTTCTAAAAAAATATAATTAGTTAAAAATGTCATACTACAGGTCACTTGATAAGCCTTTTAAACCTATTAGACCGACCTATTTAAATAAATATAAATAAATTTTTGTTACTACTATAATTATTATATTAAAATTTAATATTTGTTATATATTAAATTTTTAGTAATTTACGCATATTAACATGATTTAGTTTTTGACATACTTAAATGAATTATTATAAAATATAATTTAAGTATAATGTTTATAAAGTCATATTCTTTAAAATGTGAGGTTAAATATCAAAATAAAACTTAATTTTATTTACATATTAACTCATTAATCTATATAAATATATGTTTGATTACTTATTCAAAAATGTTAAAATAAACAGGCTTTTAAGTAGACTAACAAGCCATAACATACTTATATCAAAGTCAGACTCAGAAGTAAAAGTAAGTCTATGATAGACAACTGACCAGTCTTAGGCCTTGAATTGTTTGACATGTCAGATTCAGGCCTACCATAGCTTAGATCAGACCAACTTATTTCCACCCCTAACAATCAAATATTAAAAATAAGAATAATAACAATTTTCTATCCACACTTCCCATTTTTCTACCCATATTCAATAAACTTTTCATAAAATTAAAATATCAAAAAATGTCATTCATCATTTGTCTCACTCTTCAATCTTACTTTTTATATTTCTCTCTTTATCACCATCACTCACCTCATAATATTTCAAAATCTTTACGAGTTTACTTATTTGCATTTGACTTTACTAATATGCATTTAAGTTTGTATTTTATTTTTAAAATATGTAAATTTTATATGATTTAAATTCACTTAAGTTGTAAATAATACATTGTACGAAAACTTAAATTATGTAATATTTACATGATTTATTTTCGTGTACGTGATGCATTTTAAAAACTTACATTATACAAATATATTTCACATACATAAATATTGTCTGATGAGAGACAATATCTCTGTAGATAACTCGGATCATGTAGATGTTGCCTCTAATTAGAGACAATGTCTGTGTACATGAACTCATTTCACTTGCCTTTGATCAAAGACAATATTTTTGTTGTGAACAATAATTGTGCAATATAATTTCTTAAATTGCATTATATATGCACAAATATATCATTTAAAGATACATTATTTAAGTTTTCATATAATATATTATTTACAAAGTAAACTTAAATTCAAATTATATATAATTATTAATTTTTTTTTTTTAAAAAAAACAACCTAAAGGCATATAAGATAAACTCAAATACAAATCGGTGAACTCATAACATATCAATAAAGGGATATTTTAAGTGTTTCAATTTTATGAAAACTTTTTTTAGGGTGTGGTAGCAAAATTAAAATAATAAATTCCCTTTCCGATTTTTGAATCCCGCGCAATATCTTAGCACACCAATTCTCTTCTTCTCATTCTTCTTATTCTTAGGGCTTAATAATCTTCTCATCCATTTTTCTGGCACCCTAATTCTCCCTGGCCGCGACTCCATTTCATAACCGCTCCGATGACGGAGGACAACTCCAATTTCGACGCCGCCGCCAGCGATTCATCCAGACCTCCGTCCTCTTTCGTTAAAAAAGGCGACCGTCAAATTTTCACCGTCGAGCTCCGGGAAGGAGAGACCACAATAGTATCGTGGAAGAAACTTGTTAAAGACGCCAATAAGGTCAACAGTGGATCCTTTTCCGCTACCGAACAACTTCCAACACTGAACCCTGCGCTCGAAGCTAGAATCGCTCCTGTGAGTGATCCTCTTTTTTCCCCCCTCTATTTACATTTCCGAAAATTTATATTGTGTTAGTGAGGTTTTGTATACGTTTACAGTGTGATTTTCTGTCAATGTAGCTGTATGCTAATTTTGAAACGGTTTAGCTGAATGACTATTTGAATTGCTCGTTGAAGTTCTTCTACTAGACTTCAATCTTATTAGGTTGAATTGTTGTGCCTATTTTAATTTTGGTGGATTTTATGGAACTTCATGTTAGTTGTGTTCATTTAAAGTGACATATAAGAGTAAATATGTGTATGTAAATATTTACATGTGCCAGATGCTTGTTCATTGTGATGTTATTGTTTTGAATTTACTCTCAATTCATTTGAAAATCTTTTTTTATAACACGAAATTGAGATATATTACGGAGTCAAGGTAATATTGGCTTTGATCGAGTACTGGGTGTTTTATGGTTTAGTATTTTATTATGTCATCTGGGTACTTGTGATCTAAACCGTCATATATTTGTTGTATTTTCGTTGAAATTGTATGTGGTTTTGTTCTAACTATTTTTTTGATTCCCGCTTGTCATTTTTAGGGGCAAGCTGATATTAAAGAACAAGATGCTCCCCAGACAAACCGGTTCAGTGCTGTCATAGAGAAGATTGAACGGCTTTACATGGTATGTTATATTGCTTAGTGGCTTTGTTGCTCAATGATTCACATATTAGTTTCTACTGTAAATTCATATGAAAGATGTGTATTTAAGAATTATATCGAATTTTTCTAGGTAGCTATATATGTTGTGAATAATGGGATAATGAATCATTTTCAGGGTAACGATAGTAGCGACGAGGAGGATCTGCCTGACATTCCTGATGATCAGTATGATACAGAAGACTCTTTCATTGATGATGCTGAGCTGGTTGGTGTATTTGTTTATTGTTTCTGTTTGCTATCACTCTTTTGACCTTTGATTGCTGAGAGAAGTATTATTGATCTATATAATGAAGTTTCACCTATATATAATTTTATTTTTCAATTGTCCAATTTGCAGGATGAATATTTTGAGGTTGATAATTCTGCAATCAAACATGATGGTTTCTTTGTAAACAAGGGGAAATTGGAACGCATGTAAGTGCTGTTTGATTAAATATTTGTCTAAAGTATTTCTTAATTTTGTCATTTATAAATCAATTAAGTTTCTCAAGCCTCGGCACATTTTTCATTCTGGTTTATAAGTGAAGTAAAAAATTCAATGGGGGGATATTGCCACAAGGAATGCTATTGTTCAATGGTCATTTATGTGTGCTTTTGGTGTTACATGAACATGAAATGAGATTGTTTATCATTCATGGATATCTTTATAATTCATGGACATCTTTTCAATTTGTGAGTCGTAATAGCAGCTTATACTAGAATTGCTGTATAAAACTTTTTATGTTTATGTTAGTAATGCTGAGTGCAATGTGGTAGCCACTAGCCATATAAACGAAGATAGAACTTCTATCTCTTTACGTGCTGATCCAATGACAAAATGTAAATTAAATGTTGACAAATGGTAACCAGTTTTAGGGAAGCGGCTAATAAATTAAAAGTAAAATTTTTTTATCGAAAATGGCTGCATTTATTGTAGTCAATGCATTAAATGTTTTGTTTCCTAATCTATGTTATCAATAGTGGGAAAATTTGCCGCAATTGCGGCACTAAATATCAACATTTTTATACAACTCAATAACTTGCAGATATTATACAAAATAAAGTAAAGCCGGCTTCTTTACTGTCGTTTATCAGCTCTCTTACATTCTTATATGAATTCTTCAAACAACTAGAATCATGAAAGACCACCCAATCAAATGCTGAATTTATGATTGAATTTATTAAATTGAATATAGTCAAGACTATAAAATATTTACACAAATTCTTGATTATTGATTTTCTCTTTCTATAGTGCAATAAATGAACCTCCAGTCTTACCTAATCAGCCAACAAAGAAAAGGCGGCGGAAAGATATACCAAAGAATCCTGGTGAAAATGTTGATGGCCATGTATCAAATAAACATGTAAAAGTGGGCAAGACAGCTGCTGGAAAGACTGCATCATTACCTGTGAATAATAAATCTAATTCCTCAAAAAAATTGGCTGTACCTGGTGAACATCATGAAGACCTGAAATCTCAGAATCAGTTGGAGATCTCTGGAATTAATTTGAAACAGAAAACGGCTGATATTAGACCAATTTCAGATTCTTTTCTTTGTTTGAAAGTATCAAATAATGATGTTCCTTCTGTGGTAGAAACAAAAGATTCTGATAAACAGAAGACAGGAGTTCTTCAATCTAAGAATACAAAGGATAAGTATAAAGATGCAAGTGCAGTGCTTGATACTTCTCAGCAGAAGTTCCAAGAAAAAAGTGTTTATGCGCATTCGAAATCCCAACCTGGAAGAAACTCAACTAGTGTTGATAATTTGAAAAATACAGGTCGATCAAAAGATAAAAATGGCACCAATGAAATACCAGATCTTAACTTGTCTGAGGGAAAATCTGTAATGCAAACACCAGTAAGTTTACCACATATGCTTTTCTGCTGTCTTTTTTTTTAATTGCAATATTTGAATTTAACAAAACTAGTTACTCAAATTTTGCGACAGTGGTATAGTTTCATTTTTGCCCTAAATAAAGAATGTTGATAAAATATGCCTAGTTACCTAGTTACCTATTTGTGAACCAGATACCAATACGCATACAATATGCCTAGTTACCTATTCAGGGAGTACCCTTCACTATTGTATTCAATAAATGAAATTTTTGACCAATATGTTTGGAATACAGCTTCAGTATGTTTTGATATAGTTTTAATAACATACCTTGAAACTTTTTGCTGAGAGAAATGGGAGTACATACTCCTTCAATGATTCGTGGAAAAAAACATAATCGATAAAATAGGCAGAGGATATGATTTTAAGTGCACCCTGACCTTTGACTTTTGGCTAGAAATGTTAAAGGAGAGTTGAGGTTGTGGGACATTAGTGAAGATGTAAATCATCCACTTGGTGATGATGGTAGATTTCTTGAATTGGTGGGGCTGTCTCCCGATAATGGGAATGTGGGAGATGAAACTAATACAGTTGTCAGTTAGTATTAGATGGTAAATAGTAGCCAATTGTATAGGGGCCAATATGTCTTTTGAGTAGTAGGACTACTGATGTTTCTTGTGACATTCTAACATTGCTTAGGGGGGAAATTGCCAATTTTTGTGACATGTTTATTCGGGAAAGAATATATTTTGATATATTAATGAGAAATATCCATTAATCAATACAAATAATATGCATTGATTCAAAACATAATTATTTTCTAATAAATTAATGTTAATGTATCTAGTCATCGATCTTATATTACCTCATGAAGCACCATCGCAGCCGCACTTGCGGACAGATTTCCCGTCACACCTCGTGTGTTTCGTGGTGCTCCTGGAACAGAATTCATTTTTCGGCAAAAAATCGAAAACCCAGTCTCCCTCTGTCACCGTCGCAGGTTGCTGGCTGTCTTGTGCAGCTTTTTTTTGCTCTCTCCGGCAAAATCACGCATTCAAAGAAGGAAATGAAGACGGCACCACTGTTTGTATTTCGTGTGTTGCGGCTGCTGGGTTACATAAAATGATATAAATATAAATTTAGGGTTGCGCATGAAATAACCTGGGCTTGTGTTTTATGTCTGCGGCCAATAATAGGCTGAGGTGAATCATGGGCCTTTAAGTCTTTTATTTTAACAGTACAAATGAAAAAAGTCTTAATTCTTAATATATATAAATATATCTTGAAAAATGAGATATATAAAAATAAAATAGAAAAATAGAAAATAACATAATAAATAATAGTAAAAATACTATATTATATTAGTAAATGTTATATGATGTTTTAGTATAAAAATAATTACCTATAAATATATAGTATAAAAAAAATTGATACATATAGTATTAACTATTATATATATATGTGTATATAATAATCCATATAGCAGCCATACCGCTCTCCGCTATCCCACTTTCGGGGTCAGCCGCTCCGCTCTGCTATCCGGGATTGACAACATAGTCTGTGCTAGATAAAGTGTGTGCTACATTTCACAAAAAAATGTGCCAGTTAGTAGGAATAAGTGCTTTACTAACTCCCTGTCTATTATGCATGAAGAACACCGCTGCTCACAAATTCTTAGTTTTGTAGCTTCATTGCTTCTATGTACTCCCTTGATTTGTTACCTAAGCCATTGTGGGATCAGTGTTGTCAAATATCAGCCATCGAGGATTGTAGTGGTGGTTTTTTTGACAATCACCATGGCCAATTTGTGAATGGTAGTAGAACCATGGCATTTTATGGCGGATATAACAGCTTTATATGATGGATTTTAGTTTTCCGCCATCATAACACTGCCTGGGACATGTTTTCATTCAAAATAATAGTCCTCAGCTAGTGCTTATCAGAAATGGGAATGGGAATTATGGGTTTATTTTGCTGTAAGAGGGATTTAACGGGGAATTGTGTCTGTCTTTGTAATGTACACTTGGTATGGCAACATTTCTATTTACTGTGATCATTGATTTTGAAGATGTGACAATGGAATGTTATGTGGTTAACATAAACTGCATCAGTAATGTGGTTGGTTGAATCTCGCGCAGAAATCTAAAAATTTACTCAAAAAAGATTGCTCCAGTGTTGCGTCAAAATCTACAATGCTTGAGAAAGCCATTCGAGATTTGGAGAAAACGGTTGCAGTGTGTAAGTTTGGAAACTGTTTTGGAGTTTTCATCTCTCATATAAATAGGGAATGCAAGAAGCTTGTTACTAATGCATGTTTTCCTGTTTTTTTTCTTTCAAATATTATTACAGCAAGGCCACCAACTATGGACAACCAGGAGGTTGATAACACATCCCAGACTATCAAACGGAGATTACCCAGGGAAATAAAGCTAAAACTTGCTAAAGTTGCTAGATTAGCGGTACTGGCTAACTCTCCATTCCTGATATTGTGCTCGTAGAAATACATACAGTTTCATATATTTTATCTTGATGTATATGAACATTGTAATATTTACTTGTGTTTTTTGTTGCAGCAGGCAAGCCAAGGGAAAGTATCAATCGAGTTGATTAATCGTCTTATGAGTAGTCTTGGGCACCTGATTCAGCTCAGAACACTAAAGGTGTTTCAACATATTTGACCATCTAGTATCTATTGCTTCAGTTTCCAACCATGATATCCCCTCCTCTTTTTGTTGGCATATATAACTTTTGATTGATATTGATTAGATGATAGTTGTTCAGAGTCTTATATTGGATGAGATATGACTTGAAAATGTGTTTATACGAGGGAGACATTACCTTATAAGCCGGTTTTGTAAGTTTGAGTTATGTCAAACCTAATTTTAAGATGGTATTAGAATCTGTCCAAGATTCATTCGGCCAGATGCTAGGCGGGCCACTCAGGTAACACTCCCTTTGTCTAGTCCTAGACGTGAAGGGGTGTGTTGAGAGTCTCACATTGAATGCTGTTGAAAATAACATAGGTTCATGTAAAGTAGAATATCATGTAATTAGGAGTATGATATCCTGTAATTATTTTTATCATTATATTTATTGCCTTCAAGTCTATATAAAGAGACCCCACTCTGTAGTTGAGACGCAGTTTCATCATACGCCTTTTCTATTTTTCAGAACTATTCTTATCTTTGTTTATATTCAATGATGTGCATGACTAGTTTCTTTCCCTTGATGGATAAAATAATTTATCTTGTCATCATCTCATGTAATATGTTTCCTGCTGCAGAGAAACTTAAAAATTATGATCAATATGGGTTTGTCTGCAAAGAAGGAGAAGGATGATAGGTTTCAACAAATAAAGAAGGATGTTGTTGAGATGATTAAGATTGAGGCCCCATCTATGCAATCTGAGGTTTATTTTAGTTGATTTGCTATTTCATTAAATATCAAATATTCCTAAATTGGTTTGAATTTGTTAATATTTATGCCAATTCAATGCTCAATAGTGCTGCTTATCTTATTTGGTTCATCGTTACATTCTCTTAGTTTCTGCTATTATATTAATTAATCCATGTGATACTTCATTTTTTTCTTGTGGATGTTTCTCTTAATGAATTCAATGCATTTTGAGTTTGCTTTGCAAATCCTAATTTGGTATGTTGACTATTGGATCGTTTTACGTGGAAAGGGTTTTCATTAGTTTTAATCATGTTTTCTTTATTTTATTTTTTATCTGTATATTGATTACAGTTTTAAGGTAATTTTGATTGTTTAATTTGCAATGTCTTTGTTTGTTTTCTTGGTATTCCACAAACAGGAGCAAGCTGGAGCATCTGGGGATCAAGAATTGGGTCCTGATGGAAAAGCAATATCTAAAAGGACTTTTAGCATGGACGCTGCATTGGAAGAGAAGATTTGTGATCTCTATGACCTTTTTGTTGATGTACAGAAGATTGGACCTTAAATACTTATTCTGAAGATCTTCTTTGGTTTGAAAATTCTTGTTCTTATTGAATCTTGTTTGCAATTGCTCCAGGGGTTGGATGAAACTGCAGGCCCGCAAATCAGAAAATTGTATGCTGAGGTGGATCAAATTTCCAAGTTTTCTTCCCTAATATTGGTCTCGGCTTGTTATTGGATTGCTTGTGTTATGATTATCTGGGATAGTATTGTGAATTTATGCTACTCAGGATCACAAACTAAACTTGGTTTTTCATCTCTTGATCTGCTTCCTCTAAATTTGATTTGGTTTATTTTATTTTATTTTACGTGCCTTCTCTTTTATGTTAAAATACATATGAATTAACATCACAGTATATCTATGCCTTATCTTAAAATACCCTAAATGATAAGGGTCATCAATTGATTTTTCACTATTGAAATCTTTCTTGAATTCCATTTTGATGTTATCTTTTTATTTCTAGTTTGTTGCATTACGTGTGTTTGTTTTTTGCACGCTGTTTCTGTGTGTTGAATGTGCAGTTTCTGGTATCCAAACATAACTTTTCTAACTTTTTAAGTCCCATGTCTTCAGCTTGCAGAACTATGGCCAAAAGGTAACATGGATAACCATGGGATCAAACGTGCAATTTGCAGGGCAAAAGAGAGGCGCAGAGCACTACACAATAGAAATAAGGTATGCCTTTAGCCAAGTGATAATTGAATGACTATTTTATGATTTAAAATTATAAAATCATCTTGGCCATGGATGCTGTCACTTGTCAGGACGATCTTTCGAATTTGTTTATATCTCATTGCTTCACTCACATTGTTAGGAGGAAAAAGTTAAGAGGAAAAAGTTATTGACACCAAAGCATGAAGAGAATGTTCAATTTGATGCTAGTTCACAACAGAACGTGCAAAAGCGATTAGCTCCAGAATCTAGCAGTCATTCTTCATTGAATAAGGCAGTTTCTAATACAGTTACAGATGTCCGGGTTCTCCATCCTCCTGTGAATGGTTCGAAAAACGAAAAAGTGAAGGGGAGTTCAAGCTGTTCCCCGGCTGATGTCAGGGTTGCAGACGGTGCTTTAATTAAGAAGAAGGAAAAAAAGAGAAAGACAGAACATGAGTTGGAAGGAACTCGTTTTCGCCCAGAGAAGCTAGCTTCATTGCAGGAAAAAGAAAGGCCCAGGTCCTTAAAACAGTCTCCAGGGGTTCCTCCCAAATCAAATCTTCATCCAACATCTCTACCTGGTCTTGAACAATCAAGCTGACATGGTATCAACTAGGATGTTCACACAATAGAATGTGTATCACAGTTTTTGTTTTGTCACCTATATCTCCGCTGCACCCCTTCAATCCTTCCGTCACCAAATCAAACTGTAACCTCATTGATTATTACCATTTTTGTAATTAGATGGCCTTGCCCTTGCAAAGTTCCGTCAAATATAGGTAATAGCTTTGTTGATTGTTGGTGATCCAAGGTGGTGGTGATTCTTCGGTCAGTATGCAAATTTGATTTATTGATTAGAACAGGATTTACTGTGAATTGGGATTCAGTATAAAATGTGCTTTAGACAAATGTCGTGAACATTCTTTACATGTTTGGAAAGTTGTTTTGGCAACTAGACATCTTTTTTTGGGTAAACCTATGTAATTGTAGAAACAAATTTTACATAGATCTATTCAAGGGGTTGATATTTATCGTCATTTTTCTTATGAATTGGTTAGGATTCCTAATCAAATGTTTTTGGTAATGTTTGACTTCTTTAAACTTAACTTTTTATTTACCATGCATATTTATGCATCTCAAGAGTCCAATATCACATCACCAAAAAGCTGACATATCTACAACTAGCAAAATGTGAACCTCTATGCTCACAACTTGGCTTGCGTCCACCATTCATTGTTATGCAATTAGTCTAAAAGAACCACAGTTTTTTGATTCTATTTGTTTTTGAGCCAGAAGCCCGTAAAGGGGAACTCCAGTCAGTGCCTAGAGACTACACCAATAAATTTGCATATGAAGAGAGCTTCCTCTACACCAATATTTTTATAAGCCTTTAAATCCCCTTTTACATACCAAATTTGCCTCCTCTGAATTGGCTGTTTTGGATGAGATATGTTCGGATTGGCCAAAACACCTTTCACAACCCTTAATTTTCATGAAATTTTGGTTTTATTATTCAATCATATCACCTATTGACTCTATATACACTATTTTTGTCTGAAATCAAGTGTAATGTGACTCTAAATTTTATCTCTTTTTTGTTTCGAAGGTTTTGTGAACTAAATGGTTTTATTGTTTTGATGTGTTCGTATTGGCCAATCCATATAAGGCATTTATTACTTCAAACAACAGTTTGGACTCACTGCAACAAACCAACGTTCGAATTGATCAACCCATATTGTTTTTTTTAGTGTATTAGACCATCTTTTTGTTAACCATTGTACCTTTCAGGTATGGATAATCCCCCATTTAATTTAAAACATGACATTTCTCGATTTTACTAAAAATTTCACTACTCTTTAGAAATTTAGTTTTAGAGACAACTTGTTGAAGTGAGTTCGAGATGAAGAAGTCAAGCTAGAAATTGTCACTGTTATTACTAAGCTAGATCATGGGTAAATTAAGAATACAAGGTGTTCAAACGGACAAACATGATATATATAAAATGTGGGTGTTTTAGATTGAGTAGTTATCTTTTGTGCTCTACTCTATGGAAACTTACTATAATTTGTGGAAATACAATCCTGAGATAACGAAAAATTTAAGTCGTCCTTCTGTAAGTCGTTTAAATGTGAAAAAGAAGAAACTTGATGATGTTATGACAAGTAACATGTCATTCACAAAATATTCTTATGACTTAAAAAAAAAATTTGACAATGTGATTACTATCAAACATATTTATAATGCATGCTGCCAATGCAATAAAGGGTCCAAGACCAGAAATGCAACATATGATAAAATGTTTGGTTGATGATAAGTATGTCTACAAATATAGAATGATTGATGATTTAAACACAATCTAAGATATCTTTTGGGTCTATCCGAACACCGTCAACTTGTTTAACACTTTTCATTTTGTGCTGCTAAAGGATTATACATACAACACCAGTATATATCGCTTAGTTTGTTTGAATTTATCATGTGTAACATCTACATAAATGACATACTCAGTTGCATTTTCTTATACATAGTATGAAAAAGACAATAATGTCATATGAGCTTTAGAGTGTCATGAATTTTTAAATCCCTTGATAATTTGCCACCGATAGTTGTGATTGACTAATACAATGCATTGATGAATCATGTTGTTAAAGTTTTTCCGAGCTATACTCCTCTATTATGTCGATAACATTGCCAAAAATTGTGATGCTACATGAGTTGAATGTCAAAGTCAAATCTGATAAACCTAAATAAGTATGGAAGAATATCATGAATGCATGATGTATGAGATGTTGTAGTCATAGTTGAATCCCCTCATTGTAGATTCAGGAAGTATTTGATGGATATTATAAGTGATTAGTGCAAGAGTTATGTGTCAATAAACAACATGATATTGTTACACAACCTACATAATTATCGTGTCTTGTACAATCTTACATATGATTGAAATAACAATGTCAATTATAAGGAAGAGGATTTGAATTATAATTGCCTCTTTTTAAAAATTCCTGTTTAAAAAACTGAAAAGTTTAACTCACGATTGATCTTGGTTATAAACGAAGAACGTTTTTGGTTAGTAGAAAAACAACAATATCAATTTATCAATATAAAAACTGAATGTAAAACAAACAACAAATAGAGATAGAGAGATCGCACAAGCATATATCATAGTTCACCCAACACGGGTTACATCTAGTCCTCACAAATGTGAGATTTTCCACTAAGTGCTTAAGGCAAGAATGTTCTTGGTTTTCACATATCAGTCTTGATCTATTACAAAGTCTCTACCTTTCGATCTAGAAAGGATTTCCACAGGTTACCTAACACTATTTCAAAAAGGATTTTACAATCTACCTTTTAAATCATAAAAGGATTTTTACACACTACTCAAGCTATGTTAACAATATAGCCTTGAGTTACAAAGTAATGATTTCGAGAATCTTAGAATATGGGTATTGCTCAACTCTTGTTTGAAAAATAAATTTTGTTTTTAGAACTCAGTAAAAACACTTAGAGAATGGAACTTCAACTTTAGAATAATTTTGACAGGCTCAAGTATGATTGTATGATTGATGTTTTTGCTTGGCACTTTGAGTTGTATTTTGTTCTTCATCGTGAAACTTTATTTATAGACTTTAAGAGAGCTTATGACATCTTATTTAACCGTTGGAAGTAGGCCAAATGTCATGAGTAAGTGAATGGATAAGATCAGCCATAAAGCAAGATTGTTCATGCTGAAACCAGAAATGTTTTTGAGATTCAAGAACGTTCTTCGAATTGGTTTGAGATGAACTGATTTGTACTTTCTTTTGCTTGACTTGGAGAATGATCTTGCTTTATGCATTTTATGAAGCAAGGTTTTTAGCCTTCGAATTTTGGAATGATGCTTGCTTAGATTGATCCTTGTGTATTCTTGATCAAGATATGGAATGAATAAAGCTTCCTGGATCTAATCTTTTTCATTGAAATATGATAATTCTTGTTTATGGCAGATGTGGAGAACGTTCTTCGTTTTCCAGAAATTTGTCAAGAACGTACTTCGTTTTACTGAATTTGATTTCTTGATTTTACTAAGATCTGCTTTGTAATGCTTGATACCTATATTGTTTTAATACACTTAAAAACACATGTTAAATATCAAAACACTTAGAATCATAATTAGAAGTCTTAATTAACCTTTTGTTTAATTATCATCAAAATATTAATTTGAGATTTTGTCTCAACAATCTCCTATTTTTTGATGATGACAAAATATGTTAATTCAAATTTTTATTTTGATTCTAATAATAATTCAAAGAGCTTGTTAGTAGAATCTCCCCCTTAATATGTACTAATCATTTGAACCAAATAATAATTTTTCATTGATATAGCATAAGGATCTTGATCATTACAAGGTGGTTCAAAAAAAAGAAAAATACATCAGTAGGCATACAAAAACTAGCTTCAGATCATACATAAAATCTAAATAACTTCTCCCCCTTTATCATGGAAAAAAGGAATATGAGAGTGAAGCTAAAGTTAAATTAGAAAGACAAAGAAGGTGAAGATCCTTCAGATGATGGAGACAAGGATGGCTGAGGTATGTTTGGAAACGTTGGAGGAGGATTAGTTATGGGAGGTTCCAGTCCAAGCTTGGGAGCAAGTTGAGTAGTCATCTAGTCACACATGATTGCTTTCTCATTGTCCTGATGAGCTTGCCTAGCTATGATTGTTTGAAGGGAAACAAAAATTCTGCGAAGTTCCTTATATGTTCTTGATATTTCCCTTTCCATTTTGGTCCATTTAGAGGGACGTTGTTGATCTTCAGTAGGGGTATTTTGGGATGGAGTAGTAGTGCTACAAAAAGTGGATAGAGTGGCAAATGACGTATTGGTGTGAGGAATAGAGTTTGGGGCGGAATGATGGGGCAAAGACGAGCCAACTATGTCAGAATTTGGAAAAACCAAATATTGACTTATTCCAAAGATGAACGAAGTTGTGGTTTTTTGGGGTGACACAAAATCTAGTGACATTTGGAAATTGTGTTGATTAGGAAGTGGAGGGCAGAGACTGCCTTGAGAAAAAAGATTTGTGAAAGTTGGAATTGTAGGAACTGTAGGGGTAACTTGATTGAGGTCAATATTGAAAGGTTATGGAATAGTGACATTCGGAGAACATTCTTCAGCAGGTTGGTAAGGGGAATAAAGTTCTTGAGGTGAGGATTATTCAGTATTGATAGCAAAGTTGTGTGCAATCTTTTTCCTCTTAGTGGTAGAAGGGTTGAAAGTAGGTTTTGGAGAGGGTGGGATGGTGGGAAGTTGTTTCATAAGAGATATGTTTTTAGATGAGAATTTGGAAATCTTTATGTTGGAGATTTCAGTCAACAAGGGAATTTGAAAATTCCTAAATTTTTTTAGAAAACCATACCATATGGAACAATATTTCTCTTGTAATCCTTGTGGATTGCAGTAATCATGTGATGGATTATCAAGTAGGGCATATTCAACTTCTTGCAATGAGGAAGATGATAAATGACTAGTGCGTCATTATCAGAGACAAATTCATAGCTACCGCAGTGGGGGTAAACTGGAGTGTTGGCTTATACTGTTGAAAATTTTGGTAAGTGGTTTCAAATCAACTGAGAGAAATTTGGTAGACCCATCAATAAACAGTTCTTGAAACACTTTTTCTTTAGTAGTGTTCAAGGCTGTGTACCAGTCTTTTCCAAATTCTGTTAGTCCTTTAGGTGGTAGTTTAAGAATCTTAGCCATAATTAAGGGATTGAGACAAATTTCAATACCTTTTAGAGTGGAGACAATAAGGGATTTATTTGCAAAAGCTTCAGCTTTCCAGTAAAATGCTCGACTGACCTCAGGGTAATAACAATAAAATATTTTGAGGAAATCAGTATATCCAAGTGCATCAATGTGATGTTGAATGGAGATTCCTTCCACTTGAAGATTTTAAAAAATAAAAAATCGACCAATGTTGATAGGTCATTGAGCCCACTTTTCAGTATAGAGTTTTTGAATCTTTGAAGGAATCAAGGGTAGAATAAGGCTTTTGGAAGAAGGAGGTTTGGTTGAGGATTTAGTAGTTGTTGTTTTCGAAGTTTTTGTTGTGTTTTGAATTGGAGTTTGGAGAGGAGAACATTCTTGAGTTGGCAATTTGAACGAAGAACGTTCTTGAGTTTTCATCATTAGAAAGTGAATAGATTGTTATGTCTATAAATTTTGGTCTTTGAGGTACCAATACCAGCTAGAATACACATTGATCTTCGTTTGGAATATGACATGCTAGAACTAGGGTTGATGGATTTTTGAAGATGGGGCAGACATTGACTGTTGGAAGAAAGAAGACATTGATATAATGGAGGGAGCGCGATGGAGAGAGGAACAAGTTAAATGGGTTAAGGACATGGTTCTGGAGATGAAGACATGTAATCCGAGAATGTTTTTTTTGAGGATGAGTGTGGAGGTGTTGGTCTAGGTGGAGGTGATGGTGAACAAACTGGAGATGATGATGGTGTTGGTGATCTATTGTTCTTGTGTGATTTTGTTTTGCTACGAGCCATTTTTGAAAAAGGTTGAAGTTGGTACAAACTGGAGAGTTTGAGGAAAAAGGACACAGAGAGAGAAAAAGGTTGAAGTTGTTGTTTAGTGGAAAAGGATGAGTGTTTTTTATTTTAGTTTTGCAGTTGGTTTGTGAGTTGAGGTAATGCCACACGTGTGATTAGATGCATTGAGAAGGAGGAAAGTGAAATAATGTGGTAGGACAAGCATGGGTAGCCGTTACCTTTTGTAAAATAGCAGACGTTTGAGTTGAAAAGCTGATTTAAAAAAAATTTGTGATGAAAAAACAAAGATCATTCTTGAGCAAGCATGCTCAAAACGAAGAACGTTCTCCGTTATGACCAGAATGTTATGGTTTTGTCGTGGCCTAAAATTTCGAGTGTTTCTCGAATTCAATGGAGTCGCCACCAAAATTTATTTTAAAATAGAAAAAATATTGGGAAACCCTTAAAAATAAAAATAAATGGTCTTTGAAATCAAATTTGAGTTCGGGAGTCGATTATACGTAGGGAAGGTATTAGCACCCTACGACATCCGTTAAAAACGGTTACCTATAATTAATTGTGCAAAATTAATTTTAACTTAAGTATATTTATTTTTCTTTATTATTAAATATGAATAATAATCATTACTATTTTTAAAATATGATTTTGAAATAAATACGTACTTAACAAATAAAGGACAAAAAATAAGAAATTTTATTTATGTGCTTGACAAGAATGTGATCTTGCTCCTACGTATCTCCTGGTGCGATGGAGAAATCAAAGCTACGTAGTTCTTGGTAAAAAAAAATGCGGATGTGTTGAGTGTGTTTTAAAGAAAATTTGTTTTGTGATAAAATGTTTTGATAAAAAAAAAGTAAAATAGTTTGATCTTAATAAATATTTTAAAATATGAGTTTTAAGACGATTAAGTTGTACAACTTGCGTCTCAAATCTCAAGGAATAAAGAAGATGTCACATCTAATTTAATCCTCTAAAAATATTTATTTATCCTCGATTTTTAAATTGAGTTTCAAAACCACCAAGTAGTACAACTTGTGTTTTAACAACTCAAAGATAAAAAAGAGTTACATCTAATATATAAATCAATTTTAAATTAGTTCATTAAAATAAATAAATGAATGAATAGATAAATAGAATAAAATAAATAAAATAAATAAATAAATAAATAAAATAAAGAGAGTTTTAGAACTATCAAGTTGTACCACTTATGTCATAATAACTCAAACGAAAAAAAAAGTTACATCTAATAAATAAAGATTTTAGATTAGTTCATTAAAATAAATAAATGAATGACTAAATAAGTAGAATAAAATAAAACAAATAAATAAAGAGAGTTTTAGAACTATCAAATTATATTATTTATGTTCTAATAACTCAAAAATTAAAAAGATTTCATATCTGATAAATAAGTCTATTTTAGATTAGTTCATAAATAAATAAATGAATGGCTAAATAAATAGAATAAAATAGATAGCTAAATAAATAAATAAATAAAGAGAGCTTTAGAACTATCAAATTGTACTATTGTGTTCTAATAACTCAAAAATTAAAAAAAATGTCATACCTAATTAATCTTTAATGAGATATTTACTTGTATTTTTTATTATGAAAATAACTTTTATTTATGAAACAAATTAATTGTGAAATCATAAAAAGAAACCAAGTGGGCTGAAATTTCAAAGACAGATTTGCTTATTTGTTTTCCTTTTTTAGGCCCAACTTGATATGAGCCCAAAATGACAAAAAGGTTAAAAGTTAGTAACCCTAAAAATAATTGCACATATGAAGCCACAACAGCAAGGTGGCCGCGTTTGCAGAGAGGCACAAGGCAACAACTTGACGGACACGACAATGGCTGGGCGTTTTGGTGACGCGACGGACATCCAGTTTTAGCAGCTCCAAGGCTTTCCATACGGCTGCCATCTCTATCATTTCTTCCACGGTTTGTAAGAGAAAATCTGCATTGCTCGAGAGAGAGAGAGGACGCGACGACGCTAAAGAAGGGGTGATCGCCGTTTCGGTGCAACGCGGCCGTGATAGGTTTGTGATTTCTAATCTTACTTTTATATTTCATTCATAATGTTATCTTAAAAATAAAGACTACATTTTTAATAACAAAATAAAGATAATGCAGTGAAGACATAAATTAAACAAAATTATTATACAAAAGAAAAATACCTTTGCTCTTTTGTTTGTTGACACTCTCTTTGGTTTTCTCCTTTTATCTTTCTTTGTGCGTTTTTTAGTGGTGTTAATCTCAGATCTTCCTCCTTTTTTAAACAAAATAGGGATGTATTTATAGAGTTTTTTATTTGTGTAGTTGCTTTCTTTGTCTGCCTTGGTCCTTCTCTATCAATTTCTTGTTTGATGTTTTGATTTATTTGGTCATCATCTGCATTTTTCTGCATCTTTGATGCCTTCATTATTTGTTTTGATCTGTTCATTGCTGAGATTTTATTTGTCTTTTAGTTTCTTTTTTTTAAACTAAAAAATTTGTCATTTAGTTCTGCCTAAAGTGTACCAAGACTGACTTAAAAAAAATGTTTTGATGTTTCTCTAATTAGTTGCAAAGCAAATGTCAATGACACTGCATCTGAAACAGAAAGGCAGCAACAACACAGGGCTAAACAGAGATGCAACAACCGCAACAAAACAGAGCCAAAGCAGGCTGACTTAGTTTAGTTTGGTTTAAATCTTATTGTAATTTAATTTGATTTAATATTTATGGTTGTAATTTGATTGTAATTGTAATTTAAAAATTATAGCTTGATTTGGCATTGTAAATTGATGAGATTACTTATTGTAAATATATTTACTTTCTTTTTTAATATATATTTTCCTTTTTAATTTACTCTTGATAAATTGGACAAAATTAGGGTACTACAACTGCCCCTATTTAATTATATTTTACTTGAAAAATATGAAAATATGAATAACAATGGTATTCATTTTCATGTTATCAGGTAAAAGATAAGTAAATATAAGGACCTAAATTTTGTCCAATAACGAACACATGTATTAAAGTGCATTTGAAATGTTAAAGTGAGAATGATGTAAAAATAAAAAAAAAATAAAAAATTTAGATGTGCAGAATAATCGCCTTCGGATTAATTACCAATTAAAAATGATCGTCTTCAGATTGGTTACCGATGCGTTGATCTATAGAAATTATATTAAAAAAAATAATCGTCTTAGGATTGATTACCGATGCATAGATATATAGAAATAAAAGTGATCGTCTTCGGATTGGTTATCGATGCGTTGATCTATAAAAATTAAAAAATGATCGTCTTCGGATTGGTTATCGATGCGTAGATCTATAGAAACTAAAAATGATCGTCTTCGAATTGGTTACCAATGCGTGGATCTATAGAAATAAAAGTGATCGTCTTCGGATTGGTTACCGATGCGTAGATCTATATAATTGAAAGTGATCGTCTTCGAATTGGTTACCGATGCATGGATCTATAGAAATTAAAAAAAAAATCGTCTTCGGATTGGTTACCGATGCGTGGATCTATAGAAATTAAAAATTGATCGTCTTTGGATTGGTTACCGATGCGTAGATCTATAGAAACTAAAAATAATCGTCTTTGGATTGGTTACCGATGCGTAGATCATAATTGGTCCAATCTTGAAGGTAGATAAAGAGGATAAGTATATGATACTTGCAATTCAAACGATAAGGTATGAATGATTCATGCGTGTGTGATGCATTGAGTATAGGTAAAGTGTCAATGAAGATGCATGACTATTGTGAGTATGAGTAAATTATGTATAGTTTATGTGTCATGCAATATAGATAAATTTTTGTTCTTTTCTTTGATTCCCCGATCCTTATGATGTTCTTCGTTCCAAGATTCAATGGATGAATAAAGACAAATATTGTTTCCATATGATGATTTTTCGTATCTATCGAATGGCCGCTTGTTGAAGTGAAGCAAAGATCCATTGTTTAAAATGATTATCCTCCTTATTATTTTTCACAAACTCATATATCTTGAGAATCAAACGAGTTCCCGTGTATATATTTTCAAGTGTCAAAATATTTAAAATACTTTTATATTTTCACATATTTCAAATTCCAACATTTATTATTATAAAATAAATTTTGAAACAATAGAACACTCAATAATGAAAACTGGATTGGTATATAGAGAGTGTAACGTACAACATCGGATGACAATATTGGAAAATGTACATTCATTACATTGAAAGCAAGACAATTGAGGTAGGGGTTACAATGTGGGGACGAGTATGTTTAATTTAGGTGGAGACATAGCAAACGCTAGTCATTCTTGTAATTTAGGAATCCTAATAATCAACTTCCAAGAATAATAATTGTCCCAGTTTGAAATGCTTGATTTTGTTCTTTTTATCCCTAACTTTTGCATGGACTGCTCTCCCAAGTTTCCAATCCATCGAGATGCTCTAATTTTTTTGCCTAGGTCGCCTTTTCAGGTTTTCAACCTAACGAGCCCATCATTTTTTTAAGCATAATATTTTTTGACTGCATCTAAATTTACTGGAAGTGGAAGGTCATCTCCATCCATTTCTGCGAGTATTAGAGCTCCCCCAGAAAAAGCCTTTTTCACAACATATGGTCCTTCGTAATTCGGGATCCATTTTCCACGAGCATCCTTTTTTATGGGCAGTATTTTCTTTAACACTAAGTCCCCTTCTTGAAACTCTCGAGGACGGAATTTTTTCTCGAATGCCTTTTTAAGTCTTTTTTGATATAGCTGACCATGACATAGGGCTATCATTCTTTTTTCTTCTATGAGATTCAATTGGTCAAATCGTGATTGAACCCACTCAGCCTCTTCCAGTTTTGTTTCCATCAAGACTCTAATCGAGGGAATTTCAACTTCAATGGGAAGTACCGCTTCCATTCCATACACCAATGAGAAAGGAGTTGCCCCTGTTGAGGTACGGACAATGGTTCGATAGCCATGTAATGCAAAGGGAAGCATTTCATGCCAATCCTTATATGTCTCTACCATCTTTTGTATGATCTTCTTGATATTCTTATTTGCTGCTTCTACATCTCCATTCATTTTTGGACGATATGGCGAAGAATTATGATGCTGAATTTTGAAACTATCACACAACTCCTTCATCATTTTATTATTCAGATTAGTCGCATTGTCAGTGATTATCCTATTTGGTAAGCTATATCGACAAATCAATTCTCTTTTGATGAATTTGACAACCACGCTTTTCGTCACATTGGCATAAGAAGTGGCTTCAACCCATTTTGTGAAATAATCAATAGCTACCAGGATAAACCGGTGACCATTGGAAGCTTTAGGTTCGATGAGTCCAATAACATCCATCCCCCACATTGAAAACGGCCATGGTGATGTTAAAACATTCAAAGAGGTGGGTGGTACATGTATTTTATCAGCATATATTTGACATTTATGACATTTCTTTACGTAACTAAAGTAATCAGATTCCATAGTCAACCAATAATAGCCAACCCTCAAGATTTTTCTTGCCATTGCGTGTCCATTTGCATGAGTTCCAAAAGAACCTTCGTGAACCTCTTGAATAATTTTCTCTGCTTCTACTTGATCCACACATCTGAGGAGAACCATATCATGATTTCTCTTGTAAAGCACATCACCATTTAAGAAGAAGTTCATTGAGAGCCTCCTCAAAACCCTCTTGTCGTTTTCCGAAATACTTGATGGATATTCCCTATTCTTAATATAAGATTTGATATCATAAAACCATGGTTTGCTATCAAACTCTTCTTCTATTGATAAGCAATATGCTGACTTATCCTTTTGTTGAATCTTTATGACCGGCATATCCTGACCGACACTTATTTTGAACATTGATGACAACGTGGTCAGGGCATCAACCAATTGGTTTTCTTCTCGAGGAATATGGTGAAAAGTGATATGCTCGAAGTGTTCTACCAATTCTTTGATATGGGTATGGTACGGAATCAATTTGGAGTCTCGAGTTTCCCACTCTCCTTTTGTTTGATGGATGACCAAAGATGAGTCTCCATATACCTCAAGAACTTTTACCTTTGATTCAATGGCTGCTTGAATACCCATGACACATGCCTCATATTCTGCAATGTTGTTTGTGCAATCAAAACACAATCTAGCTGTAAATGGAGTGAACTGGTTCTCTGGGGAAATCAAAATCGCTCTAATCCCATGCCCTAATGCATTAGAAGCACCATCAAACACCAAAGTCCATTTTTCTTTATCAGATGATTTGGTCTCTTCAAATAAAGTCATGATACCTTCATTTGGGAATTCACATTGCATTGATTGATAATCTTCTATAGGATGTTGGGCCAAATACTCTGCTAGGGTGCTTCCTTTGATAGCTTTTTGTGTAACATATACCAAATCGTATTCTGATAACAACATCTGCCAACGGGAAATCCTTCCAGTAAGAGCAGGTTTCTCAAAGATGTATTTAATTGGGTCCATTTTAGACACCAACCAAGTTGTATGACATAACATGTATTGCCTCAACTGACGAGCGGCCCATGCTAATGCGCAACATGTTCGTTCAAGCAGTGAATATCTTGTTTCACAGTTGGTGAACTTTTTACTCAAATAATAAATAGCATGTTCCTTCTTACCAGATTCATCATGTTGCCCTAGTACACAACCCATTGACTTGTCAAGTACTGTTAAGTACATGATAAGTGGTTTTCCCGGAATTGGAGGCACTAATATTGGTGGTTTTGACAAGTATTGCTTAATCTTTTCGAAAGCTTTTTGACAATTCTCATTCCATTCAACCTTTTGGTCTTTGCGCAACAACTTGAAAATTGGCTCGCATGTAGCAGTGAGGTGCGATATGAACTTTGAAGTAGCATAGTTGATTTACAAGAAAGGGGGGTTTGAATTGTAAATGCACCTTTTAAAAATTCCTGCTTAAAAACTTAAGAAAATAGCTCAAGATTGATCTTGGTTTTGAAAATAGAAAACGGAGAACGTTCTTGATTTTTGTTGTAAAACAGAGAACGTTCCTTAGTTAGTTTTAAACAGAAAATCAGGTTTTCTTTTGTCTTGTTTAATAAATTTAGAATAATAAAGAAAAGATATGAAAGAGAATACCACACAAAGTTTTATCCTGGTTCATCCAATGTGGGTTACGTCCAGTCCTCACGCTGTGAGATTTTCCACTAAGTGTTTAAAACGAAGAGCCTTCTTAATCTTACAACACCAAGTATAGATCAACCTTGATCTATTTCTACTTTAATTACTTTCCTTCAGAAAGTAACAACAACACCTATCTAATCTTGATAGGAAGCAATCTTTAAACAAACTATGAAGAAACTCTTATAGTTTGAGTTTTTACAAATGATTGATTTTGACAGAATCTTATATTACTCAACTCTTGTTTGAGAATGGATTCTTTACAAAAGAACTAATAATAATTTCACAGCTGATGTATGAATGTGCAGAGAAACTAGTTCGCAAATTGTAGAGAATGATGATGTCTCTGTTTTGCAGAAATTCAAGCTTAAGTATGATTGTATTTTGTGTATTGCTTAGTGCATGAGTTTCTTACTTCATACTTGATTGAGTCCTTCTATTTATAAGCTGTGAAACACTGGATAAGTACAAAAGAGCTGTTGGAGAGACCATGCTTTTCCCTGGTTTTAAGGCAGTACTTTGAATAAACTAATCATGCTATGACATAGCCTTTTTTCACTTTTGGATTTAGCATTTAAAGAAGTCCTGTACTTTTCTGACAGTGTCCTTGATGCTTCTTCATTGATCTTGGATGATACATTCTCCATCTTGAGTCTTGAGTGCAGCTGGAGAAGATTAGAAACGAATTGCAGGCTGAAACAGAGCTGATGCAAGTCTGCTGTTATTGTGCAGAAAACAGAGAACGTTCTGGTTTTTTGAGTGAACGTTCTGGAGCTTAAATAATCATTATGGAGCTCCCGTTTTGATCATTCTGGTTTTCCTTTGTAATTTACTTGTTATATGTCAAGATTGATTGAGCTTTCTTGACATTTGAATTTTTGGAGTTCTTCAAGCTATCATGATTTTTGTCCAACTTTGAGTCCTTTTAACTTTGAGATCAAATGGCCTTTTTGAGCTTGGATGAGTCCTACTTGTTTCTTGCCATGAACTGATTAGATGTGAATAGATTTCCAGGACATATTCTTTGTTATCGAGGTAGATAAACTTTGAACAACATGCTGTGATGAACAATTCTACAAGTTGGAGATCATTCTCTGTTTTGCTGCAGTATGATCTTGTTTCCTTTTTTTTTTTTTTT
>JBBPBS010000689.1:6711537-6740623 GCA_037974835.1 Cicer judaicum
TTTTTGTTGATTCTGTCTTTAATAAAATCCACTCAAAAACACCAGTTAAATTAACATAATACTTTTAGAATCATGATTAACTTTCTTAATTAACTTTTGTTTGTTTTCATCAAAACTTTAATTATAGAGTTTGTCTCAACAAACCTGGCAATGTAATTCAATCTGCCCAAAAAGCCGCGAACTTCTTTTTCCGTGCGTGGAGCGGGCATTTCTTGTATTGCTCTTAATTTATCTGGATCCACTTCTATCCCTTTTTGACTAACGATAAACCCAAGTAACTTGCCTGATCTTACACCAAAAGTGCATTTAGAAGGGTTTAAACGGAGTTTGAACTTCCTTAGTCGGACAAACAACTTTTGAAGGTTAACAACATGGTCTTCTTCGGTCCGAGATTTTGCAATCATATCATCCACATAAACCTCTATTTCTTTATGCATCATGTCATGAAACAAAGTTACCATTGCTCTTTGGTAGGTTGCCCCATCATTCTTCAATCCAAATGGCATCACTTTATAACAGAAAGTCCCTCATTGTGTTATGAATGTAGTTTTCTCCATATCTTCAGGAGCCATATTAATTTGATTATATCCTGAGAAACCATCCATGAAAGAGAAAAGAGAATATTGAGCAGTGCTATCTACTAGGACATCAATGTAGGGCAAAGGAAAATCATCTTTTGGACTAGCTTTATTTAAATCCCGATAATCATCACACATTCGAACTTTTCCATCTTTCTTTGGAACCAGAACAATGTTAGCAACCCATTGAGGATATTTTGCCACAGCTAAGAAACCAGCATCAAATTGCTTCTTGACTTCTTCTCTAATTTTAAGTGACATATCAGGCCTCATCCTCCTCAATTTTTGCTTAATTGGAGCACATTCAGGCTTGATTGGTAGCTTGTGTTCAACTATGTTAGTGTCTAGCTCAGGCATATCCTAATATGACCATGCAAAGACATCCACATAATCAAATAAAAGTTTGACCAGCTTTTCTCGTTCACTTTCTTTCATAGACATACCAATTTTAATTTCTTTCTTATTATGTTCAGTCCCTAAATTGATCAACTCAACAGGTTCTTGATAGGGTTGGATCACCTCAATTAACTTTTCCAGTTCTATGGGAGGCTCATAATCGTCTTCGCAATCATCATCAGCGTGATTAATTGGGTTTTCAAAATTACAAGAAAGAGTTCTAGCGCTGCTATTTTCAACATATTCATTTTCGAATCTACATTGTTTAAGTTAAGAAGAAAAAGAAAAAAAAAAGAAAATATGAATAAAGATTGCTAAAAAAAGAAAGAGGAAAACGAAAATAACTGGAGAATTCAAAAATGCATTTATTGATAATAAATACGGAATTGAAATACATGTGCCCTATTAGTTATCCTTATAGCCTTGGGTAGAGCAAAAGGAGTTAAAATACATAATTACTTTGAACATGAATTAACAAACACGGGAAACTCGATGATCTTCCAATTATTGAGATCCGTGCTTGGAGAACAAGGGTACACCAATTTAAGGGTATCATCATCAACATTATCCTCTTCCACAACAGCCACTTGATCAGCATATATTATTCCAGCGCTTTTGAAGGTTTGGTGAATGTCACAAATAGGGGTCTTTTGTGAATTTGGTACCCGATTTTTACAACTAGCTAGCTTGCTTTCTTGTTTTTCTTTTACAACATTCTCTTGATCAGCTTTGGTAGGTACGTATCCCAATCCGTACTTATCCTTCTTTTTTGGTATTTCTATCAATTTCCCGAATTTAACAAAAGCTCCTCCTTCCAACATGGATTTTGTAGACTTCAATGATGTGGTAGATAGTTTTGGTTCTTTTAAACGAAATCCTTCACCGATGAAGACAACATTGGCAATTCCTAATGCTTGGAAGGAAGTCTCAATGGCTTCCTCTGCTTCTTCAATGTATCCCGTAGAAGATAGATGACTCACTATCATATCTTCTTCCCCAGATATTATCACCAGCTTATTGTTTACTATAAACTTTAGCTTTTGATGGAGAGTGGATGTTACTACTCCAGCAGCGTGAATCCACGGTCTCCCTAAAAGGCAACTATACGCCGGCTTAATATCCATCACTTGGAAGGTTATTCCAAAGATATGGGGTCCGATTTGAATCGGAAGGTCAATCTCTCCAACAACTTGTCTTCTGGATCCATCAAAGGCTTTTACCACCATACTATTCGGCTTCAAACAAACCCCGTCAACAAATAGTTTTGTTAGTGTTAATTTTGGCATGACATTTAACGATGAACCATTATCAACTAGCACTCGTGCAAGAATATGATCATGACACCTCACAGAGATATGTAGTGCTTTATTATGCTCCATCCCCTCAACTAGTAATTCAACATCGCTAAAACTCAAACTGCTACTGGCGGTGATATTACAAATTGGCGGTGATATGTACTGGCGGTGATATGTAGTGCTTTATTATGCTCCATCCCCTCAACTAGTAATTCAACATCGCTAAAACTCAAACTGCTGCTTCTGGATCCATCAAATTGGTCGACAGTGATATCATGAGTCACATGAGTCACATGGGTCTCATTTAAAATTTTCATCAGTGCCATTCAGTGCACTTCAGAGTTTAATAACAAAGAAAGAATATATATCTTGGAAGGAGTTTGATTTAACTGATCTACCACCTTATACTCACTTTGCTTTATAAACTTCAAAAATTCATTAGCCTCTTCTGTAGGCACTGTCTTTTTGCAAATTTCCGGTCCTTTTATGGCATGATATACAGTCTCCTTCCCTTTTTCGCCCTGACCCTCCTTTTTTCTAAGTTTTTCAGGAGCGTATACTCGACCACTACGGGTCATCCCACCAATCCCTGAAATATTGGTGACATCAATACCTTCATGTTTAGAGCTATTGCTTGATTGGTGGTTGACTAAATGGGATGTGACTTCATAACTCCATGGTACCGCCTTGTTGTTTTCATAAGGAAAAGAAGTTGGTGCTTGGACAATTATTGCATTCTTTCCACTATGAGTTGGCTTAGGATTCTCTTTTCTATAGAGGATTTCTAATGGTCTTGGAAAAGATCCATCATTTTCCGTACATGGTTCTATGGTCAATACGTGATTACCTTTTGAATATTGGTTTATCTCTTCTTCAATGAGATTGACAACAGTATCTCCGTGACCCGGCAAAGGATTATTCCCCACGTTGGGACCATCTTCCTTAAAGGTAAGCCATTTTGCATTGATCAATTCTTGTACTTTAGTTTTTGAGGCTTGACAATCTTCGATGGTATGCCCCACGGCTCCAACATGGTATTCACATTTGGTGTTAGGATTATACCATTTTGGGAATGGTGGTTCTAGAGGTTTCATTGGCCTCAGGACTACCATTGAATTTTGGAGTAAATGAGGCAATAGTTGGCTATACGTGACAGGAATTGGGTCAAGACGGGTTATCCTTTTTTGATTGACAGGTGGTCTGTAGTGATTTGAGATTGGGCTTTGGTTCCATTGACCTTGTTGGGAAAATGCGGTAGGTGGTGGTTGATAAAAAGGTGGTCTTGAAGGGTGATATTGAGGGTATGAAGCTTGTGTGGTTGCGGCCACATATGGATAAGGAATGTAAGGAGCTTGTGGTATCGGGGGCTGAAAGTTTGGGGGTCGATAAGAATTGATGGGTGGAAAATAGGAGACTCTCGGGTTTCCCATTACAGCGTTAGCGTCCCCTTCTTTCTTTTTTGTGAATGTTGGTTGGGGCCTTTTTATGCTAGTCGCTGGACATACGATCTTGCCATTCCGCATCCCACTTTCTATCCTTTTTCCTATCATGACAAGGTCAGAAAAGTTTGATGACATACTCTCAATCATCTTATCATAAAAAGGCGACTAGAGAGTATCCATAAACATGCCAACCATCTCTTTTTCAGATAGAGGAGGTTCTACTTGTGATGCCATTTCCCTCCACCGTTGCGCGTATTCTTTGAAAGCTTTATTGTCCTTTTTCAATGAATTTTGCAATTGCATCCTATCAGGGGCCATGTCAATGTTGTACCTGTATTGTCTCAAGAAGGAATCAGCCAAGTCTTTCCAAGAACGAATACGGCTTCGCTCTAGATGCATATACCAACTTAACGATGCCCCACTCAAACTATCTTGAAAAAAATGAATGAGAAGTTTATCTTTATGAGCATGAGAAGCCATTTTTCTGCAATACATAGTTAGATGATTTTTAGGACATGTGTTGCCTTTGTATTTTTCAAAGTCGGGAACCTTGAATTTTGGAGGAATAGTCACATCAGGAACCAAACACATGTCAAAAGCTTCGAGACCATAGACATTATGCCCCTCAATTGCTTTGATTCGCTCTTCTAAGACATGAAATTTTTCCTTTGACTGTGTATCATCCCCAATGTGAGATTGATGTCAATTCCCATTAACATCAAAATTAGGCACTTGAGGTACACTATATGGAATATTTTCAGTGGGTATAGTGTTTTGGGGTGGCACATATTCCAGATGAGGAGGAATTTGTGATTGGTTTAAGTTTTGGGGGTTGGCAGTTGAGTGGTTTTGATTATTTTCTATGGGGTTGATGATTACAGGTGGAGTATAACCAGGTGGGATACCATATATAGGAAATTGCATAGCTGCTGTGCGGAATTGTTGGTTAGTCGGCGTAAAAACCCCGTGGGTGAGAAGGAGTAGTTTGGTGTTCTTCATTTACAATCGGAGGATCCCCATCTGTATTCTCCTTCCTTGCCAGAGTCTGTATAACTTCCAGAATTCGATCAACCTTTTCCTTCAGTTGATTGACATCCGCTCTTATTACCTCTTGGTTTTGCTCGAGTTCATCCATGATCTTAGAATTCGCGCGTGTTCAATAAGGGTGTCTGGGAATCACCTTTATTGATTTTTTCTGTTTTTTTTTATATATATAAAAAAAAAGAATAAATAAATAAATAATAAAATAAAATAAATAAATTTTCTATGAATATTAAAATATGAATGTAATGGAAATGAAATCAATTAGTGAATTATGATAGTTGGATATTGGGGAATCATACGCCTTAGGTAATATCAAGAACAAATTATTAGTGAAGAAAATATGAGGACTGGAAATCAAAATAGAAAATCCTTCATTGATAAGAGAAAGAGTACATCATATTTAAATTAAAAAACTACATTGACTATGGGATTTCAATCTTCTCTTTTGATAGGACAACCAATCTTCTCCTCCAATTCTTCTACCAAATTTTTGCAATATTCGACGAACTGGTAGACTTTGACTGGAGTATTCAAAGGATGCATTACCGCATCAATCTCTCTTAGATGCTTTGGAATTTTTAAGACTACTTGATTAGCAAGCATTGCCAATTTTGAAAAGCAGTCTTTCCAATGTCTTCCTTTATCTTCAAGATCTTTATAGACCTCTTGATTCTTTAATTGAGCTAGCAATATATGGTTTCGTCCTTTAGGTCACTATAGATCTTTTCTTGGTAATCAATGTAATTCTTCAGCTCACTAGAATTCTCCATTTCTATTCTTAGTGTGTCTTGATGTTTTGAGAGTAATTCTTCAATTTCTTCATTGTGTTGCCTCTGATTCCTTACTTGACTCTCATACTCAGCTACCATTTCTTTCAGTTGTTTCTTTAAATCTTCAAACTCTTTTTTTATCTTCTTCTCAGAGCTTGTTGATTTTGTTCACAACTGCTTCCACATATAGGCCTCTTCGATAGCTGCATTCTTTTCTTGCTTTCGCACATCTAACTCTTCATTTGCACCTCTCAAACAATCTTGTATGTCAAGTTTATTTCTTTTTTCAACTTTCAACCTCTTGTTACTTCTTTCAATAAACTGATTTTTACAAGTGTTTTCTAATCGCAAGTTCTCATTCTGTTGGGAGACTTTTTCTAACTTTGCCTCTAGCTCTTTTTTCTCCTCTTCGGATTTCAACAATGATGCTTTGAGTTCTTCTATGTCTTCATTGGTAGCAAGAGTAGGTTCATATATTTCCTTATCACTCGAAGGTGTACTGTGGAAAGGCAACTTGATTTCTTGGACTCTATTTTTGAGCCGTTGTTGGTAGGGTTCTTTTGTGCTGCAACTTCTGCATCCAAGTACTTTTCCTTTTCTAATGATCTTTTCCCAAGCTCGACTTATCCTTCGCAACATCGGTGGGTCTACTATACCCGTATTGTGCAAAATAAAAGCTTCCAATGACTTATCATCTGGTTTTTTCAACATAGGATAGCCAAGCTGTCTCAAAGCTACCGTTGGATTGTAATTAATACATCCTTTGGTTCCCATGAGGCACATTTGGGAAATCTCCGCATTGACATATTACTTCCTCCACCCCTTGTTCTCTATGATACCATGAAATTGTGTCCCCGGTAAGGTTAGCTATACTCTGAGCCCATTCACGATTATTTTTGATTCCAACATGATACCCTCTTTTGAACATATGAGACATGAACCAAATATACAGCACTGGAGCACAACACAAAATTGTTCCCCCTTTCTTCTCATGCCGCATATGTAGAGAGTAGTAGACATCAGCAAGAATCGCGGGAACTGGATTTTGATTATATTTGTTAAAAGCTAAGAAGACATTGATGACAGCAAAATCTACAAAATTATCAAGGTTTGGGAATAAAACAATGCCATAGATAATCAGAGCCAAAACATCTATAAAACTACTCCATTCTTTTTTAGCGGCTAAATCATGGTACTTTTGCTCTAGATATTTCCTTGAAAAGCCATGAACAGCTCCTTTTTCCTCTTTTGTACTGGCCAACTCTTTTATGTTGATTTTCAATACTTCAGATATTGCATCCAATTGCGGTGGTTGCCCAGTATATCGATAAGGATTTCCTTTCTCTAAGGGGTAACCCAATATTCGTTCAAATTCCTCTAATGTCGGGGCCAACTGAAAGTCTTGAAAGGTGAAACATCTTAAGAGAGGGTCGTAATACTGAGCCAAAGCCGTGAGGGCCCCTGTTTGCACATTTACTGCCAAGAGATTTAGGATCTTCCCATATTTGAGAAAGAAACTATCACGTTGTATAATTTTCATTTGATTGCTGATGTCTCTTAAACTTTTCAAATCAGGTTGTTTGAACTTTAAAAGTAAAGTTTTTCTTTTTTCTGATCCCGTTGTCTACTTTAATTTAACACGTGACTAAGATTCTTATGATTCCCCAACAATCCTGAAAATTGATGCAAAATGCCGAATTATTTTCAAAAGAAACAATGTCATGAGATATGAATGCAATTATGTAGAATGACAATTGTGAATATATAACATTTTGAATGAATGTATGAGGTATTTTACTTATATAAATATTCTTACGATGAAAGGGTCTATTGGCTTATGCAGTGAAATTCTCACAAGGGTGGCTCTATAGTTGTAAACACGGTTCCTAGAGCCAATAATCTTATTTTGGAATATTGTCAACAATAATAGGTAAACTCTTTGGAGTGACAATGCCCTCAATAAGATCAAACTCTAGCTGAGATTTTCATGCTAACCAAACAGGATGTACATCCAGAAGGCTACCACTACACAACCTCGAAACTAAACTTAAGTTTTGTTCAAACCCGGGGTGTAAGGTTCCACTCATAAGTGTGTGTCTTAGTAAAAGTGTAGGGTGTGGAATAAGTATAATTTAAGAACTCTATGACGATAATAAAACATATATACATAATAAATAAATAGATTAATAAATAAATAAATGAATAAATAAATAAGAATAATCCATAAGTTTAAAAAATATTATAATACCAACTAATACTTATTAAGAAATAATAAACGCATAAAATAAAAGAAAATAAAAAAAAACAAAAATAAAAATAAAAAGTTAAAAATTATGCACAATTAATTTATTAGGCCTGACTCTCTAAAATGTCCCCAGCGGAGTCGCCAGCTGTCGCGGCCTAAAATTTCGAGTGTTTATTTAGTAGTGTTCAAGGCTGTGTACCAATCTTTTCCAAAGTCTGTTAGTCCTTTAGGTGGTAGTTTCAGAATCTTAGCCATAATTAAGGGATCGAGACAAATTTCAATACCTTTTAGAGTGGAGACAATAAGGGATTTATTTGCAAAAGCTTCAGCTTTCCAGTAAAATGCTCGACTGACCTCAGGGTAATAACAATAAAATATTTTAAGGAAATCAGTATATCCAAGTGCATCAATGTGATGTTGAATGGAGATTCCTTCCACTTGAAGATTTTAAAAAATAAAAAATCGACCAATGTTGATAGGTCATTGAGCCCACTTTTCAGTATAGAGTTTTTGAATCTTTGAAGGAATCAAGGGTAGAATAAGGCTTTTGGAAGAAGGAGGTTTGGTTGAGGATTTAGTAGTTGTTGTTTTCGAAGTTTTTGTTGTGTTTTGAATTGGAGTTTGGAGAGGAGAACATTCTTGAGTTGGCAATTTGAACGAAGAACGTTCTTGAGTTTTCATCATTAGAAAGTGAATAGATTGTTATGTCTATAAATTTTGGTCTTTGAGGTACCAATACCAGCTAGAATACACATTGATCTTTGTTTGGAATATGACATGCTAGAACTAGGGTTGATGGATTTTTGAAGATGGGGCAGACATTGACTGTTGGAAGAAAGAAGACATTGATATAATGGAGGGAGCGTGATGGAGAGAGGAACAAGTTAAATGGGTTAAGGACATGGTTATTGAGATGAAGACATGTAATCCGAGAATGTTTTTTTTGAGGATGAGTGTGGAGGTGTTGGTCTGGGTGGAGGTGATGGTGAACAAACTAGAGATGATGATGGTGTTGGTGATCTATTGTTCTTGTGTGATTTTGTTTTGCTACGAGCCATTTTTGAAAAAGGTTGAAGTTGGTACAAACTGGAGAGTTTGAGGAAAAAGGACACAGAGAGAGAAAAAGGTTGAAGTTGTTGTTTAGGGGAAAAGGATGAGTGTTTTTTATTTTAGTTTTGCAGTTGGTTTGTGAGTTGAGGTAATGCCACACGTGTGATTAGATGCATTGAGAAGGAGGAAAGTGAAATAATATGGCAGGACAAGCATGGGTAACCGTTACCTTTTGTAAAATAGCAGACGTTTGAGTTGAAAAGCTTATTTAAAATAAATTTGTGATGAAAAAACGAAGATCATTCTTGAGCAAGCATGCTCAAAACGAAGAACGTTCTCCGTTATGACCAGAATGTTATGGTTTTGTCGCGGCCTAAAATTTCAAGTGTTTCTTGAATTCAATGGAGTCGCCACCAAAATTTATTTTAAAATAGGGAAAATATTGGGAAACCCTTAAAAATAAAAATAAATGGTCATTGAAATCAAATTTGAGTTCGGGAGTCGATTATACGTAGGGAATGTATTAGCACCCTACGACATCCGTTAAAAACGGTTACCTATAATTTATTGTGCAAAATTAATTTTAACTTAAGTATATTTATTTTTCTTTATTATTAAATATGAATAACAATCATTACTATTTTTAAAATATGATTTTGAAATAAATACGTACTTAACAAATAAAGGACAAAAAATAAGAAATTTTATTTATGTGCTTGACAAGAATGTGATCTTGCTCCTACGTATCTCCCGGTGCGATGGAGAAATCAAAGCTACGTAGTTCTTGGTAAAAAAAAATGCGGATGTGTGGAGTGTATTTTAAAGAAAATTTGTTTTGTGATAAAATGTTTTGATAAAAAAAAAAAGTAAAATAGTTTGATCTTAATAAATATTTTAAAATATGAGTTTTAAGACGATTAAGTTGTACAACTTGCGTCTCAAATCTCAAGGAATAAAGAAGATGTCACATCTAATTTAATCCTCTAAAAATATTTATTTATCCTCGATTTTTAAATTGAGTTTCAAAACCACCAAGTAGTACAACTTGTGTTTTAACAACTCACAGATAAAAAAGAGTTACATCTAATAAATAAATCAATTTTAAATTAGTTCATTAAAATAAATAAATGAATGAATAGATAAATAGAATAAAATAAATAAAATAAATAAAGTAAATAAATAAATAAATAAAATAAAGAGAGTTTTAGAATTATCAAGTTGTACCACCTATGTCATAATAACTCAAAGGAAAAAAAAAGGTACATCTAATAAATAAAGATTTTAGATTAGTTCATTAAAATAAATAAATGAATGACTAAATAAGTAGAATAAAATAAAATAAATAAATAAAGATAGTTTTAGAACTATCAAATTATATTATTTATGTTCTAATAACTCAGAAATTAAAAAGATTTCATATTTGATAAATAAGTCTATTTTAGATTAGTTCATAAATAAATAAATGAATGGCTAAATAAATAGAATAAAATAGATAGATAAATAAATAAATAAATAAATAAAGAGAGCTTTAGAACTATCAAATTGTACTAGTTGTGTTCTAATAACTCAAAAATTAAAAAAAATGTCATACCTAATTAACCTTTAATGAGATATTTACTTGTATTTTTTATTATGAAAAATAACTTTTATTTATGAAACAAATTAATTGTGAAATCATAAAAAGAAACCAAGTGGGCTGAAATTTCAAAGACAGATTTGCTTATTTGTTTTCCTTTTTTAGGCCCAACTTGATATGAGCCTAAAATGACAAAAAGGTTAAAAGTTAGTAACCCTAAAAATAATTGCACATATGAAGCCACAACAGCAAGGCGGCCGCGTTTGCAGAGAGGCACAAGGCAGCAGCTTGACGGACACGACAATGGCTAGGCGTTTTGGTGACGCGGCGGACATCCAGTTTTAGCAGCTCCAAGGCTTTCCATACGGCTGCCGTCTCTATCATTTCTTCCACGGTTTGTAAGAGAAAATCTCCATTGCTCGAGAGAGAGAGAGGACGCGACGGCGCTAAAGAAGGGGTGATCGCCGTTTCGGTGCAACGCGGCCGTGATAGGTTTGTGATTTCTAATCTTACTTTTATATTTCATTCATAATGTTATCTTAAAAATAAAGACTACATTTTTAATAACAAAATAAAGATCATGCAGTGAAGACAAGGATTAAACAAAATTATTATACAAAAGAAAAATACCTTTGCTCATCTGTTTGTTGACACTCTATTTGGTTTTCTCCTTTTATCTTTCTTTGTGCGTTTTTTAGTGGTGTTAATCTCAGATCTTCCTCCTTTTTTAAACAAAATAGGGATGTATTTATAGAGTTTTTTATTTGTGTAGTTGCTTTCTTTGCCTGCCTTGGTCCTTCTCTATCAATTTCTTGTTTGATGTTTTGATTTATTTGGTCATCATCTACATTTTTCTGCATCTTTGATGCCTTCATTATTTGTTTTGATCTGTTCATTGCTGAGCTTTTATTTGTCTTTTAGTTTCTTTTGTTTAAACTCAAAAATTTGTCATTTAGTTTTGCCTAAAGTGTACCAAGACTGACTTAAAAAAAATGTTTTGATGTTTCTCTAATTAGTTGCAAAGCAAATGTTAATGACACTGCATCTGAAACAGAAAGGTAGCAATAACACAGGGCTAAACAGAGATGCAACAACAACAACAAAACATAGCCAAAGCAGGCTGGCTTAGTTTAGTTTGGTTTAAATCTTATTGTAATTTAATTTGATTTAATATTTATGGTTGTAATTTGATTGTAATTGTAATTTAAAAATTATAGCTTGATTTGGCATTGTAAATTGATGAGATTACTTATTGTAAATATATTTACTTTCTTTTTTAATATATATTTTCCTTTTTAATTTACTCTTGATAAATTGGACAAAATTAGGGTACTACAGGTTTCAATTTTAACGATCTTGAACTTGATTTTTGATGATTTTTATGCGTTCTTTGATGGAATTGAAGCTTTCTTCAACCAAAGGATCTGTAAAAATGTCAGCTAACTGATTTTTTGTATCAACAAAGATTAATTCAATTTCCTGTTTGTTCACATGATCCCTAATGAAATGATGTTCTATTTCAATATGTTTGGATATGGAATGTTGAATAGGATTCTTTGATAAATTAATGGCACTAGTATTATCACAATATCTTGGAATATGAGAATATCTTACTGAAAAATCTTCTAGTTGATTTTTGATCCATAAGACTTGAGAGCAACAATTTGCTGCTGAGACATATTCAGCTTCAATGGTGGATAGAGCAATTGTATTATGCTTTCTACATGACCAACTTATCAAGGCTTCTCCTAGGAACTAACATGCACCACTTGTGCTATTTCTTTCGATCTTATCACCAGCATAATCAACATCACAATAAGCTACAAAATCAAAATGAGAACCTTTGTTATACTAAAGGCCAATATATGTAGTACCAATAAGATAGCGAAAAATTCTTTTCACAACAGTTAAGTGATATTCTTTTGGTGAATATTGAAACCTAGCACATAATCCTATTGCGAAAATAATATCATGTCTACTTGCAGTTAAATAAAGTAATGAGCCAATCATTTCCCTGTTTCAGAGATTGATTGTCCATTTTCATCTTTATCTAAAAAGGATAATGGATACATGAGAGTAGTCATAATCTTGGCTTCACTCATTTTGTATTTTTTTAAAAGATCCTTGATATATTTTTCTGAAAATATGAAAATTCCATTTTTATGTTGTTTAATTTGTAAACCAATAAAATATCTCAATTCTCCCATCATGCTCATTTCAAATTCGCTTTGCATGAGATTTGAAAAATCCTCACATAGTTTTTCATTTGTTGATCCAAAAGTAATATCATCAACATATACTTGAACAATGAGAAGATCATTTTTATTTGTTTTCTTAAAGAGCGTTGTGTCAATATTTCCACGAGAAAATTCATTTTTGATAAAAAAAACGAACTTAATCTTTCAAGGCTTTGGTGAGTTTAAAAACATGATTCTATTTCATTTGATCTTCAAAACCTGGAGGTTGACGAACATAAACTTGTTCATTTAAAAATCCATTTAAAAATGCACTCTTAACATCCCTTTGAATTTTTTTGATATTTTTACACGATTCATATGCAAGAAGGATTCGTATGACTTCTAACATTGCAACTCGAGCAAAGGTTTCATCATCGTCTATTCCTTCTTATTGATTATAACCTTGAGCAACTAACCTTGTTTTGTTTCTAAAAACTTTTCCTTCTTCATCTAACTTGTTTCGGAAAATCCACCGTGTTTCAATAATTGTTTGATCTAGTGGATCTTGAACAAAGGTCCATACTTCATTTTTTTTTAAATTGAAAGTCAAAGTCAAATCTAATAAATCTAAATAAGTATGGAAGAATATCATGAATGCATGATGCATGAGATGTTGTAGTCATAGTTGAATCCAGTCATTGTAGATTCAAGAAGTATTTGATGGATATTATAAGTGATTAGTGCAAGAGTTATGTGTCAATAAACAACATGATATTATTGCACAACCTACATAATTGCGTTGTCTTGTACAATCTTACATATGACTGAAATAACAATGTCAATTGTAAGGAAGGGGTTTGAATTATAATTGTCTCTTTTTAAAAATTTATGTTTAAAAAACTGAAAAGTTTAACTCAAGATTGATCTTGGTTATAAACGAAGAACGTTTTTGGTTAGTGGAAAAACAACAATATCAATTTATCAATATAAAAACTGAATGTAAAACAAACAATAAATAGAGATAGAGAGATCACACAAGCATATATCCTGGTTCACCCAACACGGGTTACGTTTAGTCGTCACAAATGTGAGATTTTCCACTAAGTGCTCAAGGCAAGAATGTTCTTGGTTTTCATAGATCAATCTTGATCTATTACAAAGTCTCTACCTTTCGACCTAGAAAGGATTTCCACAAGTTACCTAACACTATTTCAAAAAGGATTTTACAATCTACCTTTTAAATCAAAAAAGGATTTTTACACACTACTCAAGCTATGTTAACAATATAGCTTTGAGTTACAAAGTAATGATTTCGAGAATGTTAGAATATGGGTATTGCTCAACTCTTGTTTGAGAAATAGATTTTGTTTTTAGAACTCAGTTGTCACTGATAAAAAACACTTAGAGAATGGAACTTCAACTTTAGAATGATTTTGACAAGCTCAAGTATGATTGTATGATTGATGTTTTTGCTTGGCACTTTGAGTTGTATTTTGTTCTTCGTCGTGAAACTTTATTTATAGGCTTCAAGAGAGCTTATCACAACTTATTTAATCGTTGGAAGAGGCCAACTGTCATGAGTAAGTGAATGGATAAGATCAGTCATAAAGCAGGATTGTTCATGCTGAAACCAAGAATGTTCTTGAGATCCAAGAACATTCTTCGAATTGGTTTGAGATGAGCTGATTTGTACTTGTGATCCAACCAGTTGTCTGAAATGATTACTTGCTTTGAGTCACGTGTGCAAGTCTGTCTGAAGGTATAAACAACAATGTCCTTTACAGTATACTAATTGTAATTGCTTTTGCATGACTTGGAGAATGATCTTGCTCTATGCATTTTATGAAGCAAGGTTTTGAGCCATCGAATTCTGAAATGATTCTTGCTTAGATTGATCCTTGTTTATTCTTGATGAAGATATGGAATGAATAAAACTTTCTGGATCTAATATTTTTCATTGAAATCTGATTATTCTTGTCTATAGCAGATGTGGAGAACGTTCTTCGTTTTCCAAAAATATGTCAATAACGTTCTTCGTTTTGCTGATTTTGCTTTCTTGATTTTAATAAGATCTACTTTGTAATGTTTGGTACCTATCTTGTTTTAATACATTTAAAAACACATGTTAAATACCAAAACACTTAAAATAATAATTAGAAGTCTTAATTAATTTTTTGTTTAATTATCATCAAAACATTAATTTGGAATTTTGTCTCAACAATGACAACTAGTTATATAAGTATGCAATGGCAACAACACCCCATGATTTGGAGTGGATCCCAAATGAATTTATGAGTGATTTGTTCTCCTCCTCTCCAAAAATATTGAACCATGCACAATGGTTTAAAATAGCTCTCCCCTCCACAAATTGCAAACCACAAATTGCAAAGAAAAAGCGTCAAATTTAAACCTTCCTTTTGTGGATTTGGCCCTTTGAAGGTTGTTGCATTTTTCTACAGCGGGTGTTGCAAACCAAACATGGTGAGCAGCAACTCACACAACCAACATGTGTCTCCCCCGCATATAAGCCTGATTGTGTGAATCAGTCTGTTGATTCAAGATTTGGCTATTCCTTTGCTTCTAAATGCTCCAACTAGTTACCGCAAAACAAGGAGCATGTTGAACGTTTAATTGTTACATAATGTTGAATAAAACATCAACAATCGCACCATTAAGAATTTTGGTTAACCGAAGAAATGCCAACATTGTATGTTATAGTCTCATTGAAAAAAATACCTGACTCGTGTCCTCAAGGTGAATAGCACAAAAGGTACATCTTGATTCACAATGGTTTTTTATCCATACAACCTACCGAGTGTAGGTAAACAATCTCTATCCATTTTCCAAATCAATTTTTTAACCTTGGGGGGAGTATTTAGCGCCAAATTAAATACTAACTTACTTTAACTTTGAGATTGGTGGGTATACAAAATAATCTAGTCCCTTCACATCCTCTGAGGAACATTCTGAATATGCTACATGTCTGAAAGTATTTACTGTTTGACTTGATCACAATATCTTTTGATTCCTTGTCTTCAATACCAAGATACACATAATCATTCATGGAGATATATATACGTATATTTATTAAAGACTTGTATGCCTTAAATGGTGATTGTAGATCTCCAAAGAACACGTCTTCTCTGAATATTACTTAGTGTGAGCGAGTGAGAGATATTGTACGAGAGAAAATGAAAAAGACTATATGTTAAGAAGAAAATTTAAAAAGTCAAGAACACATCAAACGAAAAGAATAGGTGAATTATCCTCTCATAGAGATTTATTAGAATTAATGTAAATTAATCAAAGTGTTTTCACACACTTGTACTGATATATGATTTAATTTGTAAGATCCTCTCAACGACAGTTAGAATCTTAAAAACAAACTTTGTATCAAATCAAACACAAACTAAAATTGATGTAAATCAATTCGATAGTGCCAACAATCTTCTCAAGAGATAACTGAAAATGTACAATGACTCTCATGAACCTCAACGACATGATGTAGTATGTTGAAGAAGGTTCTATTTATGGAAACTATGTGTTAAGTTATCGACTATACTGAGGAAAAATCTATCTACAAGGAGAGAACTAGATGTAACAATAATTTATTGTGAAGTAGTATAAAATATTTGTGTCTCATTTATACTCTTCTATATTTGTTTTTTATGATTCAACTTTACTGAGTCTAAACCTCCTTTAATAGTAAATTGAATATTTTGATAAAGAATAGTTTTGTAAGAAAATATAAACAGTTTTGAGAAATGACAAATACAATTCAAATATCATTTCTTGTGTTTTTTTTTCACCTCTTGAATAACTCTTTTCAAGAGGTTGTTGACAAAGTAAATTCAGAATTTCAACACTTAGATAAAACGATGTTTGTTTATACTTAAGAGGCAGACAAATCAAAACATGATTGTGTTCATTAGAGGCAACTGAACTAGAGCAACTGAATAAGAGCTTTGTTTGCATCACAAGAGTTAACTAAAGCAGAACATTGCTTGCACCGTCAGAGTCAATTGAAGCTTGCATCATTAGAGTCACTACCAGAGACATGTGCACCAGACTCACAAAGTAGAACGTAGTTATTAGATGGAAAATAAATTATCAAAGGAAACCGAATTATCAGAGGAAGAAGAAAATTATTAGAGGAAGCATAATTACCGGAGGAAGCAGAATTATCAGAGGAAGCATAAGTATCAAATGAAACAAAATTATCGGAGGAAACAAAATTACCAGAAGAAACAAAAATATCAAAGGATACAAAATTATCACAGGGAGCAAAAGTATTAGAGGAAGCATAAATATCAGAGAAAGCAAAATTATCATAGGAAGAAGAAATATTAGAGGAAGAAGAAGTATTAGAGGAAACATAAATATTAGAGGAAACATAAGTATCAGAGGAAGCGTAATTATTGGAGGAAATAAAATTATCGGAGGAAGTAGAAATTTCAGAGGAATCATAATTATCAGAGGAAGCGAAAGTATAAGAGGAATCATAATTTTAGAGGAAACATAAGTATTAGAGGAAACAAAAAGATCAAATGAAGCAAAATTATAGGAGGAAACAAAAATATAAGAAGAAATGAAATTATCATAGGAAGCATAAGTATCATATGGAACAGAATTATCAGAGGAAACATAAAATATCAGAGGAAACTGAAGTATCGGATGAAACAAAAATATCGGCTGAAGCAAAATTATCGAAGAAAACATAATTATTAGAGGAAGTAGAATTATCAGAGGATGGACAAAAAAATGGAAGCAAAGACAAATTGAAATTAAAATTGATGAAATATCAGCAATATAGTCGATGGACAAAATAGTCAATTAAATTAAATATAATATAAGAAAATTAGATATTTTGTGAATTACTAATTTTGCCAAATCCTCTTTGTTGCTGACACCTCATTAATTTTTATATTTAGATACTAAACTAAATTTTAACTAAGGATATGTTTGATTGTGAGTAGACATAGAGAAGAGAGAAAAATGTAAGAAAAAGTGTGAGAAATATAGGAGACTTTGAGATTGTTTTGTATAAGAGAATGATGATAGAAAATATAAGAGAGATGAATATATTTGTCTTTTTTCCTTTGAATGGTTGAATAGAAAGTAAGAAGTAAGAAATTCATATTCTTTTATAATGACAAAAATACTCTTTATATTGCTCCAGCATCATTGAGCTAAAATTAGGTTAATTTTTTTAATTAAAGTGTTAAATAAGTTTTAAATTCTTATAAATTTTTTTGAAATTTCATTTTTGGTATTTGTAAAAATCAATCACATTTTTTATTCTCTGTAAAATTGATATAGAACTATTTTTAGTCCTTAATGAAATATCAACATATATTTTTGAATATTTTTTCGTACATATTTACAACACTATAAAAAGTTTAACTACAAAAAATAATTTTAAAATTTGATTTTTAAATTCATATTTTAAGAACTTTTATCTTGAATATATGACATTTAAAAAATTCATATTTAATTCATACTAAATTTTTAATAATGTTTTGTAAAAATTTAAAGAATATTTCGTTCTACCAAGTACTAAAGTAAGGGATTGAAAAATGTGATTTTTTTATAGAGGCTGAAAACAAAGTTTCAAAATTTTATAAGGAATCCAAATTTATTTAACCCTTAATTAAATAAATCAATTAAATTATTATTTAATGTTTTAAAATTTTAGTTTATTTAATTAAATTATTTAAATCATTTTGATTGGTTTAAGTTTATTTAATTTATTAAGTTGATATAATTATATTTTTATTTTTTATTTTTTCTGTTAACTGATTTAATTTTACATATAACTTTTTTATTTTAATTATCCAACCCCTCGTCCCCCTTTGCTGCCATTCCAAAATCTTCTACCCATACTTATCCAACTCCCTCCAATCTTCAACCTCCTTCACTTATGTACGATAAGTTGTGTCAAGACAAGGGTAAGATTGGGAAACAAAAAATCTGTGGGCCCCATCAAATCAGTGTCTCTTTCCTGTTTCTTCGATAAACCAAACGAGGTATTTCTCTGCTACTTCTCTCGCTGCTATCTCTCTCTTCGCAAAATCAGCTGTAACAAACACAGTGTTCTGATTTTGATTGCACCAAAAATAAAAAAGAACTATCGGTTTGAACGTTGTGAAACCCCACATTCGTCGCCTCTCACAGATTTTTTCGAGAGAAGAAATGTCAGTGCTGATCGTGACGAGTTTAGGGGACTTGGTGATCGATTTGCACACTCAAAAGTGTCCTTTAACCTGCAAGAACTTCTTGAAGCTTTGCAAGTTCGTCTCAAAATTCCTCATTCCTCTCTCTGTTTCTAACTCTTTCTTCACATTTTATCATAATATATCTCTTCTTTTTTGATGTTGTTGTTTAGGATTAAGTACTATAATGGCTGCCTATTTCACACTGTTCAAAAGGATTTCACTGCCCAGACTGGCGATCCAACTGGAACTGCCGCCGGTGGTGATTCTATCTACAAGTAACCAACCCTAATCCCTTTTACTTTTACTTTCTGTCATTCATTTTTCTTCAACTGTGTTTTCTTTCACTGTCTCTCATTAGGGTTATTATTATTAATTCATATTTTAAAATGAGCTTATAAAGCTAAGTTTTTGTTTTGTTTTCAGTTACTGTTAGAGTGTTTGTTAGTTTATTGGGACCGAATCCAGGACCTCCTGCATGAAATTCCTTCAATGTCTCTTAGCTCGCCAATCGAGCTACCTTTGCAAGACACTTTAGGACCTATTCAAAAATAAAATAGGGGATTATATGGGATTGGTTTGGATTTGAGGAGAGTGAATGGGAGGGAGAGAGAAACAGTACATTCTCAAATATTGTGGTGAAAAGGGAAATTCCCTGACCCCTGTAATATTTATCAACTGTTTGTATCTTTATCCCTTGAGTTTTGGGTTTCTGTCTCATTGATACGTGGTTTCTCAAATGAAGGGATCTCAGTCAGCAATAAAAATAATTTTTTAAATGGATTTGACTAATCTATTAAGACTCTTGTAAATTCACATAAAAGAATTCTGAGATTTTCCTTTTTTTGGATCAGTGTTTTACGATATGTAGGGAGCATTCAATAAGAGTAAGAGCATGAGAAGAAATAATCTTGGATTAGAAAGTTTCTGACTAGATGCTGTCATTTTGGGCAATGGCCTTCTGTTTTCTTCAGGTTTCTTTATGGTGATCAAGCTCGGTTTTTCAATGATGAGATTCATATTGATCTAAAGCATTCTAAGACTGGAACTGTTGCCATGGCAAGTGCTGGAGAGAATATGAATGCTTCACAGGTATACCATAGTTTTTTTTCTAGAAGCTTGATGATTGCTTTCATGTTACTTGATCCATGTGTTTTCTAGAAGCTTGATGATTGCTATTGTTTTTCTTTTTTCAGTTCTATATAACTCTGCGTGATGATCTTGATTACCTTGACGGAAAGCATACAGTAAGTATTCTAGGCATTCTTTCCTTACTTTGATTGTTTCTCAGGGTACATGGGCTTTATGCCTTCATCACATTGAATACACTGAACTATTTTAATTATTCAGGATTTGGATGTATAAGTTTTGGAAATTTCATTTGCGTTTCACAAAAGTTTAAATCTTTATGTAATCATGACCTGGATTGAATTAGAGGAAGTATACTTTGAGTTCTATTTCAATAATTAATAATGATAAATACTTGATATGTACTTCTAAGCAGTTTGTGTTTTACAAAGTTTACGGGCTTATCTTTTAGCCAAAGAAAAGACAGTAACAATAAAATATAAAGTTCTAAATATATAATCAGCTCAAAAGAGAACATATGTATAGTCCACTCAATGCTTTTGAGAGTATCCTTTAGCAACCAAATTAGCCTTGTAAATCCACTTCATTCCATTTCTTTTTACCCTATCAGATAGCTCAGTGAAAGCCCATGTTTGGTTCTTTTCAGTGGATTTGATTTCATTGGATCACTGATACTATATGAACTTCATCCAAGTAGACTTTCATTGCTAACAGAATCACCCATCCGTTTAGGAGGCTGTCTCTCTTGAGGATGCCTCAACTCCCTCACCCTTGATTCGCCTTCACTAGAGCTATCTTCCTCTTCTCTAACTTCTCATCATAAGTCTCTCCTAGAGGGAAGCTGCACACTTGTATAAAATTAGAGGCAGAAGCATTCTCTCCTTTGTGATCAGACGATGAAGTCTAACTCCTTTGATTTTAATGCTTTGACTAAAACACTGTAGATTATCAGATGCTCTGTAATACATAACTCTCTATCTTCTAACTAAATCTGCACGCTTAGCAAATACTTAGGGGATAAAATTAGAGGGAGAAGCATTCTTTTCTTTGTGATCAGACGATGAAGTCTATCTCCTTTGATTTTAACACTTTGACTAAAACACTGTAGATTATCAGATGCTCTGTAATACATAACTCTCTATCTTCTAACTAAATCTGCACGCTTAGCAAATAGTTAGGGGATAGTTGTTCTTATTGTTTTTGTTATCATCAAAATATCAATAAGAGAATTGTAGCTAAAAACTCTTTTGCACTAACACTAACTCCCAATATTTCACAAATAATGCTTCTATTCTCAAGTGTAGTCCTTGATTCTGGACATGTGTATGTGGTATGCAGCCAAAGGCCCAAAATGATCAACTGACGTTTTCACTCCACTCGAAAAATATTCTGTCTACCAATGCAGGACCCTTGTTTAGGACATGAATAGTACAGTTCATAGCCTTCATTGAAAATGTTCTATTTAGATAACATGGATCAAACCATGTTAATTTGTTACGGAATATAAATAGTGCTCAACTGCCTCTTGATCCCACGTTGTTTGCAAAAATAGTTGAACTCATTTGAATTTGAATTGAATTCAGAAACACTTAAGAATTATCCCTATTTCTATCTTTGCCAGATCTCATCTGTTAATTACAAATTATCTGTGAGGAGCTTGAAGATGGGGCCTGTCTGTCATTTCTTTAGCAATAACCTTTTTGAGAATTGGGTTGAGAACTGTCAGATTGGTTGACTGGCAGAGATAATACTTCACTTTTAGGTCTTTCAGCTTCATCTAATCACTATCGTTTATGCATTGATGTATTTCTATATAAAAATATATAACATATGGTCTTTTCCCCACTAGTCAAAATTCTTGGATCTGTCCCTAAACAGAGCACCTGCACATTTATATACCAAAACCATATAACAGAAGCTAGGCTATCAGACGCAGCTATTATAACAAAGCAGCTAAGCTATAACTCTTATCAAATTTTATACTGAATAAATTATGTCTTTGGTTTCTAAGGTATGCCATCTTTGCAGGTTTTTGGTGAGGTAGCTGAAGGATTTGAGACTTTGACTAGAATAAATGAGGCTTATGCAGATGAAAAGGGAAGACCATTTAAAAATATCAGGTTTGTATTTAAACACCTTTTTCAGTACTAAGAAATGTGGATTGAAAGTTGTATTTTATTTTGTCTGTATGAGAAGAATGTAATGTATTCATCACCTTGAATTACTTGAACAGAATCAAGCACACTTACATCCTGGAGGATCCTTATGATGATCCTCCTCAGCTACCTGAGTTCATTCCTGAAGCTTCACCAGAAGGAAAACCTAAAGATGAGGTAAAGTTGCAGAACTGTATTTCATATCTTGAAACCAAGCAAAATTTTAGCCTAGATTGTTTGTTAACGGTGGTCCTTTCTGTAATGAGAGCATTGATTGTGAGAATGCGTACAACCGAAAATAATATTGATCTCAATTTTCTTAACTTTATCACACAATCAAATCCGCCTGTTACTTCTTCAGACACATTTTAAAGCAGTATGCTTGAAGTTTCATTAGTTAAGTTTGAACAAATGTGGGAACAAGTCTTTGTTATGGGGGCCCATATTTTGAATACATGCTCTTGAGGTACATCATTAAAGTACTCACTTTTTTTTTTAAATATTTAAAAAATACAGATTTTGGAGGTATGTGATCACTGATCAGTGAAATACTCTGCATGACATTTGTCTGCTTTGCTGTTTATTTAATCACATGGTGTATTTGGTGATTCTATGCTTTTTAAGCATTCTTTATATCGGATATGATTGTATTTTTGGCGTGTAGTGTTTCTTTCTTGGTTTCTTAGAGGGTTTTCCTGATATGTGCAAAAGGATAGGATCATATTAGAGTTATTAAGCTTAATTTGCACTGATGCATTTGTTAGTTTTAATACTTTATTTATATCACTCAGTTCAGGAGGGTAACATGCTTTTCCATATTTTGTGACTTTTCTTCCATCTTACATAAATTTTGTTTTCTCTATAATAAATGGTTAATGTATTGATTGAGCTTTTTTCTGCCCATATTTGTAAAATACAACCGCAAATCAAGAATTGATTATCTGAGATTAGATTCTTATGAATTGTGATGTTACAAATAATTTATATTAGTTGTCACTGTATGACTAATTTGGAGATCAATGTGTTAGACATCTTATTAGTGAACAATAATTATGGCAGTTGTGGACAGTTATTTTTTTATTATTTCTCAGTTATGTTGTTTACTTTTAGGAATAAATAAATAGAGAAAGGATATATATAGTGATTAAGGGATAATTATTGAATGGTCATGGGAGGGAGAGACCAAGCTCTTGAACATCTTGGTGGGCAATTTTTGTCACTGTTTTCCTTTATCTTTATATTCTCTTTTTGTCAAGTTTGGGAGTATTTGTGTGTCTGTAGTTTGTACGACAACTTCCTATGTTTTGAGAATCATTCTCCAGAGGCTAAAGTAATTAATTCTGTGTTTATTCATTAATTTTCTGAATCATTGATGCCAGTATCTGTTAGAATGATAGCATCATGTATATATATCAATTACTATAATGGGTTTTACTTATTATGCATTGACTATCATATATCAAACATTATAGTGAATAGTTCAATTTTACAGTCTTCAGTAAGCACACCTGTTCAAACTTCAAAGTCACTACTTAATGCAATTTTACTAGGTTGATGATGAAGTCCGACTTGAAGATGATTGGGTGCCCATGGATGAACAATTAAACCCAGGAGAACTTGAAGAGGTTATTAGATCAAAGGAAGCGCATTCTAGGGCAGTCGTGCTTGAGAGTGTAAGTATATGTTACACACAAATCTTAGTACTTAATGATTTCGTATGTGACTTTGTTACCTTTGTATAACTCCCTTTCTTCCTTATTTTAGATTGGGGATATTCCTGATGCTGAGGTTAAACCTCCAGATAATGTACTATTTGTCTGTAAATTGAATCCTGTTACTGAGGTGGGTAATCTTTTATGGATCTGTATCATTTCCTTCTTTACCCAATCATTTCTACCAAGGTAGCATTCAGTGTTTTCTAAACTATTAATGATTAATGTTTTTCTCTTTAAATTATAGGACGAGGACTTGCATACAATATTTTCACGCTTTGGAACTGTATCATCGTGAGTAGTACTAAAGAGTTGACTTGGTAACACATTTAGCAATATCATATTGTACATACTGTTCTCACCTGAAATATTTGATGATAGGGCTGAAATCATCCGCGATCACAAGACTGGTGACAGTTTGTGCTATGCTTTTATAGGTCAGTATGTGTGCTCACAATCTGTGTTAAATTATATGCCTCATGAGATTTCTTCGTGAGAATCTTCATTTTCTTGGTTTTTAGAAGAACGGAAAGGTTACTGCTTGAAGATATAAAAATATCTTTGATTATCTTTGATATTATGTTAAGACTTGAGAGTATCTCAAATTTCCTCAGAGTTTTCATTTTTCTTATTCTAGTAGATCAATGATCTTTATAGTTTCTACTTTCTATGGCATAGCACATGTTACTTTGGTCATCTCTGCTCTGTTAATTTTCTCTTTTTTCATAGTTATCCCTAATTATTGTAGTTTCTTACCCTTGTTTAGGAAACAATCTCAATATTTTTTTTCGGATTTCAGTTCTGTCATGAGTTGTAAAATAGTTATTGATCCTAAATCTTTTCTAAGCAATTTTATTCTTAGGAGCTGTTCTACAAAATATGTCAAGCTCTTCTTATATACCTGAATGCCTTTCAAAAAAATATGTTCATTTTCTGTTGATGCCTGCTTGATGTTTTTTGTCTGAAAATTAAATTTTTAGCCCCTATCTATAAGATTGTTAGGATTTAAATAAAGAGAGTTAGTTACTAGTAGTTAGTTAGTTGGTTATATGATTAGTTAGGATTATTTTGTATAAATAGGGAGTTGTGGAGTTGGAATGAGATAACTTTGAATAATTAACTTGTGAGTACAGAATTCTGTAAGTGTGAAAGGAGAGTGCTCCTTTGGGGTAGCCTTGAGTGCAAGGTTAAGAAATCATCTTGTGTCTTGTACCTTCAATGTTAATCTCTTGTATCTTCTCTTTCAACCTCACTACGTGATTAACAAATCATCCTTTTGCTTACAACTTTTATCTTTATTCCTTTGAATCTATTTTTTATACCATTACTCTAGGAATTCTTTCTTGCTTAAAGAAAGATTCCTTTAGATTTCTTGCTCAAACGCATTTACTGCACATAATTACATGCATATTTAGGGAGAAATTTTGGTTGTATTACTGACTTTTTAATTTGTATATTATTAATATTAGTTATTAGTTATTTTATTATAAAGAAGAAATATTATTAAAAAAATAAAAGACAAGGAACAAATAGAATGGAGGATAAAATACCCTACTCAGGGTCAGTAATGACATGGCAATATAAACAACAAACAAGCAATTGATTCCATACTCATTTATCTCTCTGCATATCTAATACAATGCTCCCTTACTGAAGCCACGATAAGGCACCAAAATAAAGACATTAAAAATATCCAAACCATCTCACCGGAATATAGAAAAGCACTCATAAACTGAAAGTGCAAGAATTCTACTGCATCCAAATACACCAAAGAACTGCAGAAATGGAAAACCACCATAAGCCTTCCATACTTCTAACTTCTCTAAAATAAAGGGCAACTTGATGCTATAATGTTCCCGCCATGATAGGATCCAAGAAAAGGTGAGAGTGAGAGTGAGGCCCATTTTAAATCGATAACAACTTTAGAGGAACATCCAGCATTAGAAAAGCCCCAAACAATTTGTTCCTAACAAAAGTGGCAGTAGTAATATGCAAATATGAGTTGGAAGCTCTTTCTGAACTTCAACCTTACAAGCTTGCATTTTTTAGAGCTTTATTTAGTCAATGGGCTTTGGTTCTGTATGGTTCTGCAAGCTAAAGACTTGACCTTTTAAGGAGGTTAGAATTTCTAGCATTAATTAATAAAAGGAAAATGCTTCAGACTAACTGAGCCACCGTTGTCAATGTTTCTGTTTTCATATAGGTTAAGTCAAATACATTATCATTTTTTTAGAACTTGTAATTGGTAAGATACTTTGACTGTTTGTATTCTACAAACCTACCCTGCAAATGTTATTAATGCAATCAACAATATCTAATGTTTATGCGTCATGACAGAGTTTGACGACAAACAGGCATGTGAGCAGGCATATTTTAAGGTATGCTGGAGAACTTATCGTATTCCGAAATTGTATGGTCTTTCTTTTTCTGGACAGTAAATGACTCTGTTTAGCTTCATGCACACAGGATGTTTTAGTAGGTCTATTAGTTCCTTGGTTAGCTTATGTATACCTTACATAATCTTTCTAGGTTAGCATTATCCATCTTAATATTGCATTTATCTCCTAAAGATGATGTTAATTTCGCTAGTGTTTAAGTTGTTTGCTTACCTGTTTTATTTGCTGTTTATCCAGTTTCCATTTTGGTTGGCCTATTAGATGTATTGGATTGCAGAGTTGTTCTTTTCTTATGTAATTCTTAGTTTAGACTTACAATTTCAATTACATATGCATAGAAAATTGCTTTGAGATGAATAGAAAACTTTTTACTCTAACCTCTTCTCTTTCATGGCTTTCTGATATGTAGATGGATAATGCATTGATTGATGATCGAAGGATACATGTGGATTTTAGTCAAAGTGTTGCAAAACTGTGGTCACAATACATGCGGAAAGATAATAAGGGTAAGGATTAATATATCATTTCCTGTAAGCATTTGCTTAATAATTTTATTTTATGGCACTGTACAGGATGCCAGCCGTGGTTCGGTTGTAAATGATTGAAACTAACCTTCCATGTTAATTCAACAATTTATGACTGCAGGTGGTGGTTGCTTCAAATGCGGTAGCACAGATCATATTGCCAGGGATTGCACTGGAGATGCTATTATGAAACAACCCACAAAATTCATCTTGAAGGACAATAATGCCCAGCGAGGTGGCGATAAAGCGAGGTCTGTACTTCTGATTGCATGTGTCTTTCTTTTACTGTATGTGACTATGTCTGTCATAATGAACGACTGCAATTTCATTGTGTAGCTATGAAATGGTTTTTGATGGAGATAACACCGAAAGTCCAAGAAGACAAACAAAACACCAAAGACATGACAGGGATGCCCAAGATGATAAAAATGGTAGGAAGGAAAATTATAAAAATGACAGTCATAGAGGCCGTAGGGATCAGGGGATGGCAGGCTCAAATAGCAGAGAAAGGTATGGCGATAGAAGCAGAGGGCTTGAAGAAAATGGAGATGATAAAACACGAGTTGAAAGAGGTGCAAGAGATTCAGATTCTCATGTTGATAAGAAAGACAGAGAAAGGCATATGGGAAGACATAGAGATGATGAATACCGACGGAAAGATGAGCTAGACACAAGAAAAAGAGACTTAGATGGTAGCTACGCAGAAAGACGGGCTAGTCGAGATGATAGGAGAAAAACAGATGCTAGCCATTTGGATAGGAGGAATGACAAAGATTACAGGAAGAGAACTGAAGACAGTGGAAGGCAAAATGTGAAGATTGATTCTGGAAGAAGAAAACAAAGCCCAGATGATGAGGATTACAAACGTAGAAGGAATGATGAAGATTACAGAGAAGATGTGAAGATTGATTCTGGACGAAGAAAACGAAGCCCGGATAATGGGGATTACAGACATAGAAAAGACGATGAGGATTACAAACGTAGAAAGGAAGACCGCGGACATAGAAGACATGACACTGAATCTGATGACTATCATAGAAGGCATCATGGCGACAGAAGGTAATTGTGTCTCCATACCCTAATCATAAACACAGAACTTTGTCTATGCAGGTTCAAGGTAGAGTTTCTTCGTTTGCACTAAACTTTTGTTAGTGGAATCAGAGAGCTTGTTTATTAAGTTCTATGTTGTATTTCATTCAGTGTTAAAATACATGAAACATAGATAAGAAATCATGTCTAATATTTTCTATTGTTTTTATTGTTGACCAAAGAACAAAACTTACCTATAGTACCATAGGTGTTTTAGTATTGATCTCCACAAAAAATATTATGAAAGTTAAGATTTCAAGAACAGTTATCCAAAGACAACTAAAGATTATTATCAACAGTGATAAAGGAAAACGGAACCTAGTTCCCGTATGCCATGGTTTCATGAAGGAATCGAGTTTTCTTTGAATGGTTTTTGTGAATGTCCTTTTTGCTGCTTATTCTCTTCTTCTGGGGGGATTGAGTATTTCACACCACTTTGTAATACGGCTCGCATGGACTTACATATGCAAACAACTTTGCTTCTCTATTTTAAATATGTTCGTGTGCTCATTTTACAATTATTTTCAAATGTACATGTTCTGAAGGCTTTGTTTAAGAAAGTTTATTTTTCCAAAAGTCTTCAAATTTTGTCAGAATTAGTTAATCCATGAATGTATTTTATACGTATGGATTGGTCAATCTGGACATATATTTTTGTATATTTGAGAACATTAAAGGTGAGAGAAGAAACATCTTTGTTTAATGTGTACAAGTAATATAGTATTATACTATCCACAAGTTTATTTTCTACTGGGGAATCAATAAGTCTCATCAAATCTCATTTGATTCAATGGAAGGATTCATTAATCCATTGGTGGAAACAAATTTGACATGTTGTAAGACTTACTTCAATTGTTTACCATATAATTGATCTATTTGAAATTTGTCATGTGGAAAAAATGAGGTGATATTAACACCTACTCAATTTGTTTGATATAATTTCTCATTCCCTAATTTATTTATTTTTTCTTTAATAGTAAGAAATGATCTCTCTATTTTAAAATTTGATAATTTTGGTCTATCTATTATATTTTTTAATTAAAAATAATATAATTAAATTTAAATGATGTGACATAAAATTTAATAATGTAAAATTATTTAAAACCATTAACTTTTTATTTGATTAAATTACAAAAATGGTTAAATATATTTTTAGTCTCTATCAAATTTCATCATTTCAATTTTAGTCATTGTAAAATAAAAATATAATTTTTAGTCTCTATAAAATTATCATGCATGTAGTTTTAGCAGGCAACATATATTTTTAATGAATTTTTTTCATGTTTGTTTCTGACATTATAAAAAATCTCTCTTCAAAAAATTAGCGTAAAATTT
>JBBPBS010000689.1:6740896-6783044 GCA_037974835.1 Cicer judaicum
ATGTTTCATTTCAATAGAAATTAAAAGTATTTGTTGGATAACTTTATTTTTTTTATTTTATAGAGATTAAAATTGAAAGGTCGAAATTTCATAAAGATTAAAAATACATTTAATTCTTACAAAAATGAATAATTATAGAATTTTAAACTGATATTTTTAAGGAATATTATTGTAATTTATCATATAGTAATCATTAAACATCATTTGATCATAAATCATATTATTTAATATATATCAAATTATAATTTTTAATTAATTTTTTTTACTTATACATATTTAGAGTGATAAACACTATTGCACACTCTTAAGACAAATAATTGTGATATTCAACATTCTAATTGGTTGGAAAATGGTTGTATAACAATATTAATATTTCTAAGTTGAATTATATTACTTCATTAGTATTTGTTATTATATGTGAAAAATAAAATCAAATGGGGATGTGTCCAAAAATTGTCGTGGTTAACCCACATGAATCGAGGAGTGAGACAGCTTCTTTTGTCCATCTTTGTCTTCTAATTATTTTAAAGTTTAATTACAATTTTAATTTTTTTTATTTTTATTAATTGATAAAATTAATTATTTTATTTTAAATTTTATCAATTTTAATTTTTTAATATAATTTTTTAATTATAAAAATAACATAAATTATGATTAATATCCCTTAAATTATAATAAAATTTATAAAAATTTTACTTTTAACTTGAAAATTTATTTATTTTTGTAATTTAATTAATAAAATTGTAATTCATATTATTTTAAATATATTAACTTATTATTTTTTAATTATAAAATTTAAAAATTATTAACTTTTAAAATAAATTAATTAATTCTATAAACTAATAAAAAAAAGAATTAAAATTAAAATTTAACATTCTATTTTTTAAAAAAAAAGCATCATGACCGAGACCACCGACACCACCACGTTGCAAGAGAGAGGATCACAGCATGAGCTATATCTTTCTTCTTTTGAATCCTTAAACTGTCGGTTCACCAAGATATGTATCACTTTGATAATAATAATAATAATAATAATAATAATAATAATAATAATAATAATAATAATAATAATAATAATAATAATAATAATAATAATAATAATAATAATAATAATAATAAAAGAGTAAAATAGATTATTTTTAATTAAACCATATTTGGCTCAAAAGAATGAGAGAAATTATAAATAATTTATATGTGTATTTAACCACCTTCTCTCCTTATTCCTAAAATAGAGAAAAAACAAAATGAGATTTATGAGAGATTTGATTGGTGGGATAGTCACTCCTTAGTGGAGCCCACACAAATTAAAATAAAAGAAAAAAGAATATGGATTTTGTCCATTGGTTCATGTATGAAAGATATAATCTCTTAGTGGCAAAAAATAGGTAATGCAGCGCATGTAATGGTTGCATGTTTGTTTTCAAAATCAAAACTTCCACACCTACATTTTGGAGTAAAGTTTTAAATACAAGAATAAGAGAATAAGAGGTTGCATCGTGGTGTGTCTAGTTGAATTTTTTTTTTCTTTTTAATTTTAATTCAATGACTTAAACAAATTAAATTAATCAGAGGCAACAATAAACAAATAGAGTAAAAGTAAAGTAACATACTAAATTTTATCCTTGTTCACTACTAACGCGGTGTCTATGTCTGGTCCTCTCGCACAGAAAGATTTATCTACTAATTCAAACCTTGAGTTACATACTTGGCTATACAAGTTAATCTTCTCAAAACGACTTAAAACCTAAAAACTTTTTGAGTCAAACTACGCCTTGACCCTACAAGTCAAGTCTTCTCAAAACAATATGAAACCTACAACTTTTTTTAGGTAAACTAAAGCCACTATGAGGTTGGATTACAATGTGTAAAACAAGGTTGTGTTTTGTTTCTTCTAAGCAGATTTATTACATTGATTTTCTCACACTAGAAAGAACACTTAAGCACTTAAGAAATATAACTTTGAATATACTAAAAATTAAACCTTTGAATTCTGAATACTTATAATACTTCTGATTTTGAAGGTTTTCTGAGTTCCTGTGTTTGTAACTTCTTCTTCAGACTTGATTCACTATTTATAAAGTCAATTAAAGTTTCAATACGGTCTTTGATAATTTTTGAATCATATATATGTTACAACTTGGTCAACAAATATTTTCTCCAAATATAATTTTGATTGATACAATTTTGATAATATGACATGTAGAGAATATGTTGTTTCCAAATCCGATATGAGTAATTCTTCCAGACGTTGTTGTGCGCATATTTGTACAAATTGCACTTGAAAATAATTCACCACGAATCTTCCTTCGCACACTTGATTAACTGGAGTGGGAACAATATTGGGCTTGTTCTTGTACTTTCATAACTTCGATACAACTAAGTCCTTTTAAGTATGTTTGACTTTTCATCAAAGTCGTAACTTGATCATTGAATCGGGTTTTGTGTTGCTTGGTTCTTGATAGTCAGAGGTAGAGGCAATTGCGTGACTTACAATTAATGGCATGAACAACTTCACCTTGTTGCATAATCAAATTTAGGGCAACTTCAGAGGTTGCATATTGAAGACAACATTCTAGAACGTGTTGCAGTCTTTAGTGCTAGTGGAACATAAGTTTCAGATGCATACTTTGAATCGAAGCTTTAGAGTCGTGCTTAAAACTTCAGATGCATCCTTAATATAATCTCCAGAGGTGTGCTAAAGATAGTCTTTAGAGACATGCTAAAAATACTTTTAAGAGGCATGCTAAGTATAGTTTTTAGAGGCATGCTAAAAATAATTTTCAGAGGCATGCTACAATCTCTAGAGGCATTCATTCTTCAGAGCCAATCTTTATAGGCATACAAGTATAAGCTTTAGAGGCACGTTGGGTTGAGCCTTTAGAGGTAGATGCACGTGCACACACAAAGCGTGCAACTACTAGAGTCTAAGTGTTGCATTGACTACTTTGACTTTGCTTCCTCTCATGTATTCACTTCATCGGGCCTTTTCACTTCTCTCTGATATCTTTCCTTTGGTGACTTCCTCTGATCGCTTCCTCTGGTTGCTTCCTTCGATATTGTTTCCTCTGATTTCCTATTCTATTTCCTACACACTTAATGAACCCATTAGTGCAATAAATTATTCTCACAAAACACATTTGTTAACCTCAAAATCACACGAGAAATTGTTCTTGAGACCAACTTGATTCCAACATGAAGTACTAGAGATGATTTTGTTAGGCAAAAATATTTCTTATGATCACCTGCATTTTTTCAGATGTAATGCATTTACGCATACTCCTAAAACTAAGATATCTAAAGTGTATGCAAAAAAGTAAGTCGTGGTTGTTTATTTACTATGATCTAGATGAAGTTGAATACAATTTTATAATCCTATTATGAAAAACTTATCAAATGTTGTGATGTTGCATTTGTAGAAGAACAATAGTTGAAAGACATTGATATGGAAGAGATTTATGTATCATATTATAAAAATGTAAATGTTTATTATGAGCCTAGACTATAATAAGAAATAATTGAGGTTTCTAATATTCCAAGTAGAGTTAACGGTGGTGATTCAACTCATGATTAAAATTGTTGCGACGAACCACTCTATTGAGATGTTGAATCTCTAACACAAAGAGATTCTACCATTTTTTAAGAGGTACACTTCGAAAGAGTATGTTGTTATGATTGATGATGAAGAAACACTTGTATTAGTTGAAGATATAGATGAAAATGAAGTTGATTTGTCGGAAAAAAATTGATTGAGGGAGAAGTTTGGTTAATGTGACATAGTTGTTGGAAAAGCAATATCTTGCCCTACTTCGATCGTGAATGAGAGAATTGTTGGACTTGTAATTGGTCCATGTATGAAAGGAAGAAATATAAATCCCTTAGTTGCAAAAAGTGAGGTACGTGTGTGCAAGGGGTGTTGCACAATACTGTGTGAAACAAAACAGAAAGACAACACGAGCGAAGAGAATAAATATTGGTTCTAGTGGTAGATGAGTCTACAACAAAAACACTATTGATTTTGACTCTAATTTTAGTTTGTTAGTTGTTCCTACCATTTAGCCTCATATTCTAATATATTTTATTAATAATTTTTTTTTTATTTGAATATGTTTCTACTGTCCACTTTTGTGAATGTGCTATTTTTATTGTTTGGTTTTCACTATTGGGTCATCATATTGATTTCCTAATATTACTAGGAAGATTTTATTTATACTTGTTATTTTATATTGTAGAACTATATATTTGGTCTGGTTGACATATGATTTTTATCCTTAGAGAGTTTTCACGTTAACGTTTGAAGTGTTCGATTTATAGTTTTTCTCCATTATTGAGATTCTTATCGATATTGGTTTGAGTAGCGATGCAAAGCCAACCAACTTGTCTCGTTTAACTCTCCCCGTGATGAGCTCACACAAAAAGCGAAACTATACAGACTAACTAATTTAAATATTCAAATCAAAAGTACCACCCGCCCCGTGGCCGACTGACCGACTTACAGATCCGCCCACCAATTTTTATTTTAGTTTAACATTTCACAAAAATAATAATTACAACAATCATCAATTAATAAAATCAAATGTCAAAATAAAATTACTACTAGGATAAATAAAGTCTTAGTTTTTAAATATATTCACCCACATTAATCAATCCCAAAGTCCATAATAAAGATAGCATCAAAATAAAACAAGTCTCAATATAGAACTACCGTTAGATACTTACATTAAGGCATGCAAATAAGAACTCAACTAGCTAGGCCATGAAACGAAGAACTCAATTAGACCCTGAATATTGAGAAAGCTACTAACTATTGTTAGCTGCTTACATTAAAAATAGGATTAGCATTGTTGGCTTAGAAGAACTCCATTAGGCCACGAAAATAAATTTTGTTAGTACTATAAACTACTTCCAAAATTAAAAGCCCCAAAAGAAAGATAAGTTTACTTAATGTTGCAGTCTACTTGTAAAGAAACAGTAACTTTATGAATAATATTATTAAAATTCAAAATTTGACACAAAATAATATTTTGACATTTTAATTAAAAAACAAAATATAACTCTATAGTATTTGATATAATATTGTATTATATTTTGTTTTGTATTTCATTAACATGACTCTAAGTTTATTGAACTTATCAATAATAAATTTATGAACAATAATTAAAGTTTTATAATAAATAAATTTACATGATGTAATTTGAACAAAATAAAATAAATTTGTATTATGTGACAAATTATCGATAGTTAAATTTATCAAGAAAAAAAATATAAATAAAATTATCAAAAAATTAATATCAATATTTCACAAGTAAAACTTCATATTTTAGTTTTCTAGTTTGAATTGCATAAATTAACGAATAAGTTTTAATTTTTTAGTTTAGTTGAATTAACAAAAATTTAATTTTTTAATTTAGTTGAATTAAAAAAAAATTAAGAAAAAAATCAACTAAAGTGAGAAGAGGAAAAAAAATTTAAATTTCACAAAAATGAGTTAAATTTAACAAGCTCCGTAGCAACAATTCACCTTCGCTCCTCTCTTCTCCATTTATCCCAACCAAATAGACCTAAAAGACATTAAGGTCTCCAAACAAAAATATATTTGACTATAATTAATCACTAAATTCAAAATTGGCATGATGTAACTTATAGCTCAATTTGGTTTAGCGCTGAACTTTTCATGAGAGGTCACAACATCGAATAATAAGTGTTAATTAATAACTTTATAAGAACACGTTCCTTGTTTACAAGTTACTCTACAATATAAGAAAGAAAGCAATTTGTTCCTTGGTGGTTTGATTTCAGATACAACTCATTGGAATTCAAATTAAGAACTCAACGTGGAAGTAAAGATATCAATAATTCTATATATATGAAACACATAAATAGAATATTAGGCTGAGATAACTTTCACTTGTTTAATTTCATTTGTTAAATTATCTGACGGCTAGCTCTAGTGCATGCATTTTCCATCATTTTTAAAAAGAATTGAAGGTATAAACATAAATTGTTAAGTTTTAAATTTTGAAGTTTATTCCGACTCTAATGAACCTCAAAATCTAAGATATGTAAATATTTTTTTTATAAAAAAATAATAAACAATAATATATACATACATACATATCATTTTTCTTTCTTTCGTTTTTTTAACTCTTATTAGGAAAAATTGACAGAGTAGTTTATTGTATTTATTTTATATTTTAATATTTATAAAATAGAATTTGTATTTAAATACAGTAAATTTAACTTCTTCATATTCTAAAATAAGTTAGTAGTATTAATAAAAGATGTAATTAGAAAAAATAATAATAAATTAAAAAATGTTGTTTTAAGTTCTAATCCAATTGACAACTTTATTGTTGAATTTAATATTTTGTACCGATTGTCTAAGTTAATTACGATAAAATGTATTATTTTTTAAAAAAATGTTTGAAAAATTCTTTTATATTTAAAAAAAAAAAATGCGTATAAATAAGTACATAAGTAGTATATCTTTGGTTGAAAATAGTATTGTAGGATAGTTTTTGTACAAAAATTAATGATATGACCGTACTTAGATACATCTGTCTTGTCTTGATAGAAGCACCAATATTAGCTTATAGTGTTGCTTCCTGTTAAATGAATTTGAATCTGACTAAAGTCAATGAATTTGAATCTCACTAAGTTAAAGAAACCGTGTATTTTAGTTTTTTATTTTTATTTAAAATAAAGGTAAAATGAGATTTTCATTTAAAGTAGGAATATACGGTGTACGTAGGATATGGGGTAAAATTTTAACATATTATTATTATATCCAAGGATGAGAGACTCCAGCACAACTTGTGATTCTACTCAGCTTCTGGTTGTCAGTGAGACCGCCTATCAAAATCTAGGTTTTTTGGCTTGCACAATTGCTTTATTTTTATCATAACACATAATTTTTAATATTTTTTTTATTGACTAAAATACACATGTTAAAATATATATAACCACTATTAAATATTTATATGGGATCTACATATTCTGATAGTATTTATGTAAATTTTAAATAATAAAAAATAATATATTAAAAAGTATGTTATCAAATTTTGAAATCAACTTTGAGATTCAAACAACGTTTTGTTACTACATTGGAAATAGTCATATCGTAAACTATTATGAACACAAAAAATAACATATTTGATCTAAATAACTACCTATAACAGCAACAAATATTTAATGAAATTATACATATCAATACACCTAATCACTTTATCAACATATTTATCTTGACTTAGGCAAAAAAAAACATCAAAATCTATTTCTATCGATCTTGATTTCCAACAAAGGACATCATTTCACTCAAGTCTTTTTTTATCAAAAAGCTGTTTTTTTTAACTATGTTTTCATATTTTATAATGTAAGATTTTTTTTTTGGAATAAATATAATCTAAGATTATTATTTCGGATAATGTAGTATGTTAACGAATCTTTGCTTATAGAAGATTTGTCTTCCTTCTTGATTAAGATATATCCTGTTGCATCTTCGTCAAAATAAAGATTTCAACCTCTAAAACTTGTACTTTTTGTTTAGGTGAAATAATTTTTTTTACTTCTATATTTTTATATACAAACTAGACGTGCATCCGTGAATTAAAAATCGTTGAAGTCTAACGTGAAAAAATTCTCATATTTTAAGTAATTTTCATCTCTATAAATACTAAAGTTGCATATTAGATAGAAAATATATGTGAATTTTTTTCATTACTATATAATAAGTATCAAAATTCTTTTGAAAAGTATATAAAAGCTGGATGTATTTTTTAATTTTTTATTTATTATTATTATTATTATTATTATTTTATTATTTATTATGCTCGACTTATTTTTGAACCACTTCTCTCCCTTTTATTTTGTCTCTTCTATCTCTTTTTTTTTATGTCTCTTCGATATTTATGAGCGACTTTGTACTGTTGTCCCTTTGATTTTTCGAGCATTTGTTATGTCGTAGTTTTGTCGATTTTTTAGTGGTCCTAATACCACTATGAGCGGTTTTTGTATCGTAGTCTTTTGTAATGGTTTTTGTGTCATAGTGTTTTAGAGCGTTTTTTGGTACCGTATTCTTTTTGATTTATGATTGGTCATAATATCATATTATGAGTGACTTTAATCGTCATATTGAATGTGTCTTTAACCACCATATTAAGGGTATAATTTTAGATAGTTTGTCTTGTACAATTTGGGCAGTGCCGTGAAACTTATTAAAGAGAGCGACCTAGTTCGCGACTCAACTCAGTAATATTTTCGATGACATAAATTGTGATTTTTAAACAGTTTTCCAAAACTCAAAAAAGATATATAAAAAAATTTGTACCTTACGATCTTCTCACCCCCTAACCACCTAGTGAAAATAGTGAGTTTTTGCCTTTTGTAGAATTCGAGTCCGGTACCTAGAGGATAATTTAAATGTAAGTGAAAGACTACAATATATTTAGCGTCGCATTTACAATTTAAATCACTTTGTTTTCAACGACGTTAGTAACACCAAGCTTGACTGTTACCCCTTCAATTAATCTTTTTGCTTTGCAAAAATTTACCCAACATCCAAAAATGAAACAAAATTCAGAAGTTGTTTCTTCAAACTTAAACTTGCACTTCCAGGTATTTGACCGTTGATAGACTCACATGCACCCACACCACAAACTTTGTTCTCTACATCCTTTCGAATTCCCGAAGTGTATCTATTTTTGGGCGTGCATTCTATGTTAAATTGGTACATGCAATAAAACATTTTCTATATAGACTTGATTCGATTTATCAATAGCAATGTCCAAATGAATAAAGCTACAAAATAAATAAAGAGAAAACACGAGTAGGAGAGAAGTTTATCAAAAATAAAAAGAAATGGAAGATAGAAATCTAAGAATACAAATGAAATGAAGAATAACATGGAATCAAATATAAGTGGCAGTAAATCAAACACAAACATAGAACTGAATAGATAAATTATAAAGTGGATGCAAACCAAAATCGGAATGGATAATTTTTATAATAAAAGATGAGATATTGTGACCTTTATAAAAAAGAAGGAAAGAAATCACATGCATTAGAAGGTTGAGGGAATGTATTTTCTTAGTACCATATTGAACTTCTAAAATCAAAAGTTGTCACAATCTGATGGAGCATATGATCTAGAAAATAATTAGATTAATGTTATAACGATTACCTTTGATTTAGAACATTAAAAATTGGAATTGCTTTGAATTATGTAACAATTGCCTCTATTCATCTATAACTTATGGTTAGTAATAGATGAATCTTTGGGAGTTGCAAATATTCACATAACAAGTAACTTTCATAGTCTATTGACACATAACTCCTGCTTAAATTAGTTGTCTCTAAATATAATATTCTATTAAAATACCCATCCAATAAGTTATTCACCCGCCAATTTAATCTCGTTGACCATTCATTCTAAAGTAATAATGCTATTCAATATTTTTTATTTTCCTTTAACTTAAAGGACCCCGCGGTCAAAATATTGGGAATTAGATTAATTAATTAATATTTACAAGTGTACGTGTATGCTACTATATATATAAATATAAATATGTATGAAAGCAACGTTAGAGGGGAAGGAAAGGAGAATCAGAAAACAATCATCAAAAGTAGTTTGTGCCTTTGTGATTGCACAGTTACACTCTCTCAATCAAACTTACTGGGTGATCCATGCGTTTAACCACTTTCATCATCACCGACACTTATTTAATCGCCACGTGTCAACACCAAAATGCTCACCGCATGCGACGGAGCCCGTACTGTTGTGGTTGCCGTCAAGATGGAATCTCACACTCACTCTATACAGTTGCTTACGTGGTCGTTGGTTAATGTCGCTCGACCTGGTGATCTTCTTCTCGCTCTTCATGTTCTCAGAAATGATGGTACTTAATCAATAATAGTAATAATCCATTTTCTAACTTTTTATTTTATTTTTTATTGGATTTGATTTTTTATTTTGCTTTGGCGTAGAAATTGTGAATCGAGATGGAAAATCTTCTCTGTTTTCTCTTGTCAAAGCATTCGACTCTGTTCTTTCCGCTTATGAAGGATTCTGCAATTTGAAACAGGTTAGAAATTAGAATAGAGGATCCATGTCCAACTCCATATTGGATCCTCTACCGGAAATTGTAAGAACCATTCTATTTTAATGATTCCTACAACTAGCCTCGATACTTCTCATTGAAGGTCTGACATGTGTTGGTGTAAAACGGATCCAACACTGACATATGTGACTAAGGCTACAATTAATTTATTTTCTCAAATTTTTACCAATGTCGACGTGTCAAAGTCAATATCAGTGTGTTATCTGAGGTCTGTGTCTAAGTTAATGTTTCATAGACTTCTGCATTTTTTTTTACAATATACAAATTTTGAGGAAAATTTTTAATGTTTGAAACTAATAAATAATATTAAGTGACATTTTTTATTTTTTATTTTTTATTTTTTGAAATTTGGAAAATGTTATAGGTGGATTTGAAGCTAAAAATTTGCCGGGGTTCATCAGTGAGGAGAATTCTTGTTAGAGAAGCAAATGAATATTGTGCAAGTCATGTTATAGTTGGAAAACCACAAGGTCTTAGTAAAATTAGGCCATCTATTTCTATAGCTAGGTACTGTGCTAAGAAGTTATCAAAGGATTGTTGTGTTCTTGCTGTTGATAATGGGAAAGTTGTGTTCAAGAGAGATGGTTCACCGACAAATCAAGCTGACATAAAAGGTTTTTCTTTTATATTATTTATTTGCTACTTTTTTATGTGAATTTTATTGACGTGGTAGAGTTCTTAGTTTATGAATTATATGCGTTGTTTTAGGTCGAATTGGATTGCTCGGTTTGATTCAATGGACACGAAGCAAGAGTTCAAAAGTACTAAATGATGATATGCATGAAAAGGGTAGTAATGAAAAGATTTTAGATCAGAGGTTAGTTAATCTTTTTATGGATTGTAAGGAAGTCATTGGAGGGAAGAAGAGTTTCTCGATTTGTGATTCAACCGCAGCGATATTGCCAGATTTGTCTTGCCGCCAAGCTGCAGATCGAGAGTCTTTTTGTGGTGGTGCTGGTAATAGTGAGAAGTACTCATTGGCTTTGGTGCCTGTAGATGTCAGTGATGCTGATTTGAAACCTGGTTGGCCACTACTACATAGTAAAATTTCATTACCAAACAGAAAATCTTCTGAAAGATCCTCGTTTCATCGAATCTCTGTGGTCCAGTGGGCGATGCAGTTGCCCTCCAGAGATCTTTATTATGCTGCAAATGATTATAAAGATAAAATTTTGGGTCTAGATAGCGGAAGTGGTGCTCTTGTTCCAGTGGATATTGAAATCGGGATTGCTGCTTCACCTGAACACGAATTGAGAAGCATTCCAAAAGAATTGGAGGGTCTTCATGAGAAATATTCATCTACTTGTAGATTATTTATGTACCAAGAACTTGTATCAGCAACTTCAAATTTCTTGCCTGGTGTGTATTTTGATTACGATTTATGAGTTCCATTTTCTAGAAGTGTTTTACTTTTGACATGATTTAGAATTTGTCGATGTGATTTGATTTTCAGAAAATTTGATTGGGAAAGGAGGAAGTAGTCAGGTTTATAGAGGCTGTCTTCCTGATGGCAAGGAACTTGCTGTTAAGATCTTAAATCCTTCTGATGATGTTTTGAAGGAGTTTGTTTTAGAGATTGAAATTATCACTGCTTTACGTCATAAAAACATCATTTCCCTCCTTGGATTCTGCTTTGAAGATGACAATCTTCTTTTGGTCTATGATTTCTTATCAAGAGGGAGCCTTGAAGAAAACCTTCATGGTACATAATATAGGGTCTGTTTGAATTGACTTATTTGAGCTTATCTGCTGACATAAACATTTGTTAGACTGTTTGGGAGAGTTTATAAAAGCACCTTATGGCATGTTTATAAGTTATTTTTAACTGATTTAAATAAGCACAAAAGGATAACTTATGATAACAAGTTATAACTTATATGAAAATAGTTTGACTTTATTTTATCTTTTATTATAGAAATCACTTATGCATAAGCACCAATATGATAAACATTTATGTTTTAAGAGATTAATTAAGCTATTTATCCAAACAAATCTACATCTTTACTATACTCGCCTTAGGTTTTTTATGCCATGTGACTTCGCTTACTTACTATTTTCTTCTTTTTGTTGAATTCCAAAATAGGTAATAAGAAAAACCCACTCGTGTTTGGTTGGACTGAGAGATATAAGGTGGCATTAGGTGTTGCCGAGGCTTTGGAGTATCTGCATAATAAAGGAGACCAACCTGTGATCCATCGCGATGTAAAATCATCAAATGTGTTACTATCTGAGGATTTTGAACCTCAGGTAATTTATCGCTCTATTGGCTGACATCAATATTTTGAACTTTTTCTACTTCTTAGGTCTCATGCAGTTTGTTTTATTTTCTATAGCTCTCTGACTTTGGACTTGCTAAATGGGCATCAGCCTCATCATCACATATAACATGCACAGATGTTGCAGGAACCTTTGGGTTTGTACTTCAATTTCTTTATAACTAGACCATCCATTCTTCTGCATAAATGTTGCAGTAAAATATTGTAATTGAAATGATTCTGAACAATGTTCTACACTTCATGTATGCAGTTACTTGGCTCCTGAATACTTTATGTATGGTAAAGTTAATGATAAGATTGATGTCTATGCATTTGGTGTGGTGCTTCTTGAGCTTCTTTCAGGGAGAAAGCCTATAAATGGTGATTATCCCAAAGGTCAAGAGAGCCTTGTCATGTGGGTATGTACTCTGTATATGGTCTAACATTTAAGATTTGTCTGGATTGACTTATTAATTTGAGTTTTACCTAACGACATAAACACTTGTGAGAATATTTGGGAGAACTTATAGAAACAAATCATGACATGTTTTAAAGTTTGTTTAACATATTTCTATTAGCTCTCTAGGATAATTTATGTAAACAACTTATAACTTATATAAAAATAGTTCTATTTTGTTATAGAAATAACTTGTATATAAGCACTTATATGATAATCGCTTATATTATGAGTGTTTAGTTAAGTTGTTTAATCAATATATTTTATTTCATTATCTTTTGTATTGGAGGAAAAAGTAATGGAAATATATCATTTGTAGGCAAGTCCAGTTCTAAATAGTGGGAAACTTTCACAATTGTTGGATCCTAGTTTGGGTGATAACTGTGATCATGAACTGATGGAAAGGATGGTTTTAGCAGCCACACTTTGTATCCAACGTGCTCCGGGAGCTAGGCCTCAAATGAGCCTTGTAAGTGATTTATAACTTGCCTAGTAACAAATTTACTCCTATATGTACCACATAGAAATAGCAAGAAAAAAAGAAAATTTGTACCATTCGGAAGAGTTACAATTTATTTAGGCTTATCTTATGAAGAATTTTTTTAATTTATTTGAAAACAGTTTAATCACTTTTCTTTTTTGATTATAGATACATAAACATAAATAGTTAGTTATAAGATAAACAGTAAACACTTATCACATTGTTCAATCTTATATTTTTTCCATTGGATTACAGATCACAAAGGTCCTTAAAGGTGATGCTGATGTAATAAAGTGGGCAAAAGTTGAAATTAATGCTTTGAAAGTGCCAGAAATGTTTGATGAAGAAGAAGCTTGTCCACTTTCTAAGTTACAGTCGCACCTTAATCTTGCACTGCTGGATGTTGAGGATGACACACTCTCCTTGTGCAGTGTTGACCAAAATGTTTCTTTGGAAGACTACTTGAGAGGCAGGTGGAGCCGCTCATCTAGTTTTGATTGAGCAAACTCCAACAATGGTGCTAGGAGAAGCTTTATCTTTATATTTTTTATTCTAAATAAATCTTTAGTGTATATGTGTATTGTATATATATGTATATCATACCAACTATGTATCGAGGCTAATGGAAGGGGCTGGTCCACCAAAACGTGGTGGACTAAGGTTCAAATTCCTGTTGGAATATTTTGTCTTCAACAAAGCTTCAAATAAGAATATCGCCGGTGGAAGAGGCGTATTATATTGTGTCACTTGTTCCATTATCGTAATTAGGCATTTTCTACGGAAATTCATTAATGGGTTAGGATGAGAGCTTGTTTGTGTCCTCCTCGTTCCCTTCATCCGGGAAACTATGCCTTGTAATTTGAAATCTATATAATCTATTGATCAAATTTGTTGCATTGGCAAAAATAAAGGATGAAAAAGGTGTATTTTGGAAAATAAACTACACTATGTGCATAGTGCAATTCAACAACTTAATGTCTATTTCTTTATAATGTTTGATGTCCGTGTGTTATTAGTAAGGGACTTAAACGTAAGAAGCAATAATTGCTTAATTTTTTTAATTTCCATCAATTAATTAAAATCGAATGGCCAAGTAAATGAATGACCTGGTTTCCCTTTAGTAAAGAAAACTCAAATCAAAATTCAAGTCCATTTCTTACTCTTTGATTAGAACAACATGGAAGAATGTGGCCCACGAATTGGCCAAATATGCAATAGGGAAATATAAGCAGAAGTTAAGTAAAGCCTTGAGTATTCAATGGACTGGGATCTTAGAGAAGGTGAATCAACTTCTTAGTGCTTGGAAGTCGAGAAATCTCTCTTTTGTTGGTAGAGTTACTTTAACAAAATTTGTACTACAAGCATCGTTCTCATATGTTATGCTACCTTGCTCCCTAGATCAACTTTTGATGAAATTCATAAAAAAAATAAGTATAGAAGTTTCATTTAGAGTGAAAGAAATTGGTCACAAAGCCTTTGACTAATGCTGATTGTCTTATTGATAAAGTTACATCGAATGTGAGTTTGTTTGAGAAGTGTAAGATAAGTACTCCAATAGCCATAACTTGTGGAAGAAGGAAAAATTCTTCAATAGTATATAAAGATAGTTGATTGATCGAATTGATGCTATCCTTGCGCCTCAACCTGATAATGGTACAATCAAATTGCACGATGTTTAAATATGCATATTCTTACATGTAAGATGTTCATATAAAAAAAAAAAAAAATCTTTTTTTGGTGGTTGGAAAGTGGAAGGATCAGGAGAGAATTCAATATGTTTTATGGAAGCTTTGTTTTGAATCTTTACTTACCTTACCACCAATACACGTCGCAAAGAGCTTGGAGAATTACAATTCTAAGGGTTGACTATGATTGTTTTAGGGTGTGTTCTTTCAATTTCAAGTACGATATCTCTTAATACTAATGTTGTATTTATAAATACAAAATTACGTATTTGTCGAAATATTATGTAAAGTGATAATGACGAATTCTTATTTGATTTTGCTATTAAAATTGATGATTGTAATGTCATTGAAGTTAAATTGTAAAATACTTTTTATGGTCTTCCTTTTACTTGATTTTAATTTTTTCTTCTTAGAATTTCGAAGCTTAACCCTTTTATTCACTTACCACTTCAAAACTATGACATGATTTTGATCTTCAAAAAATTCAAAAAGAGTAGAGAAACACTTGGTTGTGTGTGAGAGCAAACTCACATGCCAATAATTGAATTTGAATTTAACAATAATTCTTGACCTGATAAAATAAAAAGAAAGAAATTGAACAATAATTGCACAATATACAAACAAATAGATAATATATAATATAATCAAATAAAATAAAATTAAGAAAATAAAAATTAGGTTAAGCAACTTCAATTCAAACCACATAAACACAATTGAAGATCACCGCCAAGAAAATCTCGTCTCCTCTCATTGCCGTCGTCCACCGTCATGGATCAACACTTCCTCCACCACCACAACAACAACCACAACCACCACCTACAACACCGCACAAGATACGCTCCTCCAGCCCCTCAATCTCATCATCACCTCCCTCCCCCGCCCCCTCTTCCTCCTCCACCCCCTCTCTCCTATCATACTATCCACACCCCTCCTCTTCCTCCTCCACCCCCACCCTACAACCCTCCTTTACCTCACCAATCTCCTCAATTCCCTTTTTACCCCATCGAAGAAGAACGTAACGACCACCTCCCTCGCCGTATCGTCCCCGAATCCCCATGGAACCCTAATCCCGACGATCGCTCAACAAGAAATTACCCTCCCATCGATTACGACCGCGATTCACACCACCACCACACCAACTACATCCACCGTCCTCCGCCTTCATATCCACCTATCCGATACGAACCTGATAACTCTTACGTTAGATTGAACACCGAAACCTCCCGCCTCGAAGGAAACCCTAGAGAAACCTTCGTCTATGGAAGAGCCACCAACGACGACAGTTACCACCGCCACGTAACTTCCACCTCCACATCGAATCTCGTCTATCTAGAACGAGATGAAGTTTCCACTAGAATCGAAAACAGAAGGTGGTTGAATGACAGAAATCCTTCTCCTTGTCCTTCTTATGAATTGGTTAATGATGAAATAAGTGCTTCTGTGAAATGTGATTACCACGGTTCTGAATCGGTTAGGTATAGTAATGGTAACAATGGTAGTAGATCGATTAGCAGAGAGTGTAATCACGTTCGTGAATTCAGTCGTACTCCACCGAAGAAACAGATTCAAAAGAAGAGTGCTCTTCTTAGGATTCAGACGGTCAAACCTAATCATAGGAACCGTGATGTTGAGCAGTTACGTTATGTTCCTGATTCTAACAATAATTTCTTCAGGGGTAATAAAGATCAACATGGGGAACGTTATTCGAAGGCTGAAGAGAGAAAACGAAGCCCAGTTGAGCTCGATATTTCTTTCGAATCGAACTCTCTTGTGGCAAAGGCCATTGTCGCTGCACCTTCTACTTCTGGTGCGGCTGCGGCTCCTGTTTCTGCTAAATTGTCTTCTGGTGGTGAAAATTTAAATGATAATGATGATAATTATACTAATTCAAAGAATGTAGGTGATGCTTGTTCTGAGCCTGGTAACAGTGGAACAAGTAATCCTCATGAGAAAAATAAGGTGGTAATTTCTGTTGAAGCTAGTGGTACTTGTAAGGCTAAATTGGCATCTAAGGTTGTTAAGAAGAAGAAAGTTGTTAAAAAAGTGGTGAAGAAAGTTTCTGTGAATACTAATTCAAGTGTGTCAGCTTCACCTTCGTTGGCCAATGCAGTTGGTGGAACTGTGCAAGCAGATTGTGTCACAGTCAGGTCATCCAATACTGCATCTGGAATTGTCGAAACTGTAACTTCTTTGGAGGAGAAAAGCAATGCTGTTGACAAGGTGTCTGTGCCAGATGATAAAGGGAATGTATTGACTGAAGATAAAAAGGGTGGTTTGTCCCTGCTGAGTTCAGGGTTAGGATGCGGGTTGCATGAATGTAAGAACGATGAAGATTCTGATACTGGGGAAGAATCCAAATCTGAAAGACGAGGAAGTATTTCAAATAGTCCGCCTTGTGCTTCTAGTAGTGTAGATAAAAATAGTGGTTCTGGTTGTTTAGATGTGTGTAATTTTATCCATGACGTGGTTAGTGTGACAAACATTGACAAGGGTACTAAATCATTAAATGGAAGTGCTTTTGAAATCAATGACATGGATTGTGGAAACGAGCAATTTTGTCAGAGTGAAGTATCTCTATCACCTCGGAAATGTACAAATGAAGGATGCTCAGAGAATAGGAATCATGTAGATGTAGGGAATGATATGAATTACAATGTCATTTCTGCAGATATTGTAGATACACATAATTCTGTAGATGAGAGCGTTGGTGGCTTCAATTCCAATGATCTTACTAGTTCAGAAGATAAAATTACTGGTGATGACAGCAGGAATAGTGACATTGATGGAAAGGCATATTGTGAAAAGATGGCTCCTGCAATAACTCGGTTTTCTAGTCCAGAGGAAAATTCAGATACAGCCATTCCTCTGCCAAGCAGTGGAATGGTTGCCTTTTCAAGTTTAGAAGATACTAGGATTCAGGATGGTCAAGATTGCCTACAACATACCAGTGGACTGAAGCAGGGTTCTGATGATGGATCATCTTGTTTGGAAGATAGTATCATTGTTCACCATTTCGGTATCTTGAAAGATGCTGAAAAGCAGGTGTCCCCTGGTGAAGTCCCCATATCCATTGAGAATTGTGACATAGATAAAACATTTCCAAATTCTAATATTTCACTTGGATTTGATATTAGGGTTACAAATAGGATAGAAAAGAGAGATGTTAGGACTCGTTTAGAATTTTTGAGTTTGAATTTGGACGATATATCTCTTAATCCAGTTAGCCATTCAAATGATGCTGATAGAGGCTCAAGTATTGTATTGAAGGATCCATATCCTTCAGAAGTCTTTTATCACTCTATTAAAAGCTTAGATTTTGACTCACAATCTAGCCAGGTCGGGGACATCGCTTTACATGGAAAAAGGGCCTTTTCAGAGGTTGAATTTTGTGTTGCAAATGATGACAGTGATGATGCAAATAAGGTTTCACCAGTTTCTAAGAGGAAAAAAGTCAATGCTAGTCACCCAAGTTTATCTCAATTTCAATCTGAATGTAGTGATTCAATTGTGGCTATCACATCTAATGCAGAAGTTCCTATCAGTTTCAGTGATAACCAAGAACATAAGAAAGACGACATTGCATTGTTAAGCATAGGTATGGGTATTCAGTCTAATGCTCAGTCGATGCCTCATTCAGGTGATATTGATAAGTTATCTGATTGTATTTTCAACGGAGGATCATTCGAGTCTATGGATGCAAATAAGGAAACCAAGAGTTGTGAGCATTTGGAATTGCAGCACTCAGATGCGGTCTCTACACACTGTGAGGACTTGGCCATTCCAAATGTTCAGTTTTCAGAGTTGGGATATGAGCGGAGAGATAATGTTACTCCAGTTGTGTCTATCAGTAATGGTCAAACTGACATTTTGGTTATTGGAAATATCAAGGGAGAAAAGAGAGATTCACTGGCTGCTGAAAACAATTCCCATCATAGAGATGAAGACGATGTGCAAAGGTCTCCAAGGGATGATATGCTATCAAATGATCTCAATATGAAGGACAATTCACTTGCTCAGGAGAACCTTTTGTTCTGTCCTGCTGATGGTGATGGAGTCACTATCAGTAATTCAAATAATGAATTGATTGAGGATTTGCCTGATGCTGTATCAGATATGTCTTCTCAAGGGATGTCATCTGATTTACCGGATAAAATGATTACAGAATTTACGTCAATTTATGATGAAAACATTTGTGGGGATGAAGAAAATCTTAATAGTGCATCTATGGTCAAACATGGTTCTGACTCAAATACTTCATCAATACAGCATACTGAAAAAACTATTGCAGATCATTCAATTGGGTGTAATGACCCAATAACAAGGAATATAATATCAGCACCAACCCAAATTTATTCCAAGGTTACACCTCCGGGTTTAAATTCAAATGGAAGCAAAAATCAGCCAGGTAGTGTCATCCTTAAACCTTCCCAGGGTCATTCTTTTACCTTTCCAAAGTCAAAGACAAAGCCACTTGCCTCTTCAGTCCATGTTTCAAAATCTCGAACTTGGCATCGGACAGATAATAATAATAATAATCCTCCCACTTCTCTACCTAGAGTCAATCTTTCAGCAGGAATACTTCCTCCCAAAAGGCCAATTCTTGAAAGGAAAAAGAACTTTCAAAATACCTCTTACATTCGTAAAGGTAACAGTCTTGTTAGGAATCCTACTCCAGTTTCTGCTATACCTCAAATCTCCTCTACCAGTCTTGGGAGCAGACCTACTCCAGTTTCTTCTATACCTAAAATCTCCTCTACCAATCCACTACCTTTGGGCTTCGGAGAAATGCTCAAGGGCACCAAACCCGAAAACAGGGTTGATTTGACCGATCAGCCAATCAACTGTAAAACAGAACTATCAAATACTCATCTGCAAAGGCATAGATTACCTTCTCTACCCATGGACATCAAATTAGGGGAAAATATATCTTCGCCGTTGTCAGAGCCTCTTTCTAGTGGCAGCTGTGAAAATGCATCTGATCTTAGGAAATTTACAGAAACTAATGATGCACCAGCCTCTTGTGAAGATGTGCTAAAACAATATGAAACTCCTGAAAATCAAACTGGTCCATCTAGCAATGGGGAGAGCCAAGCTGAAGGAAACAATGGAAATGTTTCTTCTTTGAACTCAAAAAGAATAGTTTATATAAAGCCCAAAACAAATCAATTGGTTGCAACTTCGAGTTCTTGTGATATTATTGCCTCTACTGATGACAAAGGCCAAACAGCATGCTCCGATAGCTACTACAAGAGGAGGAAAAATCAATTAGTTAGGACTACGTTTGAAAACCATGTCAACCAGACAGTTGCAATGCCCAATAACATTGTAAATCACGATGGTCAAGGGACTAGAAAAGTACATTGCAACAGGAAGTTTACGAAGAGGCGGTCAAACAAGGGTATGTATAAAAAACTTATTGTTTTGCTTAGTTTATCTCTGCAACAGATACTGATACAAATATGATGCTGAGTTTCACCAGGATTAGAATAATGTGTTATTTAAAACAGCATGCTTCTCTGTCACTGAGGTTCCATTAGATATACTCTGTTGAATGCTGTGGTTTATTTGCCAAGAACTTCAGTAAATTGCATGCTGTCATTGCCGGTCTATGCTGCGTGCTACTTGCTTGACAATCTTGTCTATGTTGTCAATTGCGTCGCTATTGCGGAATTGCGTTGCGGCGGCAGCCATCTCCGCGGCGCCCCTCACCGTGAAACCGCCGTCACCCGTTGCGGCAATTGCGGCCGCGAATAGCGCTCAAACACGCTGTGCCTGACCCGGATCTATGACCCGCCACTCTGTTTTTTTAGGGTTTGTTGAATTTTTTTAATTTCATTTGGCTATTTGAATCTTTTTGCACTCAAAACCCTATTATTTTATTATTTTTGACCTTTCTCCTCCTTCACATTATTATTTTAAATCCCAAACATAACTACTGTGACCGTTCCTCTGTTTTCTTCTTCATTAATAATATACTTCTGTTTTCTTGGTCGTTCATATACTTCTGTTTCTGTTTTTTTCCCATTTTTTCTGGTGATGGGAGATTACTTCTGTTTTCTTTGATGTTAATATACTTCTGGTTCTGTTTTTCTTTTCTTCTGTTTTTTTTTATTTGTTCTTCTTCTTCCCCTTCTGTTTCTGTTTTTTTTTTCTGCACACTGTTTTTCTTCTTCATCCCCTTCGGATCTTGATTTTGATGTTACATTTTAGTTATGAAATATGAAGTACTATGATTACCCCTTTATTTTTGTGTATTTTATTATTGCTATTTCTTAGTATGTTTGTCTACAGTTTATGTTTAGCCTAAATACTGCTTTCGGTCTTCATAAAAGCGCTCATCCTGCTATCCACAATCCCACTACCCCATTTTCATGGTTGGGCGCTCCGCGCCGCTATCCGTGACCGACAACATAGATTCTTGTCTTGTTTATGTATGGTGTCCATATTTTCTTTTATGCTATATTTGCATGTTTAATTATATTTTCATTTTTAACTGTTAAATGTTCTTTCAAATATAAGCTTTTCTTAAATGCTTCCTTTTTTTTGTAATATTTTCTTTATTTGTTTATTTCTTCGAGTAACGTAGTTATCCATCCTGGATTGTGGCTCAGAGTTACTGGCCCCAAAAATTCTATACCCTGTGAAGTAGGATGGCCTTGATACCATAAATTATCGTTCCAAGATATAGTAATTTATGATGTCTCTGTGTGCTCTATAATAGAAAGTTGTCCTAATCTAACCATATTCATAATTATTATGCCTTAAAAAAGAACAGAGGGTGAAAAAAACACAGAATAAGGCCTGCTAGTTCGACAAAGGTATGTGAACAGAAGATGGGCAATAGCCTAGAAAGACACAGGTGATGCTGGGCTTGAGCTTGTAAGGGAAGATGAGACAAAGGTTTTCTAAAAATGCTGATATATGGTTGAAAATGGATTTCCAATTTTTTTGATGCCATATATATGTAAGGGAAATGACAAAAGCTTAATCAAACGCCGAACGGTGGGTGATTGGGCTTTACCTTCCATGCAGTAACAGTGGGAATGGATGTGAATCACAGTGCAGCATTAAAGGCTCGGCTAAATGAGATATGTATCTGTTATGATATACAAATAGGGATAATTAGGAGTTTGTTAGTAGTTGTGTTCCTAGGCTGTTAGTAGTGGTATAGGTGTACCTGGTTTGGTGTTTCTGTTATAAGTTAGTTATCTAGGACCTAATCTCTATCCTAATGTACCGGAAGTCTTTAAATAGAGGCTTTCACCCCTTTAGAAAGGATCTTTTATCAAATTTAGAAATTGAGTGGTGTAAACCATTGTAGGAGCATATCCGCTCTTGTGTATCATTTTGTTTGGAGAGATTCTCTCCTATTATTTCTTATCTTTTCTTTCTAAATATAGTGTTCTTCCTCTAAATCAAGGAATCCAATTCTTGAGTTCCTAACAATTGGTCCGACCTGCCGGATTCGAAGGAGTGTGCATGGAAATAGAGGATTGGTGGGCCAAGAAGGTGGAGCTGCCCAACTTTTCAGGGACTGATCCTATTGGGTGGGTTGCAAGGGCTGAAAAGTTCTTTGTGGAGCATGAAATTCATGGATTCGATAGAGTGCAGTGGGCATTCATGAGCTTGGATGCTTCGATACTATTTTGGTTTCGTTCTTGGGATCAAGAAAACCCAAATCCAACTTGGGAATCTTTTTCCACATGTTTGATCCGTAGATTTGGAAGGAGAAACAATGGTTGTAAGGCAGACGAAGACAAAACCCACAAACAAATTCTTTGTGAAATGGTAAAGCAAGAAGAGAAAGGTAAACGCGAGGATGAAGAAACCGGTTCTTGGTCTCAAAAGATTCTGACCAGCAATGTGTCTTTGTCGAAACTGTCAAATCAAGAATCATGCACGATGACAAATGAAATCCAAACACCTCTGCCAAAACAGTCGGTTGTCCATTAGCTTGCAGAGAGCTTCGGGCATACTGCATCGCTGGCATTAGTCGAGCCACCACCTCCGTCAGAACCGCTTGGTGTTGATCACTTTGAGGCGGAGAAGAAGGAGAATGGGGTCAGCAAACATCACAAACTGATGCAAGAACTGAAGACTGACATAAAGCTACTGAAGGAGGGAATAGAAGAAATGAAGAGTGGAATCAAGGAATTAATTCTGGTATCAAGAAGTAAATCAAAAACAGTGTCAGGACAGTTTCTGATCAGCCTTGTGCCTTGTGAAATCAAAGAACTTTTTTGGAACTCAAGGAGAAACCGAAGTCTACTACTGAGATGGAAGACTCTATCAAAAACGGACATACAACATCAGCAAATCAGTTGTGTACTGCAAGGGGGTTGCCATCGGAAAACCAAGAACCATAAAAAAAATCAGAATCAATAAAGAGCGGGAAGTTAACAGAGCAAGAATTGATGAAGAAAGATTTAGAAAAGGAAGAAAATCCAGTCTCACATTTGTGGTTGAAGAAGGAAACATCACATGCCTTAAATGACCCGTTTGGTTGGATGAACAGTGCTAGAAAGTTCTTTTTGATTCAGAAAACTTTTGAAGAAGATGAACGTTCTATCAAAGACTTAAATTCTGGAAATTTGGATATGGAGGAAATAATGTTTAGCGACAAACAAACAACAGTGGCAGATGAAGAAGGAAGCAGCCACTGCATCATGCGCAAAGGCACTGGTTCTGTGTCCATTAAGATTCCGGCAAGCCTTGTGCTGTTGCCAGATTGGAAAGTGCAATTAGAAACAACAGGGATCACAGTTATAGGGAAACCAACCACGAAGGAACTACATCTGATGGCTTATTCGCTGATTGTAGCTCCCCCACCGCCACCAAAACCACCAGACCTACCGCCACCAAAACCACCAGACTTGAAGGACAGCAGCAATGAGTTGCCACATCTCAAGGTTCATCAATAGCATTGTTGTTTTCTCTTTTCTTGTCCTTGTGTATCGTCTATTTTTCTTTTTGCGGAGCTTTCCCCCATTAAGCCATACTCGATGCAGCAAATGTTCTCTTCGATTCAAACTGTCTCCTTGTTCCTGACATCGAAATTGTGGCTGAAAAGCTTCTCGAACATTTGCCTTCCTCCACCACCTTTGGTTTGTCCAATCCCGCGTTCGAGAAATCTGACACAACCAGATTGGTCCGACCGCCATTAAATAGAGGCCATACTTTGTTGAGCAATTCATAACTCAGCAGGTTTGCAGCTATGGCAGGAAAGTGCAGAAAAAGGGAATATGAAAGTGCCTAAAGCTGAAGTTGAGTCCTCAACAAGGGGATCATGGAGGAATTTTTATTTATTTAATTTTTAACCATTGAACAAGAAGACTTTAGCATATGTCAACCTTGATGACAAGGTTGTTTTGAAGAGGGGTGTAGTGTTAGGATATACAAATAGGGATAATTAGGAGTTTGTTAGTAGTTGTGTTCCTAGGCTGTTAGTAGTGGTATAGGTGTACCTGCTTTGGTGTTTCTATTATAAGTTAGTTATCTAGGACCTAATCCCTATCCTAATGTACCAGAAGTCTTTAAATAGAGGCTTTCACCCCTTTAGAAAGGATCTTTTATCAAATTTAGAAATTGAGTGGTGTAAACCATTGTAGGAGCATATCCGCTCTTGCGTATCATTTTGTTTGGAGAGATTCTCTCTTATTATTTCTTATCTTTTCTTTCTAAATATAGTGTTCTTCCTCTAAATCAAGGAATCCAATTCTTGGGTTCCTAACAGTATCCCTCTAGGTAGTTAATCCCATATAGCGGCGCGTCGCGGCCAACTCATGAAACTGGGCTAGCGGGTTGCGGGATTACTTAGACTTACATAAATAATACTATATAAACATGCATAATTAAAAAATGTCTGAAACTCATAAACATTCATACATAGTAATATAAAACCTCAAGTCTTAATCAAAACATACATTTAAATACTAAATATCATTGTCTTCTTCAACATAGAGTAATAAAATAACAATATTAAAAAATATTAAATGAAGGGATGTAGAAAATGACAGAAAAAAAGAGAGAAAAAAAGAATAGAGTAACTAAGTAACAAAAGAAAAAAAAAATACTACAGAAAAAAAAAAGAAAGATAAAAAAAACGAGGCGGCGTCACTGGTAGTGTATGAAGCTGGAGGCAGCGCGGCGGTTTGAAACTGGACGGTGCGGCTGGTGGTGGAAGAACAAAAGCAGCAGCGAGGAGGAAGGAAAAATAGGAAGAACGAGGAAGAAGGCAACGTGAACGAAGAAGAAGGGAACGTGAAGGAGGAAGAAGGGTTAGTAAAATTAGGGTTAGTGAAATCTGAAGTATGGAATACCCAAATACCCCCAAAATGTTTTAAAATGGATGGGTAATATTGGTTTTTCCAGAAAAAAAAGTCACGTTTTCTGGGCTTCGGGAAAACGCGACCCGAAATGCGTCCCGCGACCGCGATCGTCCTATTCCCCGCGCTGCACTGTGCCGCCGCGGCCAGACCCTTCACCGCCACGATTAACTACCTAGGTATCACTTTCCATCTGCAATGCATTATGATTTGTGATAGTATCATTTTGCCATTTCTGTGTTTTGAGCTGGTAGTGGAGTGATTTTGCTGTTGTTGCTGTCATTTTTGAGGATTATGTTTTAGTTCACCATTAGCAGGAACACATTTCATTCCTTGTCACTTTATCAGTGATTAGAGGAAGACTTAACTGTAGATTGCATTTGCAGTTGCTGGGGTTTCGTGCAAATCTTCTAGAGCCTCATTAGTGTGGACACTTCGAAGCAAAAATTCATCTGGAAATGACAGGGACGCCTGGCATCATCAAAAAGTTTTACCTCACTTGTTTCCATGGAAAAGAACAACATATTCAAGAAGCTTCATTCATAATTCTGCTTCAAGCTTCAATAGTGGTTCCTTATCTGCAGTCGGGTATTATGCATTTGTTACTGCTTTCTCTATGTTTTTCGTCCTTTAATTTGGCTGTGATCCTTAATGATATTCAATTGCAATAGTTAATTAATGTTTGTCTTTCAGCAAGAAATTACTTATGTTGAGAAAGAGGGATACTGTATACACCAGGTCGACCCGTGGATTTTCTCTTTGGAAATCCAAGGTATTAGGCGTTGGTGGGTCTAGTTTAAAATGGTCAAAATCCATTGAGAAGCACTCAAAGAAAGCTAATGAGGTTAGTCTGGCTTTTTATACTATGATGCTTTTCCATGAAATTTCCTTTTCTTAGTTATGTATAATTTGTATCAAGTACAATATATTTTTATGAACAATTATTCTTTTAATTTCTCCTCATCATTTTAGGAAGCCACCCTTGCTGTTGCTGCAGTTGAGAAGAAGAAGAGAGAGCAGAAAGATCCAGCTTGTGTTAGTCGTCAGACAAAGAGTAGGAAGCATTTTTCCATGAGTTTTTGTCATATCAAAATGCGGAAGACTATCTTTTCTTTTTTGCTACAAAAACTTCTTTATGATATTAGTTATTGTTGTCTGTTACTCTGACTTTGGAAGTAGCGGTTGATTGTGTAGGAGAACGTATATTCCGTGTTGGTTCAGTTCGCTACAAAATGGATCCTTCTAGGCGGACACTTCAGAGGATTTCAGGTGAATGACATTAACGCATTTCTTATCATTTTGTGATTATCCAATGGATCCAACTCTTAAAACACTGCTGCTATTTACTCCTCTGTAAAGGGTTTGTTTGTTGAATGAGCAATAAAATTTTCAGAATAAATTTGTGTATATGAATACGATGATGGTTAAGGTGCAGGAAGAAAAAACAGATCTATCATTCTTGGAAGTTGGAAACTTCTCAATTTTTCCTTTCAACAACTGATTTTTTATGCAGCACCACAATAATTTGTTTACATTATATTGCTGATTGTCTGTATGGAAAAAGAGAGTGTAAAACTGTAACTTCAAATGAAAATCATTAAGTTCTTTCCTTTCTTTTGCTGTCATGCTAGGGATAATAGTATCGGCTTTATGTTATAACACGTTTCTTTTGCCAGGTTCCATGACTATATTGATCTTACAAAGTTTCCCTTAATTTTCTTTTTAGATGATGAATCCCTGGCCTCTGCCTCTATCAGTTCAGGTTTGGCTTCCAAAAGAGGTTACATTCCAAGGAGATTAGTGATTGGAAATGACGAGTAAGTGCATTGTTCTTTTTCCATTGGCTATAGTATCTTTTATGAAGTATAAATTTTGTCAATGTTATTGTTGGCTTTCTTTTTAAGAAGAAGCTATGAAGAAAATAGTTGAATAAGAGGAGATTATATAATATGCAGTCTTGCAGTTCTAATTATCCTTTTACAGTTGATTATTTAAATTATTGTCAATAATATTTGCAGATATGTCCGAATTGGCAACGGAAACCAACTTGTCAGAGACCCAAAGAAAAGAATTCGAAAATTGGCAAATGAAAAAGTTAGATGGAGCTTGCACACAGCCAGACAACGGTTGGCTCGTAAGCAGAAGTATTGTCAGTTTTTCACAAGATTTGGGAAATGTAACAAGGATGGAGGGAAGTGTCCTTACATTCACGATCCTTCAAAAATTGCTGTCTGTACTAAGTTCCTGAATGGTTTATGTTCTACCCCAAACTGCAAATTGACTCATAAGGTTCTGTAATATATATATGGGGTCCAACAAGTTGAATGTGGTCACTGATTTTGCTGATCTGCATACTTAATATTGAGTTGATTTGATTTACTGTGCAGGTTATTCCAGAGAGAATGCCTGATTGTTCATACTTTTTGCAAGGTGCATCATTGAATGTTGTTTTTCATCAACTGTAATAATATGAAAATATGATTCTGACAATTTTTTTGGCAGGCTTATGTTCAAACAAAAATTGTCCATATAGACATGTCAATGTGAACCCGAATGCATCTATCTGTGAAGGATTTCTTAAAGGTTTTTGTGCTGATGGGAATGAGGTATTAATCACGATTAGTTTCCTGTTGAAATATGGGATAATTTGAATTTTGGACTTATTCCTCTTTTTAGCACAATTAATCAATTTGGGTGCATAGGTTGATAGGAATGTTTATTACGGTTTGTATTTCAACAACAGAGTGTGCAAGGTTCTATAAAGGTCAATCTGGACTTTCAACAAATTGTGTTGGATTACAGATTACTTGAAAATCAATTATCAGTTTCGGCCTGTAACTCTTCCCTGGTAGTTTGATTGCTAATGTTGACAGTGTTCTCTAATATTGCTTAGTGCGATTCCTTATTTGCTAAATTTTGATCCAGTATCTGAAATTCCGGCTAAAAGTTCTCGGAGAAGTTTTTCCTTTTTCAGCTACTATCCTCCTTCTGCTTATCTACATGCTACTGCCTCCTCCCCCATCCTAAGCTAATTAATCCTCACAAATTTGTTTGTTCTCAGTGTCGGAAGAAGCACAGCTACATTTGTCCTAGTTTTGAAGCAACAGGAACATGTACTCAAGGAACCAAATGCAAGCTTCACCACCCAAAGAAACAGAGAAAGGGAAAGAAAAGAAAGAGATCCGAAACTCAGAACAATGGTAGAGGGCGTTACTTTGGTTCTGGGATGCTGGTGGCAACCAGTCCCAGCCATCCTCAACAGTATGAAGAACCTGAAAAAGAACTAGCTGACTACATCAGTCTTGATGTGTATGATGAAGCTGCTGACACGGCTGACCAATCATTTGAGCTATCAACATTTTGCGACAATGATACTTTGGATCTTCAGTTGGAGGATACTTCTGATGAACTCATAAAACCTGTTTATATTATAGCAAAGTTAGCTTCGCAATCTCAGTCCAGAAGCCTGCAAGCTTAGGCAATGTGGTAGAGATTAAAGGCAGTTTTAGGTAAGGTAATACTTAATTTCCATAATTTTCTTACAATCCAGCTCATTGTTTTTTAATTTCTGTTGTCGTTGTATACTACTTAGGTCATATTCCCCGTCCCCCTTGATTTTTATGTATACCATTGTACAAAAACGTCTGGCAATTGCCAAATAGAAAAATTAACTGCTCCAACGAGGGTAGGTTTTGTGATAATTCTGATACTTCAAACTTGAGTTTCTTTTGACATGATTGATTGATATACTTGGAGCCAATAACTTTTTTACGCCATTTTACTTTGTTAACTAATTATTATCGTGAGAGGTTTAGCAAACTTAATTTCCATGTAAAATGACATGATTGTTCCACCTGCATTATCGTGTATATCGGTTAGCCGAGTGAGAGTCAATATAAGTAAAGTTTCATCTTTACCATGTTTAGGGTTATCATCTAACTTCTCTATAATAAAGGCAACTTTCCGAGACTACTGTATTCAAAGAATAATAGTTTAGTCCCTGTAAAAATGAAGAATAATAGTGTAGTTCAGAATTACTAAGTTTGTTGTCTTTGCAAGTAAAAGACAGAAAAACTAAATAAATTTTTCACTAATCTATAAAAGTGATCATTTTATTTTACTAATTTTAGTAAAAGACAGAAAAAACTAAATAAAAATTTGTTGTCTTTGTCATTACGAATTCTTTTTTTATTAATTTATGAAATTGAGTATTTTATTTTATTTTAAAGTAACTTTTAATTAAAATTCATTCAATAAAAACAATTTTTCAACACTTTAGAATCAATCACACTACACACCCCAATGCGTGTGTTAGGAGTCGTTGTGAACGACATACTCTTTCCGTTTTAAAATATATAAAAAATAATTTGGTTAAAAAAAATTCTAGTATGAAGCAATATTAGTTATGAAATAAAATGAATGAATACTTATATTGGTTCGTGAAATTGTGAGAATTTGTCAAAAAAAAAAAAGAAGTTCATGAATATGAATTGGTAAATACACTTTTGAAAATGATACAGGAATGTTAAAATGATTCATTTGTTAACATATGTTACTAGAGGTTACGATATAGTATGTAAAATAAATAAATGACTTTTCACGTATATCTCATATGATATATCACATTGTTAGAAGCTTATGTGACAAATTCAATTCATGCAAACTATATCAAATGATTTAAATACATCAATGATTTTTACCTCATCAATTTTAGATGTAATTTAGTATTTGACGAAGATTCTTGTAAAAATTGCATATTGTATATTTAGTTAATGTGTTAAGTGATTCTTTAATGATATAATTTAATAAATCAGACTAATTATAATTTTAAAAATGTATCTATTAATTTCAAAATTTAAAGTCTATTTAATTGATACTCATAATTAAATAAATTAATTAATTAATTCTTTCTTTTTATTTATGATATATTAATGTATTTAACTCTTGTATATGGAAGAAGTCTAATTGAAAGAAGTGATTGTACATTACATGTTCAATAAATTATTCTATATTACTAAACGACGAAAAATATTGCTTAGAAATTTTCATTTTTCAACGAGTCTCCATTTTCTTTTTTAAACCTCAACAATAAAAATAATTTGTTTATTTAGTTTTTGAAAAATAATAAAAACTTAGTGAAATGGTTTCAAGAATTAATAGTATTTTTATTTTAGTATTCTTTTTTGTTTTAAAAAGAGAGTGATGAGGGAAACGGGATAGAGGAGAATAGAAGAGAAATTGCGGTGGAAATGAAAGTGACATGGAAGAAGAAGAACAAACGTTGTTTACCCGCCGCCTTATCACTCTTTGAACCTAATTCACAGTCAAACAGCGAGGCTACTACTCAACATGATTGTGATGATGGAACTCCCAATTCTACACAATTGGCTATGCAATTTCAAGCTCAAGGAGACAACCTTGCTATGGTATTTTTTTTTTTAATTTTTTAATTTTTTTGTTATAATTCCGTTATAATTCTGAAATTCGGGTGATAAAAGGAAAACATTCATCAATTCAATCAAACAAGGGCACCCAATTTATGATTAACAGTAAAGTTTTGGTTTCTTGCAATTATTATGCGTCAAATAGCTTGAAACCCTATAGCAGTATAAGGCTTAGTATCATACCGCTACGTTTGCAACAAATTTAGACCATAAATATCAAAGCTCACAATTTTCAAATTATATATGTATGTTTGGTTATATATATGTCATGTTGATGTCCTACAAGTTTTAGAATGGTGTGTTTTCCATGTCATTTTCTATGCTTTATGGTTAAATACCATCGTCTTTCTTGTAGGAGGGGAAGTATAGGGAAGCACTGGGTAAATGGGAAACTGCTATTACATTGGCACCTGATGTTCCAGTTTTGCATGAACAAAAGGCCCAAGTTTTACTAGAAATTGGAGATGCTTGGAATTCCTTAAAGGCTGCAACTCGTGTGTCTGCCCTGCCATTATATTCTTTGTAACTTGTTTATTTGTTGTATAGACTAAATGAAATGTTAAAAATTTAAATTACTAAACTAATGATAACAAATGAACTGTTTCTTGAGGTGTAAACATACTGAAGCAAGTTTTGTTTTTAGTAACAAGTTTAAGAAGCTTGTCTTTCCCATATGAACTTTATATTCAGTTGTAAATCTTGTGATGGACTTAATGCGGTAGATCTGTTTTGTGCCAATATCTAAATTTATTTATCTTGGGTTATGCTTCTGATGTTTGTTATAGAGTGATTGTTTACTTGGCATGTGATAATTGACGGGTTCTATATCGCAGGAGCTACTGAATTGAAACCATCGTGGGCTGAGGTTTGTTAATTGCATAAAATTTATCAGCATGATTTTTGTCATTACCTTCCTATATTGATGATAATTGTTAATATAATTTGGACTCAATTTTTTTGTTTCAATTAGTAATGATTACGTTATGCCTGAGAAAATATGAAATTATTGTTTAATTGTGGATGAGTGTGATTTGATAATTCAGAAGTTTTTGAACTTCATGGAGAAATCTTGACCTTATGTGGTAGGATTGTTTCCTAACAGGCTAACTAAAAAGGTGACCCCAACGTTCATGTTTTACTAGTTTGTCTGGAAAACATATTAGGAATTTAGGAGAGACCAAGTTCAAGTTAACTAAAAGATGATGTGTCCGAATATGTTAAGTATACAATGGATACGCATACGTTGTTACAAGCATTAAAGTTGCTATTCACACAAATATGGGTTCGGCAATGAGATTTTAAAAAAACTTTTGTATGAAAACAAGTACTATTTATCCTATCAATTGTCTCTAACTTGAACATGCTAATACCGAGTTACCCTTGGTCTTTGTAATATTGGGGTGGCTTCTATTTTCTGTCCATGTAAGATGTGGTATAAGTTCACTATGCCTGCTTAAATTGTGATATCAAATACCTTGTAAACTGTACTACGATAATATCTGATAGTATAAGCTTAACCAAATATTCGTGCCTACTAGTATTAAAGCAATTGTTGTTCATTTTGATGTCTCCCAACGCAAGCATTTATTTCAATATTGATCTTTGTAGGCATGGGTCACACTTGGCCGAGCACAGCTGAATTATGGCGAGCCAGATAATGCTATTGAAAGTTTTGACAGAGCTTTAGCTCTCAAGGTCAGTCTTCATAAAGTTTTGTAGTTGGTTTTGATGTTTGCTCAAATTTTTTATCATTGACAGTAATTGAAATAATTAACTGGCATATCAATATGATTTGATACAAATAAAATGTTAATTAAACAAGCAGAAATTAATGGAGCAGTTGTGTTTCGCAACATACGTATACTAGTTGTCTTCGATATTTTAATTAGTTAATTGGTTCGTCCTCTAACTTTGTATATTGATTGTCTTTCTATATAACACTGACATTTTATATTGAAAACATATTTTGGTGTTTGTTGTCAATACACATGTAGTTACAATCAGTTATTTCTATTTTTAGAAATTATCACCAGTGTTGATGTGTGTCAGTGTCAACAGTGTTGTGTCTGTGCTTTATAGTGTCTTCAATATTTATTTTGCCACTGGTGTTACTGTATGTTTTCTGCTGAAGCATAAACTGAACTGCCCATGATGCATCTTTCCATTTATTCAATTTGATACTTAACACAGTGTACTATTTTGTGGTTGTCCAGCCTGGTTATGAGGAAGCACAAGATGATAGAAAAACTGCATTACGGCTTGTAAAGAAGAGAAAGCAACTTCAATCATCAGGCTTGAGTGCCATCCAAAATCGTTATACTGTAGGTGATAATAAGAATGAAAGCTCGTGAAGGTATTCCTGTGTAATATTTGCTTGTCTGAGTTGCTGTGTAATAGGAAAATTTCATTAACTGTCGTCAACTTCATGGCCAAAAAGTTCATAATTGGTTGGCATGTATATGTGGCATGATGGTTATGATAATGTGATAAATATTGTACCCCTCCGTTCTTTTGATTCGGATAGATTAAGAATTAAAGAAGAATGTTTGGTTTCATAAAACATTTTGTGTTTTTAACAAATGCTGTTACATTGAAGAGGCAAAATTGCCCCATCATCCTTTAACTTATTTATGTACTAGATTAACAATTATATTTTTTTAGATTTTTTAACTAGACTTCCAGTCAAAATTATATATTTTTTTTATTAAAAATGAAAGCTCCTAATTTTATAAGAGATCTTCAAACCAATTTTTTTTTTTTTTTTTTTAATTTTATAAAAGATGGTAAATTCTACTATGATTAATTTACAACTGTGAGGTTTTGAGTTCGAATTTGAGACAAAACGTTCAACTTAACATTATCAGTATTGTCAATTGTATTAGGACTTAAGGACCAAACCTTTAATTTTTTTTATTGTAATTTCTTGATTTTTCAAATTTCTTGACACTAAATACGAAATAGCCATTCTAATATTAGATTTTAACCTATGTTATGGATATAATTTAATTTATTAAACCAATTTATTTGGATAACCATAGTATAGAAGAGGATGGGAAATTTTTTGTTTTATGGAAAAAAAATTTTGGGGAGGGACGATATTTTGATATAAAATAGAGAAGACTTTAAAACTCATTAAATATTTACAAATAAATTTATATTTGTTTCGTTCAGAGCATAGATTGAATTTGTAATTATGTTGATCCAATACCTCTTTTTACCACTAAATCAATTATTTAGTTATGTTAGTATTTTTTTTTTCATCGAAATTTAAACTTTGATATTTTATATTTTTTAAACTCTTTGTCATGCGGTGAATTTTAGATAATGGTACATTGCGGCCAACTCTAAAAGCAGAATAGCAATATAGCGCGTGTTCCAGGACACGTGGAATAATTGTTATTTTTTTAACAAATTACATGAATAATATTATATAAATTTATAATGCAAAATCAACAAATTATTGAAATTCTAAAACATTCATAATCAGTAATAAGAATCTACAAAATATACATTAAAATATCAACAAAAATTAATGAAATAAATATTGTGTATATTAAATTCTTTAATACAGTAATAAAATAACTAAATATTAAAACTTAAATGAATATTTTAGACAAAAATAAAAGATAAGCATCATCTTCATTAATATATTTTACTTTCTTTTCTTTTTATGTAAAGTAGAAACCACAAAACAAAGAAGGAAGAAATAATAGTGTGATCTCGTTGAGAAACATTGGAATTAACTACTTTAGGATTGTGGGATTTCGTTGGAATATTGTCGAAATCTTGGTTCACGCTGTCGCGGACCACACCATCGCGGTCAACATTGGAATTAACTACCTAGCTATCTAGTGTGTCAAACATATTTAGAGGTGAAGTAAGTATAATTTTATACATAACTATCCGAATAAAATGTATTTAACTACCTCAAATAAGTTTTTTAATAATAAAATTAGAAGAAACAAAAAGTAAAAATTTATCACGTAATTGATATACCTATCTTTTGTTTTAACACTTACCATCTCTATTACAACTATAAATAAAATATTTTTAGTAATAAAAATTGTTAAAATATGACTTAAATAAAATTAAAAATAGATTTTTTTTTTCAAATAGTTTCATTGATTATATTGAAAAAGATAGTATTAATTATTATAAATGAATTTTCTTTTAAAAGTGTCTCAAGTGTTATTTTGTTTATATATAATTTTCTTTTATGAGTAAACTACGATTTAAATCCATAAAAGTATAAGCCATTGTCATTTTAACTCAATAAAAAATACAAGTTAATTATCAAATTATTAAAATAATATCTTAAAGATACAACTTACTATTATAAAAGACTTTAAAAACATACGAATTATTATCAAAATTGTCTATGATCGTTAAAACATAAAAATTAAATTGATAATTTGATAATTCAAAAATTAATTTAAATTTTTTTAGTCAATGATCAAAATAAATGTATCATAAGTCCTACCTTTGCATAACAGGCATATTAACAACTAGTTGTTTTATAATTGTTCAATAAGTCCTACCTTAGACCAAAATGGCATATTTCATTTCCCTAACTTTCTCTTTGTATACAAATAAAAAAAATTAACCCCAAACCAAAGAAAAAAATCTCAGCTAAACACGAAATTAACATGCAAATCAATGACCAAACAAACACCAGCATCTTAGCTAGAAAGTACTACAATACAACATACGTGACATCTCAACGCAGCCGAAGAAAAGAACAATTCGCTTTTTTTTTTGTTACACAATTTTGTCTTATTATATTAGATTAGAAATTAGCAAGAAAAAAAAAAGCAGGTTTCTGAAATCCGTGTGTATTTTTGTCACTGTCTCGTGGTTACACCGCCGCATCATAACAGACAAAACCATACACCTCATTCTCGTATACGTCCTTTAATTTTCTTACATGCAATTTTAATTTGATATCATAGCAACGTCGTGACTTACACGCTCAATCAAAATCAAATCCATTCCTTTCTTCACCATCAAAATAAATAGCAACATCCTTTCTCATCAGAAACTCGATAACATCGGTGATGATGAAGTCTTTGGATATTCTGAGAACTCCTTCTTCAGTTAAAATCACAGCACTCACACTCTTCTCGCTAACCCTTCTCATTTTCCTCTTCACTCGTTACTCCTCAATAACCACAGCAACACTCTCACATCTCACCTTTTTCCCCCCTTCTCCAAATCAGCAACAACAACAACAACACCAACCAAAACCTCTCCGTTTCCCTCCGTTACCGTCACTCGACCGAATCGGACTCTTAGACCTAAACGGCGTCATGACGGACAATTTCACCATCGGTAATATTACATATAGTTAGATATGTCTTACAATTTATTATGTAAGGTAGTTAGAAGTTAGTTATGATTAGACAAAAGTTAGTTATGTTAGTTATCATATTCTTTAGTCTCTTAATTATTTCTTTTTTATTTTTATTTTTGGCTCAACCATACTTTTCAATAGGTAACAGCGATGACTCATTATTGTTAAATTGGAATATGGACGATGACGATTTGGTTCCTGTGGTGATGGAGAAGAAGGTGGTGGAGAAGTATAAGATTTGTGATATGAGTATGGTGGATTATATACCTTGTTTGGATAATGTGGAAGAGATTGTGAAGTTTAATGGGAGTTTGAGAGGGGAGAAATATGAAAGACATTGTCCTCAACAAGGGAAGGGTTTGAATTGCATTGTTCCTAGGCCTAATGGTTATAAGAGACCTATTCTTTGGCCCAAGAGTAGAGATGAGGTACTACTACTTTTCAGGTTTTTGAATCTGTAAGTTTCATTTCTTAGTTATTTGAGTGAATCACCAATTTAGCCTTTGAAATTGTAGAGCATTGTCGATTTAGTTCAGTTGTTGAAAATAGTAATATTTCAAAGTATCCGAATTTGAGAATCTTCAGTCATATTAGTTCTATTAGATCAGTTAATATAACGTCTATTTGAATTTACTTGTGTGAGTTTATCTGCATTGTTAGACCGTTTGGAGAGGAGCTTATGAAAGCCGTTTATGACATATTCCATCAACTGTTTCCAGCTTATTTCCATAACCTCTCCAAGATAGTTTATAACTTATATGAAAATAATTTTTATTTTATCTTTTGTCATAGAAATAACATATACATAAACACTTACGTGATAATGCTATAAGCGCTGACTTAAGTTGTATATTAAAACACGACTTTAGTCTCAAAAGTTGTTTGAGAGTGACTGATGTGGATTTCCAAATTCATTAATCATTTTGGAATATGTTAATTTAGGACCCAAATTGACAGCGTCGTGATTCAACTTTACTTATTTTGGATGTGGTGGTTGTTCTTTTTACTTGGGGACCAATGTGAAAGTAGCTAGCTAATCTAGTGAGTTACATTACAAATGTGTGAAGAATACATAGTAATGCAAGTACTTCATCCACACATCAACTCACTTGAACTTAGTTACACGGTGTATGCATTTTCACATTAAAATTGCTGAATGTGCCACTTTTGAATTGGTTCAGACTTCGGACTTGGAAGAAAGGGTTCGCTAACTTATATACAATGACAGATTTGGTTCAGTAATGTACCCCATACACGTCTGGTTGAAGATAAAGGTGGCCAAAATTGGATGTCAATAAAGAAGGATAGATTTTTTTTCCCAGGAGGTGGAACACAATTTATACATGGCGCCGATAAATATCTAGATCAAATTTCAGAGGTTAATCTCTTATTCATTTTCTTAATGATCTAGCATCCAATTTGTCTACACACTGAATGTCCAGATTCTAAGAAATTTCTTATTTAAACTTGTGGCCTAGACACTGAGGTTTTGTGAATTTGAATGTGTAGATGGTTCCTGACATTGCATTTGGTCACAACTCAAGTGTTGCTTTAGATATTGGCTGTGGAGTGGCAAGTTTTGGTGCATTTTTGATGCAACGTAATGTGACCACTCTTTCAATAGCACCAAAAGATGTTCACGAAAACCAGATTCAGTTTGCCCTTGAGCGTGGCGTGCCTGCCCTTGTAGCAGTATTGGCTACACATCGCTTACCGTTCCCAAGCCAGGCATTTGACCTCATCCATTGTTCAAGATGCAGAATTAATTGGACTCGTGACGGTACTTCCTCTTTCTGTTTAAACTTTTTGTCCCTCATTTCAAGCATCCAAGAGGAAGCAGTAGCTAGCATAATGAAAAGTGTTTTAGATTTTTCCGTACCTTAACACAACAAGCTAAAGAAAATATGGATAAAATTATGTTTGAAGACTTTATTTCTTTGTACTGATATCCTGTTTTCATATGGCTATGATGAAGATGGAATTTTGCTTCTTGAGGCCAACAGGCTTCTGAGAGCAGGTCGGTACTTTGTGTGGGCAGCACAGCCTGTATACAAACATGAAGCGAGTCTTGAAGAACAATGGAAAGGTAGGTCATAATTTCTGTGTTACTCATAACAGTAGTAATAGAGTAATAGATGTAAACATATGCTTCTAGTTTTTTAAAAGCTTTTTCAGTTAAGTGTAGCTTTCTGATTTGATGTTTTTCGTATATATCTTTCATTATGTTCGGGTCTACTGCTTTCTCCCTTCATCCTCTTTCTGTAATTTTACTCAAACACCATATACTTTTAATATCAAATAACTTGGATTTTGATATAGTGAGATATCAGCTCTGAACAACATGATCTTCGAACTTATTACTTAACAGAAATGGAGAACCTGACAGCTCGCATGTGTTGGGAACTTGTACGAAAAGAGGGTTATATTGCTATATGGAGGAAACCTATGACAAATAGCTGCTACCTAAGTCGTGACATTGCTGTGCATCCTCCATTATGTGACTCCAATGATGATCCAGATGATGTTTGGTATGCCCCTTATAAATGTTAAATTCACCTACATTACCTATATTTCATTTGTGGTGTTCATGATTGCTTGAACTTGAACACAAAGACTAATTAGAGTCAAAGACTTTAGAGCTTGATTGTTGTCTCAATCCCGAATTTGGTTTTTTTTTCCCCCCGAATGTTTTAGTTAAAAAGTTATTGTAATTTTGGCCTTCTATATGGAAGCATAACATAGTAGTTTGGCTTGTCAATTAGACATGCTGCACAAAATAGATGGTCTTGAACATCTTGAGCAATTAACTTAACAAGCCTTTTGTGTATATAATTATGTCAAATATACAAATAAGAAAATTTCTGATAAACATTTTGCAGGTATGTTGGTCTTAAGGCATGCATAACTCAATTACCTAATAATGGATATGGATCGAATGTTACTAACTGGCCTTCACGCCTTCGTCAACCACCAGACAGGCTTCAAAGCATCAAAATGGATGCTGTTATATCCAGACAGGAACTCTTTAATGCAGAATTAAAATATTGGAATGAAATAATAGATAGTTATGTGCGGGCTTACCGTTGGAAGGAGTACAACTTAAGAAATGTAATGGACATGAGGGCAGGATTCGGAGGGTATGATACTGTGTTTTTTTTTTCCTTTCTTTCCTATTTTTTATTCCATTGTCAGTTATCAGATTCTGAATGAAGTAATTTGATTTTGACAATGCAGGTTTGCTGCAGCTTTGCATGATTTCCAGATTGACTGTTGGGTTATGAATGTTGTACCTGTCAGTGAATTCAATACGTTGCCTGTTCTATATGATCGAGGGCTAATAGGAGTTATGCATGATTGGTAAGAGAAGTTTTCTTATGTTTTATGCAATTTGTTGTTATTCTGATTTGATGTGATTGATAATTTCATTATAAATGAATTTGGCATCACTATAGCATAATTATCTAAGCTAACCATATTGACATGTGAAACTTATTGGTTTCTGGTGTAAGAACAATTGTCAAGTTCTCCAATATTCTGGATTATTATATTTTGAAAGCACAAGGAAAATGAGTCTTAACTTTTATTTACCATTCACATATTTTTAATCTTTATAACAAATTAATAATGATCAGGTTCTGGGATTCATACCATATTGTAATTGTTATCAGCAAATATATATGCTATATGATTCTTCTTGATTGATTTTCAGTTTATCAAGTTTATATGATTAAAATTGATACACGAACTTACATTGTAGTTTCCTCGTGTGGTATATGAGTATATGATTGATTTTACACATGCATCTAATAATATTGCACTATCTAGAAATTTATGGAGATATTTAAGGAGTTAATATAACAAAGTGACACCATTAATTTGATTGAATGCATGCATAGAAAAATTTACATTGTCAATATATAAAAGTTAATCTCTTAGAAATAATTTTAGGAGTAGTTAATTTATTTATTTTTTCGTTCAGAAAATAGATGCTAAATATTTTTATTTTTTTGTTTCCTCCTAATAACTAGAAATAGTGAACTTATCCCAATGTTGAACTTTGTTCACCGTGACAGGTGCGAGCCATTCGATACATACCCAAGAACATATGACCTGCTACATGCAGCAGGTCTCTTCTCTGTTGAAAAAAAGCGGTTAGTCATAATTCCAAGCTAATGTTTTTCTCTATACGCACCTGCCATTCTATGTTTGATAAATTATAATTTAATTCTCAGGCAAAAGTGTAACATCTCAACCATTATGCTCGAGATGGATCGGATGCTAAGACCAGGTGGTTATGTATATATACGTGACTCCGTACGCATTATTGATGAGCTCGAAGAAATTGCAAAAGCAGTGGGATGGATTACTGCTCAGAATGATATAGGAGAGGGTCCATATGCAAGCTGGAAGATATTAAGGTGTGAGAAACGTTTCTGAATTGCTCAATTGTGTATACAGATTCATCTTATATTGGCTCATGCAATCAGAACATGATAATCTACCTATAGTGCCAGAAATGTGACAACCCTTGCATTCTTATTCAAGAGCCAGTTCTATATTTATAATAGTTTAGTTTGTATTTATTGACTGTATATTTTTTTAGATAGATGTCCAATCAAATTTCATTCTTTTTCAATAGAAGACAACCAAATTTAATTATTTAATCATGTAATAATATTAGTTTTTATAGTTTCAAAATAAATGTGATTGGATGCATGTTTTTGATTATGAATCGAATTTGGTACTCTAGGATTTACAACAGTCTGGACACCAATCAAATTAATTTTTTATTATAAATGCATTATTCTCTTGATGTATTACCTGAGATGCTAAGATGACAATTTTGTTAACACACGTTTCCTTACATACTTTACATATGTCCTACTAAATTATGATTTATGTGAATTTTAATTAATAAAATAATGTATTGAAAAATGTGAGTTAAAAAAGTATATTTTTAACATTGTTCTAATTGTAAGCTTAGGTTAGCAATTGTGAGCTATGTGACAAAGTTGGAGCAATTTTATCTATTATCAGAAAAAAGAAAAAAGTTTCATCTATTTGACCATTTTGCACATTTTAATATAAATAAATGTGGGAATAATACTTTTACTATATTACTTTTATTATTAAATATTGATTATATTACTTTTATTATTAAATATTGATGTATTTGTTATTATAGTAAATGCAAAATGAAATATATTGAATTAACAATGATGTGTATGTTATTAATTAGCGTGTATAATTGAAATAATATACTAAACATCATTTGTAATTGAAAGTGACAATTATTTTGCAACATTTATTTTTCGTCAAATAAGTCAATTATTTACTATATTTTCTCAATCAACGAATATGAACGCCAAATAGTTTTTTTTTTCTATGTCAAACTTTTAAGTTTATTTTTTTTATGAGATGAATCTTTATCTTATGATTTGTAACATGATATTAGAGCGATATTGTGGTTACACTTCTGTCCATGAAAGCTATAATGAGAGTTCTTGTGCTTTTAATTCTACTTGTAAGAAATATTATTGCACTCAAGAGGAAACTGAATCTAATTCTTTGGAACTACCATCAACTTCTTCCTCGAAGCCACATCATAATATTCTTAATGATGACTTTGTTTGTAGCAACGTAATTGTTCAAGATGCACAAACTCGTGATACTATGAAAATGGGTAGAAGATGTTCTCATCAACAAAATGAAGGGTGGATTCATGAAGAGGTCCCCATTAAAAAGAAATTTCAGCTAGCATGCACATACTTCGCTCCTCTGTTTTGCAATTCTAGAATCAATCACATTGATTTTTGCTCCAGATTTGGTGTGTCTTCCTTGCTTTGAGTTTGTTTCGATAATCAATATGTCTTTGTCGTAGCACATCAATTATGTATCTGCAACACCTCTACGGAACTTAAATATTGTCTTTGATTTTGGCATAGCAACTTCAACTTTGTTGTGTGCCTCCTTGTGACATCTTGATTTACATGGTTATATAAGTTGTTATTATGTTTTTTTTTTTTTTTTTGGGTTTGT
>JBBPBS010000689.1:6783154-6796908 GCA_037974835.1 Cicer judaicum
TTTGGGTTTGTTTTAGATGTTTTATTGTAATTTTTTAGATGCTTGTATTTCAAATTACTTGTGATCATATCATATATCTCTATCAACATGAGTGAGAAAAATAGAAATAATGATTATTTAAGAAATTTTTTTTTTCTACCACTTTATTTTTAGTTAGTTACATCTCACTTAAAAGTTAATTAGTGATTGTTAATAAGATAGTTAATTTGTTAATTTTCACAAGCTCAATATATCGAACAACGTATTCATATACTATCTTTTATAATAAATCAATATGAATACTCAAGAGTTTTCTATGAGATAAATCTTCATTTCTTTAATCATATGTGTTAAATCTACTCAAAATTAATATTAACTAGATTTCAACTCCCGCATTGCACAAGGGTCTTGAGATTTATTTTCAAAATTTATTAATCATAAGAAATTATATGATATATATAATTTATAAGTCTCTTATAGAATTAATTTTTTATAAATCTCATTTTTTATTTTGCTCCGTAAACTAACACTTTTGTTAAATAAATTTTATATCTTAGTAGCATAAATGTCATGACGTATATGTCAAATCAAACACAATAGTTGTATTTATAATTTTATTTTACCTAATTTCATTTATAAATATTATCTCAAAATATTAAGAGTTAATTAAATGTATAAATTATAGAGAAGAAGATTGTCAGTAAAGTGTTAGTTACGTCACAAAAGAATAACTTGAAAAAATATTAAGTGACATTAGTATATATAAAATTCACAAGACAACTAAAGAAATTAAAAAATGGTTTAATGCTTTGAATTGATAGTAGTAGTTATTTTTCCTTCTACGATAATAGACTATTTTAAAGAAAAAAGTTTCAACGAAAACCAACGTATAACATAAGTGCACTTTACAAAAGACATAAATTAAATTCAATTATGAAAATATGTGTATTTAGAATAGAATAATTTTAGAATCTGGTAGATACTTTGTTTACATTGTATTAGTGTGAAAAATATCATTCTTTAACATAAGTACTTCTTCCTTTTCATTTTAAATATGTCATTTAAAGTGTGTACAATTCGTTAGAAAATGATTAGTTGATTTTGATGATAAAATATTTCATTTACTCAATTTTTATTTATTTATTGCAATTAGCAGAATAACTTGATGAGTTGAAATATAATAAATAAAAGTGTTAGTAGAAAAAAGTAATTAATGTTGTATTGATATTATAAAATAACAAATAATTTGAGACAAAAAGAAATGAAAAGTGAGGTATTTAAAATGAGATTGAGGAAATAAGTGTTTTCTCGTAAGCTTGACTTGTCAGAATGAAATAACAATTTATAAATTTGTGACAAATATAAAATAATTGGTTAAAACTAAATTTATAGCCTCCATTTGTTCATCGCCAACTCACATGTCTCTTATGTCGGGTCTTTTTTGTTGAATTATGTAAGTCAAAAGCAGCAAATATATTGTCACTCATAACTCAATTATAATGCAAAAAGAAATATTGAAATTTAATTTCCAGAACGTAAAGTTAAAAATATGGATAATGGTTTCAAATTATCCTAAATGTTATGTTATTATTGTTCCTTAATTCCTATGGGAACTTTAATGTTCCAAGAATTGTGTAAATTTCAACTATTGTTTAGTTAATTTATTGTGCTAAAAAAAGATTCTTTGTAACAATATATCTGCGTTGAATGATGGAAATTAGGAACTATAAAGACCTTATAGTTTAAAAAAAAAGCAAATGACCTAATAAAAAGTGACTAAAAGGAGGCAAAACATAGGGTTTATTGAATGAAACATCAATAATTGAAATCGACATAATTAAATAAATAAGATTTATTATTATTTTTATTGATATTGTAAATGAAAGATAACATAAAATATAAACATCAGTTGCATTTCATCAAGCACTACAAAAGTAATTTTATCATACTCAAATTGGAGAAGAAGTTAGTGTAAATTTCAATAATAACATACAAATATTGTTTACTTTGTCTCTTCAAACTTTGAGTATTCTTCTCTAACCTCTGCATGTTGTCACCGTTAGAATCCTTCTTCAACATTGTGGCAGTTTGTCATTGATGTTCATAAGTATTGTTGTACATCTTCAGGTACCTCTTAAGGTAGAGAATTTTTTTTCCAATACCAGAATGATTTACATCCGTATGTATCTTCTTAAATATTGGTTCAACCAAGTAAAATAGAAAATATATTTGGACTTACATTGAAAATAGTTGCGGAATAAATTCACGTTTAATAAACGATAAATAGATAAACGTTTATTACATTATGAGTTATTATTAATATTCTTTTATTATTGATTTTTTTTTATGAAATGAAATTGTGTAGTATATGAAGAATAGAAAGAGAAGAGATTCTCGTTATGACAACTAAGCAAATACGTGAGGTGTCATTTGTAAAATATTCTTTCAGTAATACTTCAAATAGTGGTTGTATAATAAATTTAAAGAATAAATGGAATGGAAATAATTGAAAAATTTATAATAAAATGAGTGATTTTCACTCTAAAAAATATGATTAAAAAAATATGAGTTAGTGTTTGTGTACACAATTAAAAAGATTTAAATAAAATGAGGGATTTTTACTCTAAAAATTTATTACAAAAAGATGAGTGATTGTTTATATACATTTTGTTTTGTTTTAAATTTTCAATCATTATAGAATATTTTCTTTCTATGAAAAATAGAATATATATTTTGCAATCATTGATTTGAAATATATTTGTAACCATTGGTTTTTATATGATAATTAGTTTTATCTTTGTTTTACGTTTTATCTTGAGTGTACTATTATTTTTTTATTTTTTATTTTTGACTAATTAAATGAATTATTATTTTTTATATTTTATGTTTTATGTTTATTTTTACTTAAACTTTGGATAGCTAATTCTTAAATAGATTATGTATTTCTTTCAAAAATATTTTAATTTAATTATTTTTTTAAAGACGGTATATAATCAATAAACTCAAAGTATTATTTTTTCCGATAAAAACACGAAATAATTGAATAAGTGATAGTGTATATTATATCATTATAGTATTTTTGAAAATACTAGACTGTAATGAACATTCAAATCTCATTTTATATATATCGGATACGTGGAAGTGTATGTGTACACGAATTATAAATACTTGAAAATTATATTCTTAATTTATTGTCATACTTTTGTGCATACAATGACATATTCTACTATACATTGAAATTAAGTCTCTTAATCTCAATAAGTATCATAATTGAATGTTTAAGTTGTTGGAAAATGAACAATAATTCTTCCGCATTCAATTATATTATATTTCTCTTCAATTACCAATATTTCACATATTGTGAGGTCACAAAACAAATATATTATCAATGTCCCATTCGAAAATGATATTGTGTTATTTCACATATTGCATGTGTTATTTAAATTGATCGCTAATTAATTTAGAGACTATTTTCTTGATTTTTTAGTGACCGAGTTTTTGTCTCCAAAAGCCGCTTTTTGTCGCTAAATATTGATATATAAAATAGATTATATATATATATATATATATATATATATATATATATTAAAAAGAAGTCATATTATATTTTTTTAATACATAAAAAATAAATAAATGAGATTACCTTCCATTTTGAATTATTTTTTATTGTTTATATTCAAAAGGGAAACTGCAATTTTTTTTATACAAAACAAAACCTAATTTTTTTTAAAGTTTCTTAACGTCAGCAAATATAGGGTAAGTGTTTTTTTATAATAGAAGTATAAGATAAGTTGACTCAATAGAAAAACAAATAGAAGCAGAGATAGAGATGACATACATACTCCTCGTTAAGTGTAGCTGAGATAATAAAAACATGTGGTAACATTTCATTTTTGATATCTTGGAGTGTTAGTTCAAACCCACAATTAGGTTGTGTGTTAGTTTTCCCAAAAAAAAAAATACTAGGAAACTAAACATTAAATAACAAGACAAAAATTATATTTTCTTACTGCCATTATTTTTTAACCTTTTAATATTAATTTTTAATTATTAGATTGTAAAATAAATATGAGTTTAAATATATATTTTTAATTGTTATAAAATTTCAACATTTTAATTTTATTTTTTACAAAAAAAAAAATACAATTTTTAGTTTCTATAAAATAATCATACATACAACTTTAATTTTTATTCTACAAAATAATCCGAGATACAAGTTGTTGAAGTCAAACATTTATTTTAAAATGAATTTTTAGGGTCATGTAAAAATTAATTAATTTAGGTCATATTGTATCATACAATTTTAATTAATGATATATTTGACCTAAAAAATAATAAAATATGCGTTGACTTAATAATAAAAATTAAAGTAGTATCATACGATATGAGATCTAAAATAATAAAATATTTGACCTGAATAAATTGTATCATACATAACAATAAAATAATTAATTAATGACATATTTGACCTAAAAAATTGAATAATCATTAAGACATACTTAAAATTAACCGTTTACTTTTTCTTCTAATCCCTTAGTAAGCATAATAAAATATTCCATGTAAGCTTCTATTTAATACCCACTCCATTCTCTAATCATCATAGCAACTACTAATTTTCCACAGTAATCAAACATGCAAGGCTTCTTCACTTATATTTTGATTCTTACTATTGTTTCACCATGTCTATGTATTAGGTTGTTTGGAACCGAAAATGCTATTATTAATGTAATGCAATTTGGTGCTAGTGGAGATGGCACATCTGATGATTCAGAAGTATATTTATTTTTCATATAATTTTTGTTAAAAATAAACCATTAATTTTAATAACTGTGCATTTCATGATAAACTTATTATTGTTTAACAAAAAGCTTATAGTTTTAAGTTTGAATGTATATTATGAATTGTAGGCATTTGCTAGTGCATGGGATAGTGCATGTAAAGCAAAAGGGATGTCAACACTAGTTATACCAGCAGGACAATCATTTATGGTCACCCAATTAAATTTTAGTGGTCCTTGTACAGCCAAAATGAACATTCAGGTATATATATACACTATATATTGAGAAATGTGTTAATTTTATTATTTTAATTTTTATATTCTTTTAACCAATCCTTTCAAGAAAGTGAAAACAAACCTATCATTTTCATAAATAGTTAAATCAAAATAAGAGAATTTTTGTGAGAGATAATTTGAAATATATAAAGCTTATAATAAAAAGGGACAAGTTTCACATATATTTATTTCTAAATAAAAAAAGGTAATATATCTAATATACCCATGCCATTTTGTGTATAGATGTTTAGCTCTATATTCTCAAAGCCAAGACACTTAGTAGTATTACTTAGAGATATATTCGGGGGAGAATGCATAAAATGAGATTTATATATTTAAGAATAATTTTTTTAAGAAGGCTTATATATATATATATATATATATATATATATTTATGGATGGAGGGAGAGTATTTATGTTGTTTATTTTGACCTCAATATTTGTATATTGCAGCTTGAAGGGAAAATAGTGGCACCTTCTAAAGAAGCATGGAAATTAGATGGAACATATTGGATTAGTATTCAATATGTAAATGGACTCACACTTGATGGCAATGGCACAGGAGGAATCGATGGAAATGGTTCCGATTGGTGGCAATGTGAAAGTTGCGAACGACCTAAGGTATGTGTTCATTATATATTTTGATTTTGTTCTCTTTTATAATTAATTTGATAACAAAATGAAATTTTAATTAGTTTGATATTATAGGTCTACTTATATTAATTTTCTTTTTTCTTTTTTCTTTTTACTTAAAAACCCGGCTTATCTATTTGCAACAGTTAAACTCTCAAAAGTTAAATGGGTATTCTGTTTTGTTTTTTTAGTAAGATTTTAGCTTATAAAAAAGGTGAAATAAGGATATCTCCAAATTTAACTTGAGAAAAAAAATTAAGTGAATGGATTGTGCAAATATACCTTTGCCGTTGAAAAATAACACTTTGATAAATTATTATTATTATTATTATTTTTATTATTATTATTATTATTATTATTATTATTATTATTATTATATGACCATTTATGGCAATTTCATATATTGCTATTAACATATATAACTATTGATTCAATCAAGAATCATTTGCTTAATATTTTTATAAATAATTATTTTTGAAATTTTCACTGTTTTGTTAAACATATAAAATATATAAATGTAAAAATAAGTGAATTATATTCTAGTTTATAATAAAAATCTATTTTTTGATATGCTTCTAAAGAATAATCTTATTATATCGAGTATAGTAGTTGAGAGAAAAATATTTAAAAATAATAATTTTAATGTTTATAATTAACAGAAAATAACTAGATTTTATCTAATATTAAATATATAAATTTTAAAAAAATAAATAAAGATTGAAAAAATAATATGTTTTTTATACAATGTAAGAACTACTATTCAATCTTAACAAATAATCCCCTCTAAATTATCATTTTGAAATGTTGTAACATAATTTTCTAACAATACAGGTGTTATTTTTCCATGCATGCAATAATCTTATTGTTCGGAATTTGGAAATTTCTAATAGCCCACAATCTCATGTATGCGTAAATATGTGTAATGATGCAACGTTCTCTCATATATCGATTAATGCTCCTGCTACTAGTCCCAACACTGATGGCTTTGACATTTCTGATTCTAGCAATATCTTGATACAAGATTCCAATATAAAATCTGGTAATCAAAGTTTATATTATTTTATCTTATCAAAATTTTAGTTTTGAAGTATAATTAAAAAAAAGATTATGTTATTTATATTTAAAAAGTGGGCAAAACAGAAATTGTTATGAAAAAATGGAAAAATCAATAAAAAAAAATATTATAACTAAACATTAGTATAAATAAATGTTATATTATTAAAAAAAATTAAGTATAAATAAATTTTAAAAAGGTAAAAGAATATTACATCAACAATAATTGTCTTTAAAATAATTAACAATTTGTAATTTTATTTTAAATTTCGTTTCTTCTAAATAGGTGATGATTGTATTGCCATCAATAGTGGCTCCTCTTTTATCAATGCTACTCGAGTTACTTGTGGACCAGGACATGGAATAAGGTTTGTCATTAAACCTTGTATTTTTAAAGTTCATATTTTTCACAAATCTCATATAATATGTTGTACACATCAATCAGCGTTGGTAGCCTCGGTAGAAATGGAGAGCATGAAACCGTTTCAGATGTTTATGTACAAAATTGCACATTGATTAATACTTCAAATGGAGCTAGAATTAAAACAGTTCTGGTAAGTATAACTCAAAAATTAAATATAATTGAAGTTCTTATAAATATATGATTTTTTTTTCCTTAGCCGTATATTATTAACCACGTCGTAGATACCTTGGTAAACTTTACAATCCATTGTCCAACAAGGTTTAAATGTAGGAAACAAAAAACAAAGTACAATTTTTCCATAATTATTTTTCACTTTTAGATTTCAAATATTTGAAATTTTTTTTCAGGGTGGATCGGGTTATGCAAAAAATATTACTTTTGACCAAATCATCCTTCAAAATGTTACGAATCCAATAATTATAGATCAAAATTACGATCCTAATAACGAGGTACACATTTCACTCTGAATTATTTATGTTATATATTGTCATTTTTTACAATTTTTTTTTAAATTATTATTAAATAAAGTGATGCTAATAGTTATTTTATAATCGTCTTTAATGAAAGTTTAAATTGTCTTTTTAAAATTATATATCAAACAATTACTACTTAAGTGACATCTTGTTGGTTTTATATACATTATAATATACTAATACCATAGATATATGTGTTAAATTTTGCGTAAATTTTTAGGTTACAAACGTGGAAGTGAGTTTTGTGACATATAGAGGATTTAGAGGAACCTCTGCTAGGGATGTTGCTATCAATTTAGTTTGTGGACCCTCGATAGGTTGTTCCAACATTCTATTTGATCAAAATAATATTGTCTCTGCTCAACCAGGAGGAACAACTTCAGCTACTTGTAAAAATGCCCAAGGAACAGCTACAAATACTATTCCTGATGTCTCTTGCCTATCTAATTAATGTGTTAACTAAAATGTAACTCGCACGTCACGCGAGTGTAATTTGTAGAATATTTTTTTGATATAAGTTTTTAAAAGTTTGAAGATGATATTTATGGGGTATAAATGTATCAATTTGATCCGAAAAAATATTTCAAATTTGTAAGATTAGTGGTTGTATAACAAAAGAATAAATGAAATAGAAACAATGAAAAAGTGTATAATAAAATGAGTGATTTTCACTCTAAAAAATATGATTAAAAAAGATGAGTTAGTATTTACATACATAATTAAAAATATTTAAATAAAATGAGTGATTTTCACCCTAAAAATATTATTAAAAAAATTAGTGATTGGTTGTATATATTTTGTTTTGTTTGAAATATTCAATCATTATAGAATACTTTCTTCCTATAAAAAATAGAATATATATTTTGCAATAATTGATTTGAGATATATTTGTAAGCATTGGTTTTTATATGATCATTTTTTTTATCTTGAGTACTATTATTTCTTTATTCTTTTTTTGACTAGTTGAATGAATTATTATTTCTTATATTTTATGTTTGGTGTCTTATTTCCACTTAAACTTTTGATGATTAATTCTTAATTATAGGTGTTATGTCACATATTTCTTTCAAAAATACTTTAATTTTATTATCCTTTTTGGAGAATGTATATAATGAATAAACTCAAAGTATTATTTTTTACGACAAAAACACAAAACAATGTTGTGAATGGTAAAGAATCACTACTTGATTTTGATTATTTTTGTCCTTAATTGAAACTATGCTCTGATTTATGCTTTATCTAATCTATAAGTTTAATATTTTGAAATAAGTGTTTTTATTTTTATGAACAATTTATATAGACAAATACTTTCTTAGTATTAAAGGAATAGAATATGTATATGAGCCCTAATAAAAGAAAAATTAGCACAAATTGTATATACTTTGAAAATACTTAATGAATAATTTAACATTTTTATTGCTGCAAATGTTTGCTAATTTAAATGTATGTGTTTTAATATTTTTTATTGATTTTAATTTAAACTTTATTGGATTGTTTGTGTATAAGTTTGATTATTGATTTTTCATGTGATTATTATGTTTTTATATAGTTTATGGTAATTTATGATTGTTATATTTTGATTAATAAAATATAATTAAAATATTATAATTTATTTATATACAATAAATTAAAAAAAGTAATTAACAATCAAATCAAGTTTGTAATTAGAGTTATATTTTTATTGTTGTTTTTTTAATTTTAGATATATAGACAAAAAAATAATAGAATGTAGAATAAAAAATGAATGAATTCTAAATGTGTCATATTATTCTATTAAATGATACTATAAAATTAATGTTACATATATGAATGTGATGTGTCAACGTGTTATTTTTGGAGTTTGTTTTAATATATTATATTTATACGTAGATCAAGAGATATAAATTTATTTAGTGGACAGAATCATAGATTTAGAGAATAAAGTGATAAAGAGATTGTAAATTCGATTTTCACTGACATCCATAATTGGAGTGTTTCCCTTGTTAAGCACCAAGCACCGTAAAGAAAAAAAAATGGAGTGTTTATTAATAACAGTGACAATATAAGCACCCACCGTGAAAATGAATGCTTATTATACATTAATATTAAAAAATTATAAATAAGTGATGTTGCACTTGTGATTCAAAGTAGAGTGTTATATTGTGGATGATCTAATAATATTAACAGTATTTTGCTAACTTGAAAGGAAAAAAAATTAGATGATTTCTTTTCTCAAAATTATGTTATCAAAAGCCCCAAAATACATATTTAAATGGACTAATACAAAAGTGTTTTTGTGTTTTTTCAAAAGTAAAAGAAGCTACCAAAATTTTAATAGCTAGATTCCCAACTTGCAAAAATGGGCGAAATAAAAGTCCAACAATCACATGATTAGTAGTGGAATCTGCTATGTTTCAAACTGGAAACCTTTTCCTTGGATTTTGGAATTTTTCTATGATCCTCCATTACAAGTTAAATAATTATTTATCCTGAAAAATATATATATACAAAACAAAGCCTCATTCCACTTATTTATAGTCAAAATTCAGATATACTTTCTACCATTATAATGCTCTGACCCACAAACACTCATAATATTTTGACCCAAATTAAGTGTGTGTGGTGAAGGCGCTTCCAAGCTACCACAATTTTTATAGGCAAATAACCACTCCACTACCGAACGCACTCTCCTCCCACACACTTAAACGGCTAAGCAAGATAATTCGTTCCTAGCATAAGTTAGGTTAATTTAGACATTTAATGACTTTCGAGTTTAGATGGCATTTACACTAACTAAATAAATCAATTTTGATTAGATTATTACTCTTTTGCCTATTAAATCTTTAATAGTTCATTTTGGCATTTGGCATTGTAACAATTTATCCTGTATGCAATAAATAGATTAAGGGTGTAATTGACGACGAGGTAGTTAATGCAACCTTAAACTTTGAAATTATTGAAATTAAGAGATAAATACTAGAATAATCAAGGAAATAAGACAATCAATCAAATTTTTGTACTTAGTATTATTTGCCTTTTCATTCACAACACGAAGAGTTGAAATGAGTTTAGTCCGTTTACTACTCTCCAATTTGAATTTTTTCCAGCAGACCATTGGCCTACTTTCTTTATGAGAAAAAAGATATTTTGATGCAATTTCATTCTTAAAAAGTACTTTATCTCTCCACGATTAGTCATTTCAAAGACATGCAACATACAATTCTTAAAATTGTTAATTTCATGAAGGTCACGTCTCCAACCAACAAGTCATCAACGTAAAGAGAGACTAAGGGTGGACGTCGGGCGAGTATGGGTGGTTTCGGGTCAAAAGCGTGAAAACGGCCCAATCCACGGGTAGAATTTATTGGCTCAATTTTGTCTATTTTTTAAATCGGGTACGTCGGGTTCGGATACGTCAGGTGTCGGTTATGTATGAGTGGGTAAAAACGGGTTGGACTTTATTGAGTTTTTTTGCTTTATTTTTTTAAAAAAATATTATTGAGCCTTTTTTGCTTTTATTTAAAAAAAAAATATGATCTTTTATAATTTATTGGCCCAGCCAATTTGGGCTTTATTCTTTGTGATAAGTAGTGCTACTACTAGTGTGTATTTTAATTTTACATATTAATATATAATATAAAAATAATAATATAATTCAGTCGGATTCGGGTACCAACGAATTCAAATTATTAATCCAAACTCGACCGTGTAAACCTATATGAATCCTTATTTTTCACCCGCTCAATCCATCAACCCAAAGAAACCCGTCCGTAAATTTAAATTTTTTATTGGGTCGGTCGGATTCGGGCGGGTCCGAATATTATGTCCACCCCTAAGAGAGACTATAAGTCTCTTCCCATTGCCCCTCCCTTTCTCATAAAGAGTAGACTCATTTTGATTCTACTTAAACCATTTTATAGAAAATGTGAGTTAATTCTATTATACTATGTTCTTGAAGCCTATTTCAGTCCATTCAATACTTTATGAAACTTATAAAGATTATGGTCTTTTTTTTCTCTCTCTATATCTCATATATTTGAGGAAATAAAGAAACATGGATTCAACAAAAATACAATTTAAGGAAATTACGAAAATTAAAGGTTAAAATATAAGATTAGGGTTTTGGAGCCTGTTTCAATCATACAAGACTTTATAAACTTCCTTAAATTTTAATTCGTCATTTTATAATATAATGTTAAATTATGATTTAAAAAATATCAAATCTTTATAATATGGAATAAACTTAATAAGATATTATAAACTAAAAAGAAATACAAATTATATATTTTAATAATATCTTATATCTTATTTTAGATTTTAAATATATTTAAATATATTTAAATTTAACTAAAATTTACTAAAGAAATTTAGACATATTATCAATACTCGTACCATACTTGTAGTTACTTTGTTCATCCAATATGAATTTTAAGTTAGAAATTCAATTTTCTTTGTTGTTCATTTGTATTTATATTTTATAGCTGTATTTAAGATCAATTTTCATATAACACATGAGTCTATATCATTTGCTACATGAAAATCTATGAAGCATGATTACTTCTAAAATGATTAAGTATATGTAACAGGTACTTACTCGGCATCAATACTCGTACCATACTTGTGGGTATTTTGTTCTTCCTCATTATTTTATTGTGAATGAAATTAATTATTTTTTTATATTTGAGTTTATTTATTGTTGTAATCAAACACAATTTATAATTTTTTAAACTTTTATTGTGAATTTGTATTGTGAATAGAATAATTTATTTAGCTCTCTTAGTTAAATTATATAAAAGAAACTTATGTTTTTCATTCACATATATGTACCTTGATTTTTTTTTTTTTTTTTAAATATTGTAGTGAAGATGTAGTCATTGCTTGTTTGTTATTCATCTACATCTTCACGTAATACATTAAAATATTTAAAGTAACACATAAAGACATAAAAACGTAGTCATTGATTGTTATTTGTGTTGAGTTTTGGTTGAAATTAAGGAATTGAAATAGTCTTACGTTACTTAAAATTGTAATCGAACATAGAGTTTAAGACTACATATATGGTTCTAGTTTTTTATTATACTTCATATTGAAGTTTATATCTGACTCTTTATTTCTTTCTTGTTTTAGAGTTTTGTTAGTTAGTTAAATATTCTTTTAGGAGGAATTTGCATTTGTATTAGCCAGAGGTGTGAGACATTTGAGATACGTCTATCTATTATAACAATTTTTACATAATATTTTCCTTTTATCGCGATTTTTTTCTCTAATTTGCCACATTAATTTCTTGTATATTCATTTTCATTTAAACTTCTATTTTTTTGTTTCCAATAATTTGTCTTCATCTTTGTTGTCCTTGGTTGGTGATATAAACTAAATTGCATTTTATTTTTATTTGATTTCTTCTTATTCGTCTTCTTCACAAGTTTATGTATGAACATAACTCTAATACCACTGATGAATCTTTTGTGTTTTTATTTATTGAAATATATGATATTTTAATTTTTATTATGGATCAATATATAGATAACTAAAACATGATTTAAAAACATCTAATTCTTAAAATAAAAAACAAACCTAACAAAATATTCTAAACATAAATATAAATTATATATCATAATAATATTTTATTTTAGATTTTAAATATATTTAAATTGAGTCTAACAAATTTAGGGATAGAGGGAGTTATTCCATAATAGCATTGAAGTAACATATGTTTGTTCTTGTTACCAATTTAAATTAATGGTGACATGGCTCAATGTGTACCAATTCATATAGTATTAGAGATGGTTGAGTGGTGTGCAGTAGATGGTCTAACATCAAGGTGATTCTCATTTTGTCATTGTATGTTACATTTTTCACTTTCAATGGTTTATATTTGTCTAGTGGTCCCCCTCCCATGCACTTCTTTCATTTTTAGAATCATTAATTTTATTTTTTTTTCATATTCAATCAATAACCAGCTTTTAGGAGGTGAGTATTGGATTATATAGTCAGTTTTTTATACACAAATGTTAATAATTGTTAGTGGTTACGTTAATTTTCAAAATATGAAAACTTATGTGTCATTTCTTCCATTTTTCTCAATGGAAATTTAGAATACAGAGCAAGTTACAAAGTGAGAATACATAAAAGTTAAAAAAAAAAAAAAAAAAAAAAAAAA
>JBBPBS010000689.1:6801024-6830531 GCA_037974835.1 Cicer judaicum
TTTCATTAAAAAAAATTAATTTTTTTGTAAGAACAAAAAAAATAGTTTTTCAAATATATATATATACTTTGATTTTGTCTTTTAAATGTGATAGTTTTATTGTTTTACGTCTTAATGTAGTATTTTTGTTTCTCGTTTCATTGTAACGTTTTAATTTTTTTCAATTTTATATTTGAAAATGTCTCATTTAATCTTTAAATAACATACTTATGAAAACTATTATCAATATTATTTCAGTCTAATAAATATCTTATCAATACATTGTTGAATTGATCAAATTAGAAATTATATATAGTCGATATGAGTAAATATTAATAAATATTTTTTTTGAATGTGCGGATGAGATTATAGACCGTAGAACTTGCATTATTTTTTATTATTGATCGTATGTGAAATAAATTAGTTTGATTGTTAAAATTAAATTTTTTATTAAATAATTTCTGATTGACTTCTATAATATTTATATGTATAATTAATATATCTTTTACTTTTTTTTATTAATTTTAAAGTATAAACGGAAAATCTTCTAACCTATAACCAATTTGATTGTATTATTTATGTTAGTATTTGAATTAAATTGTGTATGAAAGCTGATAGAACATTATAGTGTTTGATTAATGGGGCCAACCCTGCCTAATAGGATAAGGTTCGGTTTCTCTTGAACGATGATTAATTCCTAAAATTTGATAAAATAAGGAAACCCAATTTAATTTATTCTTAACATGTTTTTTTGTCTTCTGCTTCTAAGTTCTTAAAGTAAAGAGACTTTGACAATTTAAATTTAGATCAGAAAGTATAAATTTAACTATTATTTTAATCAAGTTAAATTTAATTTTTTTCAAATTATTTATTTTTAATTAAAAATTATTAATCACTTAAATATAATAATGAAAGTCCGGGTTGTCATGAAGTGTGTAAGCAGGAAGCACAACAAAATATTTAGACGTCATATTTTTCTTGGTAATAATGACCAGACCAAAATGAATTGATGATCAATGATATGATGTCAAATATTTTGATTCATTCTTAATATTTAATTAATTATTTAAAATAAAATTATTAAATAAAAACAAATAAAAAATTAAAATTATCAAACAAAAACATTAAACAAATATATATTTCTTAATTTAATTTTCTAAAATGTATATTAGTTTTATTTGATAACAGAGATCTGAATTTTATAAAGTAAATACGATAATTGTTTTCATTATGCATCGTCCTGGTTAGTAATTTATATTTTTTCAACCACAATAATTTACTTTAAAAATGTCACATCTATTTTTACAAGGACAATGCATCTTTTTATTACTAAATTAAAATAAACACATTTTAAAAATAAAACAAAAAATGCTTTCAAAAGTAAAGAGACTCTATTTATTTTACGAAATATTAGTTAAAACTTTAGAAGATTTTAATTTAATTACCTTTAGATCCAGAGCTTTCTCTTTATGTGCTCTGCTTTGGCTTGGCTGATTTCAGGAACAAAGTACTAATTGCAATTTGAACCAACCACTAACAATAGCTAGCTATATATATATATAGTATATACACTAATAATACTATTGGGTTAAACAAATAGAGGCTAGAAGCATAGAAGCTACAGATTTTACTCTTGTAGCTTTTGTGCCTTTCTTGGACTAATCTGTCTCCCTTATATAGTGGACTTAAACAATGTGTTACAACATCTAATTGTCTATGTCTTTAAATGACCACCCTACAAAAAAAATAATCAAATTCTAATATGCAGATTTTATCAACCACCCTTGTTGAATGAGAATAAGGTTCCTTTTATTATTATATAAGAATTCAAAGAAATATGCCTAATAAAGTGCTACACTGCAAGAATATTTATCAATTATTTCATTTAATTTTTTTCTTTGATTGTAATATTAAAATAATCCATAAATATACGAGGAAAGAATTTCCTGAGACAGGATACGCATAGTAATTAAATGAAACTCTCATATGGACAATTGGTATCTAATTCTTATCCTATATCTTCAATAAATAAGAAAGAAAGGTTATTAGCGAAAGTTCTTGGAGGGTATATATCTTCAAAGACGTTTACAACTTCATTTGGTTGATTTTAGGTCTAATTATATTTTCCTTTTCATGCTCCATCATTTCATTGATTGGCTCTCATCAATCATCTTCAATCTCTCTGTTCTATAATAACGATTATATTTGACTATGTCATACACATTCATAAAATGATAAATGTAATAATTATTTTATATAATTATTTTAATTAATTATTCAGTATTTGATAAATTAATATGATATAATAAATCGATTTAAAATTTTATCATATTATTTTTTTAGTTAAAACTATTATATAAAATATGAGCTGAGTTAGCAATCAATTAGATAAAATAAAAATAATAATTTAAAATATAAAAAATTTAAATTGATTAATAAAATTTAAATATAAATTAAAAACAATGGAATTTTAATTAAAAAATAAATAAAATGTTAATTTCAAAAAAAAAAAATTGTATAGTTTTACCACAAGGACGTTATGTTAATTTATAGAATCTAATAATTTAAAAATATATTCAAATTTTATGATTATATTTAAATGTAAAATTACTTTATTATTTATTTAAATTTAAGTATATTTTGCTAATTTAATAAATCTGTTTAATTATCATGCATTGTCATTGAAAAAAAATTTACATTGTCATATCACAATTAAAGGCATAACTTTAGAGATAGTTATAACCAAAATTAAACATCTTTGTAGATTTAATAATTGTGATTAATTGATAGTGTAATTTATTTTTACACTTACGATATACATGAATTAAATCATTTATAAAATTTAAAAATATTATAAAATAATTTAAAACAAAATATTTTTAAAAAGATAACTTTTGTCATTTAAATATGAGATATATTATATTACGTCATGATGAGTTGCGTACATCAATCACATGAGAAGATTGAACTATGAATTAATATTATGAATTAATATTTAGGGGATTATCATCAAACCTCTAATATTTATGTTAAACTAGAGGTTTTAATTTCTTTAATGTGTGATGTGTGGTCTAGGGATGGCAATTAGATTCAGACCCAGTGGGTACCCGCAAAAAAAACCTACAATGGGTAGAGTAAAAACCCGCATAACGGGTATGGGTACGGGGACAGATAATTACCCGCAAAATCAAACGGGTATGGGTGTGGGTACGGGTACTATAGTACCCACCCCGCCCCGCCGCACTTATATAAATATATTATTTATTTATTTATTTATTATATTAATATTTAGTTTAATTAATTGTTTTTCTTTATGTTTGAATATCTATTAATATCATTGGACCATTACAATATTTATAATCAAATCAAAAGATAAACATTTGCAAACTTTTTAAGAATTTGTTTACGATGAATAGTTAAATAATTATGTCTTCATAACTAAGAGTTATATTTTATTAATCGTGTCTTTATAATTATACTTGCAACTTCTTATAAATTATTTTTACTGATCTCAAATAATATTGTCATAAGAGTTGCAACTTCATACCTTACCCAAACCCTACCCATTGTCATCCCTAACATAAGAAAACTAATAAAGGTGTGGCCATTTTTCAAACGATTGTTTTGGTGTTGATTTCACTTAAATTGAACTTACGGTAAAGAAGAACAATGCAAAATGATTAATTTGATAAACAGAGAACTCAAATATTTTAGAGAGAAATTGATATAGTTAAAAATTTGAGAAATTGAGTTTGTTTGACTAACTAGAGCATTATTGTGTTTCCTCTCTCTTCTACAGAGGCGGCGGCAAGTAGTTCCTTTTATTAGGATTCACATATATGAGTCAAGTCCATTGGTCCCCTTATTTATTTTATGTATTACTATTATTATTTTTATTTTACTAGAACAAACTTAATAGTTACTTAATCTCTCTTTTTATTTTACTATAATAAAATATAGTTGTCAGGGTTTAGGGTTCAAGATTCAGGGTAAAGAGTTTAGGGGTTACGGTTTAGGTTTAGGATTTAGAGTTTATGATTTAGTATTTAGGGTTTAGGGTTCAGGGTTAAATATTTAGGGTTATCTTCATTACGAATTTTAACTACTAAATGAAGATAATAATAACATTTAGTAAAATAGTGTTGTCTAATAATTATGTAATTAGTACTTTATTTGACAACTCTATTTTTTTAAATGTTATTACTATCTTTGTTTTGTAGTTTTACTTCATAACAATTAGTGTGTTAGTGTACATGATTTGATATTAAGAGTTTAGGGTTCAAGGTTTAAGTATATTATTTAGGGTTTAGGGTTCGGGGTTTAAGGTCTTCTTTGTTGCGAAGTATAACTTCAAAAGAAAGATAATAATAAAATCTAATAATATAAAGTTATCAAGTAAAGATATAATTATTATTTATTTGAGAATAATATTTTATTATATGTTATTAGTTTCTTCGGTAAGAAAAACAAATACAAAACGAAGATCATAATAACATTTAATAAAATAGAGTTGTCACATAAAGTAATAATTATATATTTATTTGACAACTTAATTTTGTATATTTGAATAATTTTTAAATTTAATCACAAAATAATATTTATTTATCGATCTATTTTAGTTAAAGTGTGGGTAATAGATATGGATACGGGCACTTAGATACCCAGAGGGTAAGAATACGGGTATTAAAGTTGATATTCAAGAAAGTACAGATACAGATGTGAATATTTTTTTAAAATGCGGGTATGGATACGGGTACTATAACCCTACCCATTGCCATCCCAGGTCACTATATAATCTTGTTAGAATTAAAATTAAATATATTATCAGCCGCCTCTTTTTTTACTAACTTATATATAACTAAACTTACTAATAAAATACACGTTTCAGAATTATTTTATAAGAATTTTAATTTATTAAAGATATATTTAAAGATAAAAATATCAACAAAATATATATATTCAATTATTTTTTATATTAAAACTATTTAATAATTAACTAATTATGATATCATAAAATAATTAATTATATATAACTCAAATAAAATTTGAGGAGATTGCAGCACTTTTCAATCTCTCTCTTCCTCTGCCTCTGCAAGATAAAATAACAATTAGTTATTGTATCTCAATCTTATTTTCTCCTTATTAGATTTGATATCATACTATATCTTTGTCTTATCTTAATCATAAATGTGTTTCCCCAATATATATATAATTATTGCCGAACTGGTAATGGACTTCCTTTGTTTGGAAATACTTTGGGAGTAAATAAGTGGCGTGGTGGGTTGAAGACACTAGTTGGAGCTTCGTGTCTAACACGTGCTCAAATGAAAAATGATAGAAGACATTTAGTCTTTGTTTGGATCGCAAAAGAAAATCAAAGGAAAGAGAATAGAAAGAAAAAAATTTCAAAAAAAAAAGAGTAAAAGTATATATAAAATGAATGAAAAGTTAAATTATATTTTAAGTATTTGGTATGAGTAAAATTAAAAAGAAATATATATATATATATATATATATATACGATAAAATGGCTTAATAATATATATACAAACGTTTTTTCCTTTTAAATGTCTTTTTTTTTTTGTGAAATTTTAAAATACTCTGCTTTTGAAATTAAACACAAAAATGTATACATGTGTTCTTAATAAATAGAAGAAAATGAGAAAAAAATTATAAAATAAAATTTAGTTTTTGTTGATCAAATGCTACGTACAAGTTTTTAAAAATTAGTCTACATCAAGGTTGATCCGATTAAAATGAGTCTGCATCAGTGTTGACTCGGTCAAAATCAATTGAAAATATGACTTTTATAAAAGAGGATAAAGTTAATGAATCAAAATTACTATTTTCTAAATAATAGGATCTAAATTGTCTGGATTGTGAAACTAAGGCGGTCAAAAAGTGAATTTTAGTCATTTTATTTATAAGTCATGAAAACTCTAAGTGTGAAACTATGGAATATTAAAACTTTAGTAAATCATATTAATTTAGTTTGGAAGATCTTATACAATGGCTTACCGATGAATTTTTTTTGATTAAAATAGGTGTGTTGATTAATTCTTTATATCTTAATTGTCATTAGAGTTACGAATGTGTTGATCATATTTTTTAATTTTACTCACAGAATAACAACTTTGGTTTCTTTCTCCCAATCGGTGTGTGATTTGATGATGTTTCCTTAGTTATAGATACTGTGTAGAAAATACTATTGTCTAATCATTTTCAGAAGCGATTGAAATGATTTTATCACTATGCTATGACATTTGAAATGCTGAAAATAAATTTTATTTTAAAAGAAAAATTATTAAGCAATTCAGGATAGTTCGTAAAACTTGGAAAGTCATTATGAGTACAAACTAATGTAGAATACTCAAGTGGTAGTTGATAATGCGGGTCCAAATAATAATTTTTGGAGGACGTTATCATTAGAGATAATGAGGGGACTGTTTTAGTTACTACTACTTGGAAGATATCATACCTGACTCATATGACTTAGGCCCATGGTTTTTGCTTAACACTTCAGTTAGCATTTGAAATGAATTTTTACAAAATTGTAACCAAAAGAGATTCTCGAAATGTGCATGGTTTGAGCAATATATAAATTTTCTATTGGCTGGCCTTATGTTGGTACTTATTATTGATTGTTGTAATATTCACACTTATTTTTCTAATTATTCTTTTTTGTATGTTTTTCGCTCGTAGTAAAATAAAAAACAGTGATCACTACACTTTTAAATACATGACATTTTTATAACTCAAACGAAAGCAAAACAATTGTATTGTTCTCAAAAAAATATTGTGTGAATTAAATTAAACAATTTTAAAATAATAAAATACCACAATTTACAGGTATATATAAGTTAGTTAATGAATAATAATCAAACCTAAAAATTGTGATAAGTACATGCATAAACACTTGTTTAAACGAAATTTAGAACTTTATATACCTACCCACCTTATACATACATATATGTTCAAACATTTCAGCTGCGTGCACGTAACAACTTTTGATTTATATAAGTATTATTAGGCTATCAATGTTTGATTCTTCTTTCTTTGACTGAAAATCGAAACTTCCGTTGGGTATGCTAGCTTGGTAGACATTAATGTTCACTTTTACAAACAAAGCTTTAACTTTTCACTTCAAATCTTCTATACAAAAACTTTGAAGATTCCCTTTTATTTTATCCATAAAGCAAAGGTGAAACCGGTAAATCAAATCTAGAGAATAAGGTACTGCTCACTCTATCCTAGTATGAGTATAATATCTATGTGTGAAAAACTTATCTTAAATTGTACATGATTTTAATTTTTAATCTAATATTAATTATTTTTTTGATTTATATCCTCTAGATAATATTATTTGTGTTATATATATTATTTTTAAGATGATATATTTTACTTTGTATTTATCGTATGCACACATCATAATTTGTCATGTAATAATACACATATTATGAAGAGGAAGAAAATATAACAGACATATATAAGTTACATATATCATTTAATAGTAGTAACAATCTATTATATATACTTTTTCTAATCATAAATATAAGAGAGAAATTTAAATCAATAAAAACTAAAATAATTTTTGTTGGTCCAACATTTTTTATATATTGAGAACTATAGAGAGTATTAGTTATATGTTACATAACTATTTTATTTTTCTCTTTGTGAAGATTAATTGTTATATAAAATTATTAATATTTTTTGTCCCCGATAGATTTTTGAATATGTTCCTTATCATTATATAAATTTTTTATGAGTAATTGAGGATGTAAAAGTAATAATTTCTCTTTTATTGATTTATTTTTCAGCACATGTGTAAAATATTCAAGTGAATGGCTCGTTGTAGTATACAAAAAGTACTAATAAAGTTTTAGCAATCATCCACAAATGTCTAGCTACGATATCAACTTTAGGTTGATTTGAGTTAAATTGAACTGTTAATTTATAATTGATAACTGATAGGATATAACTAGTAAACTAATCATTTAAAATGAAAGTGTTTAATAAATTTAATTATTATAATATAAAATAACATAAAAAATATAATTAATTTTATTTTTATTTTTAAATGTGATATCCATCCCAATTTCTTGCCTTTCTCTTTAACTTATTAAAATTCATTCCTATAACACGTATTTGTTCAACTATGTCAAAAAAAACTTCACAAAATAGGGCTTTTTTATTTAAATAATCCTTTTTTTTTTTTAAAAAAAAATTATTCAAATACTCTCTTTTCAAATTTATATACCTAAATACATTCTTCTTTCACTAAGTTATAAGTCGCCATTTGAAATAGTGATTTTTTTAATGAAACCCACTTTTCAAATAACGACTACTCAGGATTTAAAACAAAAATCAATTTTTATTTAAAAAATAAAAATAATATATATATATATAAAATTCATAAAAATGTATAAATACAAATTTTAAATTACACAGATTGACTAGAGCTAGTTATAATATTTGGACAATTTTAAAATTTATATTTATATATTTTTATGTATTTTTATGAATTATATTAATTATATATATTTTTTATTATTATTTAAATAAAATTTTAAAAAAAATTATTTTTTATAAATCTTTTAAGAAGTTGCCATTTAAAAAGTAAATTTTCTTAAAAAAGTCGTCATCATAAATGAGAACTTGTAACTTAAAAAAAAAGATATTTAAATATATAATTTTGAAAAAGAAATATTTAAATAACTTTTTAAAAAAAAAGAATATTGAAAACAAAAACTCACAAAATAGTCTTAAATTATATCTAATATTTTAATACATCCAAATATTATTCAACGAGATATCAGATAGCGTAAGCGTTCAATTTTTTGACCACTTTTTTGTCAAGATTAAAATACAAAAAGAATAGATTAATTATGTACAAATAATAATAACTGACAAAAAAAAAGAAGAATACAACAGCGCTAATGATTGGGTGAGTGACTAAGTTAGTTATTTAGTTTTACACAATATTACAAAAAAATAACTAAATTAAAATCATAAAATTATAAATGAAAAAAATATAAAAAATTATAAATTATAAATTTAAATATTACTTAAAATAATATTTTAAAATGGCAGAGGTTGAGGGGGACCAACAGATGTCACACAGTCCCCAAATTGTATAGATTCTTTTAAGTTATATATAATTAATTATTTTGTGGTATTATAATTAGTTAATTATTAAATAATTTTTATATAAAAATAGTTAAATGTATATTTTATAAGTTTATTTTTATTTTCGAATATGTCTTTTATTAATTAATTTAATTTTTAAATGTATTTTATTAATTTAATTCATATAATTATTAACAAAAGACAGATTTAATGGTGTATTTAATTTTGACGCAAACAAAACTATAGTAACAACTCTACACACTTTTAAGATATCAAAACAATATTTTAGTGTCATATAACTATTGGAGTTTTAATTATAGTCCCCTAAATATTAATTGATAGATCTGCCACTAATCATGAATGTTTTATGTTAATTACATGATAATAAAAATAATATTTATATAAAAGATCAAAATCGAATTTACTCATCAATAATTTATAATGGAAGAGTGTTAATAATATATTTTCTAACACACATTTTTTTATCAAACTCTGATTGATTGACTAAAATTTATATATATTTCAGTAAATTTTAATTAATATAACCAGTGTTTTAGAAAATGTATTACTATTATTTCTATTTATAGTTAAATGATATGTATGAAGTCCTATATTCAAATTCCATTGATTAAAATATATTTAAATTTCATTTTCATCATCGTATACCAAAAGATAGTTATCCATCCACCTATATATCATGGTAAAGAAAAAGTGTGAGGGACATTAATCTAATATTTGGCCAAGTAAAGTTTTTTTCTTTTTATGGATGGCAAGTAAAAAGTTAAAAGCGCTTTAAAATTAATCAATTTAGGTAAAAAGAGAAAAGACTCGGAAGTTATAAAGTTACTAAAAAAGTTTCAAAATTTACGTGACAAAGCATATTACCTGAAATTCGGCACCATCTAATAAAAGAGATGCCCCTTTCCTTCTTTTCTAATTCGAATTTTTGGAATTCAAAATCAAAACCTGTTTATGACAGGAAATATCTTTTTATTATAGCAATAATATAATTTTAGTGTAGTCTAATTTTCTTATAGAATTTTGCATTTTTTTTATAATAAAAATAGTTTAAATGAGTTGATTTCATGAGAGTCTCACTTTTATAATTCAGTTGGTAATCACATTTCATATGCCTAAATTTGTTTCTGACGTGTATTAAAAAATATAAATATACAAACAACTTAAATTAAAATATAGACATAAATATAACAACAAAAATGGACAGATGAACACGAACTACGGATGAATTATAACCTTAATCTTTTCAGAATATTTTCCACTTAAAAGATAATTAAAAAAGTAAAATATCTACAAGCATCATTATTAGTCTATTGTTCAGTCAAAAAAAAATGATTAGTCTTATGTGACAATATTTGGGTAGCACGTGTAAAAGGCAAAACTTACTTTAAAAACATGATTTTGGTCCGTTGATTGTAAGGTATGGTGTCACAACAATTTGGCTACTGGTGATTAAGATGTGTCATTGTGACGTGCAAGTGCAACGATTGTAAGGAATTTTAATCACGATATGTCTCGGTACGGAGTTTTGTCCATGTTTGCATTTAATGTTTTGCTTATAATTACAGTACCATTGGTATTTCTTAGACAAAAGTATTACTGTTAAAGATTTCGACAACTTTATCTTTTATAACATACAAAGTAGGTAAAAAAAATAAGGAAAAGCGAAGGACCTAACGAACAATGATGACTCCACGCGGCAGGTACTTCGGAGATCAATTGACACGTGTTACACTATTTTATTGTATTTTTAATGATTTATGAAATAGAATATATAACTTTTTTAAATCAATATAAATGGTTAGTTAATTCTAAGTTCTCTTCTTCGTTTATAAAAGATGTGATTTAAAACTATTTTTTTATTTAATGTTACTATTTTAAAATATTTTATTATTTACTTTTATTTAAATAAATAATTTTTTTATAAAAGTAGTTTATTTTTATGTTTTATTACTCATTTCAAAGTTGGAGTTAGGCGTTGGTTTATTATTTATTGTGGGGTGGTGTTTTTAATTTTTTTTAGTGTGATGTTAACAAAGACACATAATTCTATTTATTTATATCGTATTGATGTTATTTAATTTAACATTCTTTCGACTTTATATATGACTTGTTAACATGTAGTTGAATATGTGATCTTAGAGACTATTTATAGTTTATATAAGCAAATATTAATAAATATTTTATTTTATAGATATTGATAAAATTAAAAACTGTGAATCTTACGTTATTTTTTACCAATTTTTTACCAATAGTCATATGTGGAAGAAGTTAATTTAACTGTTAAAATTAATATTTTAGTTTAATTATTTCTTATTTGTTTTTTAAATGTTTATGTGTTAAAAATTTATTATTGATTTTCTTAATCATTAGATTTTATTTCAAAATATAGATGACAAATATTTCAACTTATAGTCATTTGAATGTATTATTCTTATTTTTAACACTTTTATGAAACTTATTTTTCAGTAAAAAAGAACAATTAAGGTGAAAAAGAGAGTAATGTAAGAGAGAGAGTGGCATGCTTTTATAACATAAAAAGGAAGTTACGGTGATTTTTCGGACACAAAAACAAAGATTTAGATTTGCTACGATAAACAATCTACACACTCACACATAGGGGTGAACAATAGGTTGAGTAGGGCAAGTCCAGCCCCAAAAACTCTAATTGACTTAAACTGCAGGTAAATTTTACATACTTATTTCCACCTAATAAAGAATTCGAATTAGACGGGTAACGGGTTAGGCGGGTTGACATTTTTTGTTTTTTGGCCCAATAATTTTTTTTTGGCCCATTTATTTTCTAGCAATTTTTTAAATAAAAAGTCATTTCATCTGTTTTTATTTTTATTTTCCAAAATTCTATTTATTTAACTATTCTAATTTTTTGTTTAAAATTGAACAATTTTTTCCCAATTTCTTTTTATAATGAGCATTCTAGAACTCTAATTTTTAGATGTTATAGATAAAAATGACCATTAAAGTATCATGTTTATAAATTTCAACATTGATATATATTCCACCAATTTATAATTGAAATGCAAACATATTTATAATTATAACCATTAAAATGTAAACTTAAAATGTTTAAAAAATCTAAAGATCTTAAACTAAATGCCCAATGTCCTTATAAAAAATCAATAAAAATAATATCAATGTCCACCCTTGTCATCTTTGCTGGCCAATCTAAAAAATTGAACAAAAATCAATTAGTAATAACTAATTATTGTACAAAATAACTAACTATGCAACAAACATAATATAGCTATTTTACTATTCTCTTTCAAATTCAATGGATGACTACAAAACAACATAAGTCCAATGTCAGCAAAACTTCGAAGCAGTAGTAATAAATCATATTCATGACTATTAATTATCTTTAAAACTGCAAAAATTAAAATCATTGGAAAAAATGTAATACAAGACTTAAAATGGAAAAAATGTAATACAAGGGTTAAAATGGAAAAATGTAATACAAGGCTTAAAATGGAAAAAATGTAGTACCTTTATTTTCTTTTAACAATACTTATAAAGCATTAAATCTGAAAAACAATCACACTCATTAACATATAAAAAGTACACAAAAACATATAATATAAAACCAATAAGCAAAGAAAATGAAATAAAAAAAATAAAGAAGTTAGTCATTCCAATTAAAATTGGTAAATCTATCAAATAACAACAATGAATATATTAAGATTTAATTTTACCTCTCAAATATGTAAAAGCACACAAATATATAGAAAACACAGACAAATCCATGGAAAACATTAAGCAAATCCAAATGAAGACTCCTCCAACTCGAGTCTGAGGAAGAAGAAGGAAGAAAGGAACCACTCAACAACATGTAAAACAAAATAGTATACTTAAAAAATTTGTTATCATGGTGAAGATTGAAGATAACAACATTAAGAACATAAACAAAAAGTTAAAAAGTAAGGATTAATGTGGAAAATTGGACATAGCGGATTCTTTGCCTTAACAGTAATAAAACAAACCATAACCAACTCACCTAACATATTCATAAGAACAAAAACAAACAATTTAAGATGAGGACAAACAATTAGTAGGACGAATAACATAGTTAAGAATAGGACAAATTGTATGTTAAGGTGAGACAAATTACTACATAATAACACATTATAGTTAAGAAAATTGAAAACAGTATTTAATTAGCTATAGGAAATATCAACCAAACTCCAATAATACAAAAACATTCCTGTTTGATGATGATTCATAAGGGTGTTTAAACATTTTGACAGAATGTAAAATAATCATAAGTTGTTATGCAAAAACAGAAAATCAATCACATAAAGATGAAGAAAAAAAAAGAGTTGAAAACCTAACCCTAATCATGCAAAAATCAAAATTAAATCAAAATTCTAATATATAAAACAACATGCAAAAACAAAAAAAAATAAACTCTAGAAAATCCAAAAACAAAAACAATAGTTAAATCAAAACTTAATCATAATAAAAAGAAATAAAACCCTAATACAATGCAAAATAGATTAGAAACAAATTAACATGTTAAAAAAAACAGAGATGAATAATGCTATTTTTAAAAACGAGATTGAAAATGCTAACAAAGAGGAAAGTGTTTAGAACAACAAAGACGAAACTAACAATAAAAAACGAAACTAAGACGAAACTAGCAAAGACGAAACTAACATATTTAAAACAACAAAGACGGAAAAAAATAGTTTTGAAAAACGAGATTAAAAAGTTTGGAAGGAAAAAGGTTAGAGAGTTGAGAAATAAGAGATAGAGTGATAACTTGGAGTGGATGTGGCCGCCACTGACCATCGTTGGCCGTCGTTGAGGCTTGAAGGAATTAGGGTTTGATGGTGTGAAGAACTAGGGTTCGTGAGAGGATGATGATGAGAGAATGAAATTAGGTTGTGTGTGACTGGGTGAGATTGTGAGACTGATTGAAATTAGGGTTAGAGTTGAGTTATAATAGTGGGCCAAATTAAATTGGATTTAGTAGACCCAAATCCAGTCCAACACTTACTAATAAATATTATAAACTGTTATCGGGCGGGTCAATCACCGCCTATAAGACCCTTAATTTTAAATTATAATTTATGTATTTTGGGGAATTTTGTGTTGAAATTCTGAGGTTTTTTGGCTAATTTTAAGGCATTTTGTGAGTTAAATGCCAAAAATATCTTTTTGGAGACCCAATTAAAATTATTCGTCGATGAATATTTTTATTTAATTATGGTGAATCTTTTGTCGAAGAAAAAATTTCAGAGACACAGTATTTTTCAGAAAAATTCGTCTTCCCATTGAATTACGGCGAGAGTATATATTTTCTGAAAAAGTGGTTTGTGATGTGATGCGAGGTGACAGACGTAATAATGATTTTTATAAAAATACCTAGATATTTGTAAATATCTAAATATTTGTTTAGATATTTATATCTATATATGTAGAAGGCAAAGAAAGGAAGCAAAATAGAAAGCATTACGTCAGTTGATCTTTCATTTGTCTTCCTTCTTTCTCTATTTCAAGAAAACAAAACACAAGTTTAGTGTTTTTTCAAAAAAACTCAAAAACAAACCTTCATTTTTCTTCGACTTCTAAGCTTCCATCCGAGAAGTGACAGAAGAGAAAGTTGTTCATTGTCACGCTACGGTGCTAGTGAGCTAGTTTTTAAAGTGACGTCATAAACTTAAATTTTACCAGAATTAATCGCAGTGTCGTAATCGCTTGTTAAAGCTACAACGGAAGTAAGGGCTCCTTCCAAACTTTTAGTTTGCATTTAGGACATTATTTGTGATTTTGTGAAAAAGAAATTTGATGTATTTGATGTGTGAATTTGTAGAAAATGAATTTAATGCAATTATATGTGATCTAGTGGAATTTAAATTTGAGGTGTGGTTTGTGATGATCCATATTTGATGTGATTTATATGTTCATAATTATTATTATGAATTTTTGAGATGTGATTTATTTGCAGATTTTGTGGAAAATGAATTGATTGAATTTGGTGTGAATTGGCGGTAATTAAATTTGATGTGTTTGAGTTACGTAAAGAGTTATTTTCAAATAAATGAGTTTGAACTGAAGTTAAAATTTTACGAAAAATTTAGAGTCGTTAAAGTTGTGAAAAAGTTCAAATTTTAACTAAGTTAAAAAGTTTGAGCAAAAAGATAGATTGAAATTAACAATCGTTAAAGTTTAAAATGTTACTATTTTAATTACTCTTTGAGTGAGATTAAAAAGAAAAGAAAAAAGGTTTAGAGTATTTTATTAAATCAAAATTTTTGGTGCTTTAATAGTCGAGTGTGTGTATGTGAAATTTGGACAATATTTATTTTATTTAGTTTTAAGTAAATAATATAGATTATTTGGTTTAAAAGTTTGGTGTGTGAGAAAGATTTATTTTTGGGAATTTTGATGTGTTTGGATTAGTTTTATTGTGAACAAACTGTTATAAATATTTATGTTTATGTAGTTAACTCCTTGAGTCTTGAAAAGGAATCGAGACCGTTGGCACCGAATTAGCAGTGGGGAGAACTCTGATATATTAATGTTGTTGTGATGATTTATGGTTGAAAATTTTGGAGGTTGAATATGGGTGATTAATGTTTGAAAATTATAGTGACTCATGTTTGGTGAAATTGATGTGTGTGAATAAATATGTTTGAGTATGTTCTGCGTGGTATATGAAAAATCATTAGTGTTAAATGGGTATTAAAAATGAAGAATATTTTAATAGCAGCATTTACTTAATGATTGTGGTGAAAAGAGTCAGAGTATACTTATGTATTTCATAGTATATGGTGATCGCGATGGGGCCATGGTAATAGTGGTGACTGTGATGGGTCATGGGATGATGCCATGTGAGTTGTTGGTTCATCTTATCCTTGCGGAGATTGTCGCGTCGTGCTGATATGTGAGAGATTGCACTCTAGAATATGTTGATATGTGAGCGATTGCACTCTAGAAAATCGTGTTGGTCTGTGAGTGACTGCACTCTTGTATGTTGTGTTGATCTGTGAGAGATTGCACTCTAGAATATGTTGATCTGTGAGCAATTGCACTCTAGAAAATCGTGCTGGTTTGTGAGCGACTACATTCTTGTATGTTGTGCTGATCTGTGAGCGATTGCACTTTAGAAAATCGTGCTAGTCTGTGAGCGAATGCACTCTTGTATGTCGTGCTGATCTGTGAGAGATTGCACTCTAGAATATGCTGATCTGTGAGAGATTGCACTCTAGAAAATCGTGTTGGCATGTGAGCGACTGCACTCTTGTATGTTGTGCTGATCTGTGAGAGATTGCACTCTAGAATATGCTGATCTGTGAGCGATTGCACTCTAGAAAATGGTGCTACTCTATGAGCGACTACGCTCTTGTATATCGTGCTGACCTGTGAGAGATTGCACTCTAGAATGTGCTTATCTGTGAGCGATTGCACTCTAGAAAATCGTGCTGGTTTGTGAGCGACGACACTCTTGTATGTCGTGCTGGTTAGTGAGCGACTGCACACTAGTAAATCGTGTTGATCCGTGAGAAATTGCACCTCGGTAATTAGTATTGGTCTATGATAGGCGGTACAATTATGATTTACGCCCCTTCGAGGAGGGTTTTGGTTTGGAATTCTGGAATCATGCATTTTGGCATATACGTATTGCATTAAAGTGCTTGGCACACGATTTAGGTTTGTTATACTATGATGATTGTATATACATATTCGATTGTTTTTGTGATTTGTTGTAATTACTTAGAGGTGTGAAGTTGTGTTGATTAAGTTTTGATGTACTTATGTGTTCATAATTGATGTTATGAATATTCGATGTGTAACTGAGGTGTAAAATTGTGGAGATTAATTTGGTGTTAATTATGTGTTCATAATTGATAATATTAATGTTTCAAGTGTTGATTGATTCAGAGCCATTTTAGAATTGAAAATCTGCATTTTCTCAGTTGTATTCGGCTACGACAGTGTAGTATGTTAAAACTTTATTTTTCAACATTGTTTATGCATTTTTTGGACATATGAAAACCCTTTCAAGGAGTATGCTAAGTTGAAAGGTTATTTTGTGCATTTGAAATTTAAATGCTATGTGATATTTGTTAATTTTGGTTGATGACCCTTTACAATTATTGTGGAAATCTGGGCTTTGCCCTCAGATGAGAACTAAGATCTTCCCACCGTTTAGTATCCTATAGATGAGGAGGTAGTTGGACACACCTAATTGGAGTTGTGTCAGGAGGATCTTGCGGGACGTGTGGAGATCACTCAGGTCGTATAGTTTTTGTAGTATGATCAGATTAGGTGGTTGTATAAGGACTAGATGTCTTTCTTTTGTGATTGTATTTATTTCATTTGGTAAGATTGTATCTATGCTTAAACTAATTGATCATTTTTCTTTTGATGGGTCTATGTACCACTTTTTGATGTGATGTGGGGGGAGTTAAAATTCTTGGGGCAGTGTTTTTGTACAGGTCTGCCGAGAATACCCCAGGGGTATGAGCTATATCTGATAGGCCTCATAGTCCCGATGTATTTTGATGTTTGAATACTTTGGATTTTTATTTCAAAAATTATTCTGTTGCTTGTAAATATTTGTTGACTTCGTCATTAAGTTACGACTTAAATATTTATCCAAAAGTATTTCTTTGTTTGTTTCTTTGTTTAAAAATAAAAAAATACATTCGCGCTGTTAAAAATCAGGGTGCTACACCGTCGGTCCAAAATCCATGACCCGAACTCGTCCGAGTCTTCCCTATTGAACCCTTCAATTCTATCCGTGTGACCTGTTGGGTCCGATCCAACCGGCCCAATTTACCTCACCCGTTGCGGGTCGGGCGGTATAAAGCGAACCCATCTCATTTGTCCAGCCCTACTCACACACATAGTCAATATATAAGTTGTTATTATATCAAAATTAGAAACAATGACAGAACATAATGTAACACAGAGGAACTCTTATTTATATATTATATTATATTATATTATATTATATTATATTATATTATATTATATTATATTATATTATATTATATTATATTATATTATATTATATTATATTATATTATATTATATTATTGGAACATGTTGAACTAGTAGTTGTTTGGTGTAACACCTCAACCCTTATCGTTATCGGCAGCTCAATTGATAGTGAGAATGAGATGAGACGGTACTTTTCTATTAAGTACCAAATTCGACTCTCATAGAAGACAAAAATTTGTTATTTTTTATGTAGAATAAAGTGGGGTGAGAAAGTCGCGTGTAGCAGTACAGATAACGGTAAAGGTCAGACTATTACAAAAAAAAAAAATATTGTCTCATCTCATTTTCACTACCAATTGAATCCATATAAGTTCAACCACCATTTGACTTGTAGAGAATGAGATAAATCACATTTACTCATATGGAAGCACTAATTGAATCTATGTAAGTTCGGCCACCATTTTGCTTGTAGAGAAGGAGAGCACTACGCCAAAAATGGGATTTTACAGCGCTTTTTTTAATCTATTTACAACGCTTTTTTTATTAAAAAAAAACGTTGTAAAAGATACAACAGCGCTTTTAAAAAAGCGCTATAAATCATGTAAATATAACGCGCGCTTGTAATGCACATTTTACAGCGTTTTTTTTAAAAAAGCACTGTAAAATATGCACATAAAATTCATATACTGGGTGCACCTTTTACATCGTTTTTTTCAACAAGCATTGTAGACCCATAATTCATATACTGGGTGTGCCTTTTACAGCGCTTTTTCTAAAAAAATCACTGTAAAATATCCACCCAATGCACCCTTTTACAGCGTTTTTTCAAAAAGCGCTCTAAAGGGTCTAAGCCTTTTACAGCGCTTGTTTGAAAATCGCTCCAAAAGGCGTCCTTATTTAATTTTTTAAAAGGCTCTTTTACAGCGCTTTTCCCAATAAGCGCTGTAAAAGACCTCATTGTTTATTATGTTATATAATGTTTTTTAAAGACTTTTACAGCGCTTGTTCAAATAAGCGTTGTAAAAGGTCTCTTTATTTTATTTTTAAAAGAGTCTTTTACAATGCTTATTTGAACAAACGTTGTAATAGACCTCCTTATTTTATTATGTTATATGAATATTTTTTTTAAAGACTTTTACAGCGCTTGCTCAAATAAGCGTTGTAAAAAGTCTCTTTATTTTATGTTAATTTTTAAACAAGCTCAACATGCAAAACCCACATAGTAGTAATTGGTCACCACCAAAATCTCTCCCTCTTCACCAAACTCTTCTCCTTTTATGCATCTTCTTCACAAACATCAAAGCTTACTCTCTCACAATTCAATCTCCACCTCAACACCCTTTTTATCTCTTTACATTCCTTTTCCTTCTTAAATCATGTGCTAATTCGTCGATAAGTGGTTCGAAACTTGGTCTTCAGGTTCATTGCCATGTTGCGGAAAATGGGTTTGAGTCTGATGTTTTTGTTAACAATGTGTTTTTGGGGATTCCCATGTTTTTGTTAGGTGTCTGATGAATATTATTTTTAAAGCCTTTTGAAAAAGCGCTGTAAAATGTCTCATTGTTTTGTAAATTTATATGAATGTTATTTTTACATCGCTTGTTTACAGCGCTTCTTCAGATAAGCGCTGTAAAATGTCTCTTTATTTTATTTTTAAAAGGGTCTTTTACAGCGCTTTTTAAAATAAGCGCTGTAAAATGTCTCTTTATTTTATTTTTAAAAGGGTCTTTTACAGCGCTTTTTAAAATAAGCGTTGTAAAAGGCCTCCGTATGTTATTTTTGTGTTGGTTTATTTGGGTTCAATATTGGATGACATTAAAAACATTGTTATCATTGTTTATTTGATTAAAAACATGTTATCACAATACTTTAGGAGATGATAAATTATTATAAATGAGAACTTCTGAATAATCTATGCACTGAGCAAAAGAGAATCTCTCTGTTCAGATCAGTTCAGTTCATGTAAATTACTAATTTATATTCAGTTCAGTTCATGTAAATCAAGCTAAATATAAAACACTCATTGTTACATGAACTTAGTATAAAACAATCAAATCAAGCTAAATATAAGCAGAAAATAAATTAATCAGAACTTAGTATAAAACACTCAATTCAAATTACATGCATATTTATCACAATAATTCAGATTACATGCATGGCTTATATAAAATAATTAAACATGTACATTAAGATGCCCTTCTTCTTTTCCTGGTGGGATTCACATTTGTTTGTCCATTTACAATACGAAACGATGGATTAATCCAAATTCCCTCATCATGATCATCTCTAAGATATAAACCATCATCAGTTGAATCAATTTCATGTGGTTGTTGTGATGTTGCAAATAAAAGATCATTACCAACATCTTCATCATTATTGTTATCATCACTTATTTTATTGGTCGATAGGACAACAGACCATTTATCATCAGAAGGATCAGTAACATAAAACACTTGTCGAGCTTGCGACGCTAAAATAAAAGGCTCGTCTTTGTATCCCACCCTATTAAAATCGACAAGCAAGAATCCTGACTCATCAATCCGAACGCCATTATTATTATCGACCCACTTGCAACCAAATATGGGAACACGGAATATTGTGTAGTCTAACTCCCATATGCGCTCGATAACCCCAAAATATGATAGATTTGCATATATTGGGTTTTTATCTTTTGCACTTGAGACATGCATCGCTTCAGCTACGAGAGTGACTCCACTATTTTGCATAGTGGTCTGATCATCTTGTTCTTTGATATAAAATGTGTAGTCGTTAATAACATAGCTAGTGTAAGAAAAAACATGTAAGCTCAGACCATTTTCTAGCCACCTCAATCTCTGTGAAATTGATCCGGGGTCTATATCAAATTTTGACTTTATGTGATTTTTTAACCATGTTATAAAACTTCGATTGTGCTCTCGAGTTATCCAATTTTGATTCATATTCATGTTCAAACGAGATAACTGATCCATGTGTATTGTAACATACGGTTGAACCTCATCATCATTGTGCAGAACATACAATTGTGCATGCTCTCATTCTGTCCTTGATATAGTCAGTAGTCTCCTTCCAATTATCCCTTCTCCTGATATTCTTCCCGAATGATGAGACATGGGAAGCCCTATGGATTCAACATTGGACAGATATTCAGTACAAAATTCAGCAGCCTCTTCAACAATGTATCGTTCAGCAATACAACCTTCTGGTCGACTTCTACTTTTTACGTACTCTTTTAATATTTTCATATATCGTTCTATCGGATACATCCATCTCATATAAGCTGGCCCAAAAAGTTGTGTCTCCTTAACCAGATGAACAGTAAGGTGAACCATTATATGAAAAAACAATGGTAGGAAATACATTTCAAGCTCACACAAAGTAACAACAATTTCCCTCTGCAATGTCGGTAATCTTTAAGGGTCGATCACTTTACTACAAATTTCCCTGAAGAAGAAACATAATCTAGTTAAGGCTAGTCGAACTTTTTTAGGTAAAATGGAACGTATACCTATTGGTAGCAAATGCTCCATTAGAATATGACAATCATGGGTCTTCAAACCTTTTAACTTGAGGTCTTTCATACAAATCAAATTTTTGATGTTTGAAGACTATCCTTCTGGAACTTTAACTTCGTGTAGAAATTTACATAAAACAATTTTTTCCTTTGTAGATAGAGTATGAGCGGCTGGAGGTAGATATGTGCGATTTCCTTTCTTTATTGGAGCCAATTCATTTCTTATTCCCATATCGACCAAGTCCAATCTTGCGTTGATGTCAACTTTAGACTTTCCTGGAACATTGAGTAACGTACCAATAACACTATCAAATACATTTTTTTCAATATGCATCACATCGAGGAAATGTCTTATATACAATGACTTCCAATATGGAAATTCAAAGAAAATTGACTTTTTCTTCCACCCAGTTTTGACCAGCTCTCTCGCAAAAGGTTTACCAAATTTATTGATCAAACCTTGTACTTTTTCAAGTATTTGATATCCAGTCGGTGCTAAATGAGCTTTACCTTCCTCTGATTTTCCATTGAATGCATTTCTCCACCCACGATACTGATGACTATAAGGTAAAAATCTACGATGTCCAAGAAATACATTCTTCTTACAATGTTTCAACCGCATCCAATTTGTACTTTATTCACATATAGGACATGCACACTGACCTTTAATGCTATATCTTGATAAATTACCATATGCTGGAAAATCATTAATTGTGCCGAACAACATAGCCCTCAAATTGAAACATTCTTTCTTATACCCATCATAAACTTCCACACATGTCTCCCACATACGTTTTAAATCTTCGATTAAAGGAGTCAAGTATATGTCGATATCATTCCCCGGTTGTTTGGGTCTAGAAATTAACAGAGACAACATCATAAACTTACGCTTCATACATAACCACAGAGGTAGGTTATATATTACCAAAATCACAGACCACGTGCTATGTGAGATGCTTTGAAGACCATGTGGATTCATTCCATCAAAAGAAAGTGCAAGTCTTAGATTTCTTGACTCTATCCCGAATTCTCGAATTCAGGATACTCGTGATCAATTTTTGCCCATTGTGGGGAATCTGCAGGGTGTCGAAACATTTCATCTCTAATTCTTTCATATGCATGCCATGTCAAGTGTTTTGAATCTTCTTAACTACGATACATATGCCTAAATCTTGGTATTATAGAAAAATACCACACGACTTTTGTTGGAGTAGATTCTTTCTTCTTATATTGAGAGACATTTCATTTCGAACATGCCTTAAGCTGTTCATATTCATTTCGAAATAAAATGCAATCGTTAAGACATGCATGAATCCTTTCGTAACTCATGCCAATAAAACACAAAATTCGTTTAGCCTCGTAGGTTCGACTGGGAAGTTGATTATCATCTGAGAACATATCTTTTATGAGTGTTAATAATTCTGTAAAGCTTTTATCAGACCATCCATTACTCGCTTTTAAGTTGTACAACTTTAATATCGCCGACAGTCTTGTGAATTTAGTACAACCATTATATAATTCTTTCTCTGTATCACTCAACAAACTTTCAAACATTTTAGGACAATCTCGAAGATCTTCTTCAACTACTTTTGCGATCTCATCAACTCGGTCCGGCTCATATGTATCTGTATCGAAGTTAGTTGAAGCATATGTCGAACTATTCTCAAAATTAATGTTTCCTTTTTTTTTCTCACCATATCTTATCCAACATGTGTAGCTTTGATCAATTCCATTACATACTAGATGTCCTTCTAATTCATCTTCTCTAACACGTTTTCCAAAATAACATTTTAAACAAGGACAAACTACTCTATTTGGATCTTTTGCATTCTTCACTGCAAACTCAACAAACTCTTTCACTCCAATTTCATACTCTTTTGACAATCGATTGGCAGACATCCATTTCATATCCATATTATACGACCTATATAAATGCAGTTACAAAAATAATAAGCTTTCAAAACAGAACAAATCATATGGTATGAGTTTTTGACTAGTAGAAGAGATTTAATATATATATATATATATATATATATATATATATATATATATATATATATAACAATTTTTAGTTTTCAATTATTAAAAAACTAAATATTTTTTGACAAAAACAAATTAAAAAATACTTGAGACAACGTAGATGGCCGCACAGTACGTAGAGGATATGAGGGTTCCCAGAGTAGAGGTGATGAGGGTTCGTAAATTTGTTTTAAAAATAAATTATATTTATTTGAAAGATGTATTTTACAGCGCTTGTATAAAAAGTGTTGTAATAGGTAGTTAAATTGAATGAAAGCGCATGTAGTTTACAGCGCTTGTGAAAAAAGCGTTGTAATAGGTAGTTCAATTATTTGAAAGCGCATGTATTTTACAGCGCTTGTGAAAAAAGCATTGTAATAGGTAGTTCAATTATTTGAAAGCGCGTGTATTTTAAAGCGCTTGTGAAAAAAACGCTGTAAAATAATACGCGAAAACGCTTCATTTTATAGCGCATTTGGAGAAAGCGCTGTAAAAGCCTTATAACATTATGCGCAAATGTTATATGACCCTACAACAGCGCTTGTTTTACAGTGCTTGTCAAAAAAGCGTTGTAAAAAGCTCCGTTATTTTTAAAATATATTTTCAACAACGTTTGTATTTAACAAGCGCTGTTAAATGTCATTTTTGGCGTAGTAGAGATAGATCACATTTACTCATATGGAAGCACCAATTGAATCCATGTAAGTTCAACCACCATTTGACTTGTAGAGAAGGAGAGATGGATCATATTTACTTATATAGAAGCCAAACTGAATAAGAAAAGAGGTGAAACATTCATACTAGCACATGACATTTGCTTTAGGCCATATAATGACTTGTGCAACTTGCAAATTTAAGACCTCTTCTTGCGAAACATCATTGAGAAATGCATTATTTATATTAATTTGTTGAATTTTCCATTGGTTATGCAAAGGTAGAGTTAACATAATTCGAATTTTGACAAGTTTGACAATAGGGGAGAAAGTTTCATTGAAATCAAATCCAATTGTTTGATGAAACCCCTTGGCAACAATGTGTGCTTTGTACTTGTTAATGCTGCCATCTTGATTTTCTTTAATGTGAAACACCCATTTGCAACCTATGGCTCTCTTGTGAGGTGGGAGTGGAACAAGGCTCCAAGTTTTATTTGAGAGGAGAGCATGATATTCAGATTTCATGGCAGCCAACCAGTCGGGATTGCACAAAGCCTAATTGACAATAGAAGGTTCCACAATAGAGAGAAAAAACTTGGGATTTAAATGACCAGTCTTGCCTCTTGTTATCATTGAGTGATCATTGGAAGTTAAAGATGTGGCAGTTGGGTTTATAGTAGGTTCTGGCACAATAGTAGAACAAGCATCAGATGATAAGGGAGATATGTGGTCATCTGGTGGTTGGTTTGATATGGGGGAAGATAAGATATAGGGAAATATGGATTATCATGTATAGTAGTGGGTGAGGCTGATGGAGGCAGAGAAATAGTAGTAGATGAATATGGTGGAGGAAGAAAGAGAATAATGGTAGGATATGGAACAAGTTGTGAAATTATTGACGCAACTGTGGTAAAAATAGTGGTATAAGGACATCTTTTCTCATTAAATCGTACTTCCTTAGATATGTAAATCCTACTAGAAGGAGCAAGACATTTGTGACCCTTGTGCATTGAAGAGTGACCAAGATAAACACATTTAATAGATCTAAATTGTAGTTTGTGTTGACTGTAAGGCCTTAAGAGAGGATAACAAGAACAACCAAAAGTTTTAATATAAAGATAATCAGGTAATGACTTGTATAAAGCATGAAATGAGGAAGAAAATTATTTCAAGTTTGATGTATGAAGTCTATTAATAAGAAAGACATCAGTTGTAAAACTATGATCCCAAAATTTGATATGCATGAGCAAGTAAGGATAGTCCCATATGAACAATATGATGATGCCTTCTTTCAACAAGACCATTTTGATGAGAAGTATAAGGGCATGTTAATCTAGGAGTGATACCCAAATCAGTCAAGCAAGATGTAAAAGGTCTAAATTCACCACCCAATCACTTTGAACAACTTTAATTTGATAAAAAAGAAATTTGTGTTTGGATCAACTTATAAAATTGATGAAAAACTTTGATGGAATCAGACTTTTGTTTGAGAAAATAGATCCATGTCAATCTAGTAAAATTATCAAATGAAATATTGTAGTTATACCCATTTGAAGACGAAATTGGGGTTGGGCCCCATAAGCCAGTTTGAATAACTTCAAAAAGAGATGTATAATGTGTGGTAGATGGAGAAGCAAACATCCTATGTGATTTGCCTAAACAACAAGCATTACACAAATTGAAAGTGCTTTTATTTGGAAAAGGTATCTTACACATATACAAAATACATTTTACTGCATTAATATGGAGATGCCCTAGTCTAGAATGCCAAGTTGTAATTGAATCAACAACAAAATTGTAACTACAGGGTTTATGAAAAAACATAATGGCAAGTAAAAAGAGATTGAGAAACAAAACTATGAGAAGAAGCAAGATGCAAAATCTGCAAGTTCTTGAAGGAATAAAGACCATCAGCTCCAATTGATCCTTTTAACAAGACTTGGTCAGATTCCTGTGATTTGACAACACAAACAATTTGTTGAAATTCAAAATAAACCTTGTTATACTTGAAGCAGCAATGTTGATTTACAAGAAAGGGGGTTTGAATTGTAAATGTTCCTATTTTAAATTTCCTGCTAAAAACTTAAGAAAATAACTCAAGATTAATGTTGGTTGTGAAAACAGAAAATGGAGAATGTTCTTGGTTTCTGACCAGAAAACGGAGAACATCCTTGGTTAGTTAAAATCTATAACTTAACTTATCTTTTTAACTTGATAATCAAACAAACTGACAACAAATAGATAAGGAAAGAGAAGCCACACAAGGATATATCGTGGCTCACTCAACCCGGGTTACGTCAGTCCTCACAACCGTGATCAAAACAAAGAAGCTCAGGTCAACCTTGATCTGTTATAAAGTTAAAAAATTTCCATCCAGAAAGAATTTCAATTAGGTCACCTATCAACATTGATATGATTTCTTATAATCTACCCAAACTATACTAAACTCTTATAGTTTGAATTTTACAATAATGATTAGATTGTTTTGATATAATCTGAGATGTGTCAACTCTTGTTTGAGATTCGATTCTTTATAAAGAATTCAGTACAATAATAACATATTATGAAATATAGTCAGAACTAAATATTTCTTGAGAATGTGAGAATTTCAAGTATGTGAATGTGAATGATTTCTAAGACTTGATAGCACTTGAACTTCTGCAATTTCCCTGGGCATTGGCCTTTCTTTTATAGGATTTTTGAAGCAATTAATAATGGTCAAAAGAGTTGTTGGTAGTGCTCTGTTAGTTTTGACCAAAGACCAAATTATATGATTAAAAACATTCTAGCCTTTGAACATTTTTTAGTTTTATTTTACTAGACTGATTTCTTTGTTTCTGATCAGATTTCTCTTGTGTTTAATGATCCTTTATACTTCTGATATATTTGTTGATGCCATTAATTCGATCTAGAGTTCTGATTTTGTCAAAATAGCTTGGAGAATGATGATGAACTATTGCAGAATGTTTATTGAAAACTCTGGAGATTGATGATCAATTTGAAGACTTAGTCTTGAACATCCTAGAGATTGATAATCAATCTAGAGACTGGTATGATCATTCTATAGTCCGATTTAATCATTCAGGAGATAGATCTGATCATTCTGGAGACTGATGAAAACTTTATGCAGATTGATGTTATCATTCTGGAGATTTATGTTTAACATGTTGGAGAATGATGTTAGCTTGTTGAATATTGATGTTAACATGCTGGAAAATGATGTAAGCATGTTGGAGATTGATGTTAACATGCTGGAGATAATCTTGATTGATGTTAACATGTTGGAGAATGTTTATTAGTCTAGAGGCTGATATTATACTACTAGAGAATAATCATTTGACACTTTTGCTTTAAGTTGTGTCTTTGATCCTTTTAAGTTATTCTTTTGCCTATATGAGAGTTGTACATTCTTAGTATATGAACTGAAAATCTATTGACGAGTTGCAAGAGTTTTTCATGCATTAAAAATTGATTTGATCTTGCTTGGTAGTTCTTGATGCTTAGCTTTTGCCTTTGTTAATCTTTTGGAGTAGATCTTTCTGGTATTATCTTTGCGTACCTACTTCTGGTACCTTCGTAATAGGGATTGGTTTATCAATGAACCAGAAATGTTCTTGTCGTTCGCAAGCCATCAACTTTGGAGATTAATCTTGCTTTTTATTCTTGACGCATTGTTTTGCTTTTGTTGATCATTTTCTCTTTGAACTTGTCTAAAATTATCTTGAGTATATAATTATGTTCCTTTGCAGTAAATATTGGGGATTTGTAATGTAGATTGATGTACTTTCATTGCCCATATTGATCTTTAACTAAAGAAGATTTTGTTCTTAGTAAATTAGAATGTTCTTGGATTAATGTTATCAAAACCAGAACATTTTTTGATTTACAATTGTAAAAAGAAGAACATTCTCTATTTTTCTCGACTTCAATTTTAACAACCAAAACGTTCTTCGTTTTTCAGAATGCTGTCAATAATGTTCTTTTGTCTTGACAGTCAAGCTAGAGAATGTGGAGATTTGTTTGTTCTTGCTAATTCATGATCTTCTCTCTTTGTAATTTGAGTAGTTTATTTGAATCTAATCATCTCAGTTTGTTTCTTTTCAAGTGCTAATGATTTAGATGTAAAATTTGGAGGCAAAAACTTCTTTTAACTAGTGGAGATTATTTTTTTGAAGTTGACTTCTTTTTATGTTGATTTATTCTTTACTTTGCTTGGATCCTATCTTTGATTAATACACTAAAAAACATAAATTAAATTAACATAACATTTAGAATCATAATTAACATTCTTAATTAACTTTTGTTTAGTTATCAGCAAAACATTAATTTGGGATTTTGTCTCAACAATCTTTGGCAAATTTAAAAATAGACACTAGGTTTTTATTAATATGAGGAACATGGAGTTAGTCAAACTGAACTGAATATGAGGAACATGGAGTTAGAGATATTCGGATATCGTGCGTGAACCTTTCTTTGTGTTTTTGAGTTCGGAACGAAGTTGATGAACCCTAGCTTCAAATGCAAGTGAAAATATTTGTGGATCTTTTCACAAACTTCCCATGAATGCTTGCAACCAATTACAGGGGGAGAATTTATTCAGAAAGAGAGGATAAAAGCCATGTAAACAACATTTGATCGGTGACTAACCAAGATTGATATTCACCAATGACCTATTTCAGAACACGATCAGCTTCAAAGGTAATTTTTTGGGGAATATTTGGTTGCACGACTAAGCAGTGGAGCTTATGAACAGTAATAACGCCATCGACTTATTGATTCCATAACAGATAATTCTTGTATGATATGTTTGTATCTATTGGAATATTTTGAAAGATAGAAAGAATGGGTTTTCTCTATAACTAGCAAAATAGATGGTCCCCTCTTTCAAGTTACTTCCACTCAAGCATTGTTTATTGATAAAGTTTGGACTACTTCCCAAAATAATTTAAACTTCAAAGAAAAGCAGTTAATCCATAAGTACAATGTTTTTTCAAGGTTTGAAGCTTGGGTTTTTCTAGAGTTATTTTTGAGCTAGACTCATTTGTTGTGGTTTTAATGGTTAGAGTTTGCTTTACTAGCATGAGATCTTTCAACGTTTGGTCTAGGACATTCTTTCTTTGTTTCATTTTTCTGATTGGAATCTTATTGTGGTGCATTCTATCTAGACCTTTTATTTGGACTATAGTTGATAGTCCTTCTCCTCTCCCTAGTTTGATTTTGTTAGTGGTATGATT
>JBBPBS010000689.1:6837060-6850017 GCA_037974835.1 Cicer judaicum
AAAATTATTAAAAAAGTTACTTCCAATTATTAAAAACTATTATCTATTATATATGTTTTTCTTTTTACAAACTCTTGATGAAATATATTCTATAATTTTGTTTTACAACAACTTCTCATGCTTACAATTAAAATATCATACTAATAAAACAAATCATTTTTTTTACTAATGTTAATTATTTATATTATTAGTCATTAAATTCGATGAAAAAAAAACCACTTAATTACTCATAAATATTAACATAAATATTCTTTATCTAATATTCCTTCTCCTTTTATGAACAATTATATTATTCCACTTATGGTGAGTAGTAATTTTATACGTTAAAAATTTAATTACTCATTAATATTAATCTATTTATAGTTAATTTCAATTATATTATATTTTTAGTAATGTTTTATAAAATAAAAATATATATTCAATTTGACAAAAAATACACAAATTTATTAAAAATAATCATAAAATACGAATATATGAAAAATTATTAAAAAAGTTATTTCTAATTATTAAAAACTTTGGTGACTTTATTAAAAACTTCCAATATTTTCTCTATTTTAAAATAAACTTTGGTGACAACTTTATTGAATTCAAAAAACACTCAAAATTTTAGGCCCGACACACGTGAATGTAAATTTAACATGTTTGGCAAAAGAAAAAATAACATGTTTGGCAAATGACATTGGCAGTTTGTTTATTCATTTCATATCATGTGGTTTACAAACATAAAACAAGGCCACTTTACATCGAAAGCTAATGAAAAATAAAAAGCTTTTGATGTAAATTTAATTAAAATGGCATTCTTCCTATGATTCAAGTTTCTGATTCCTATGAATCGACCTGTACACAATTCTAACCAATTTTTCCCTTTTACCATGGGAGCTTCCTTTGTCACACCCTTTTCCCAAGACACTTATAATTTAATTTACACTTACAAATGAAGCAACTTTATCTGCCAGGCTACAAAATTGGATCTTCCAAACATGTTGATAATTACAAGAAAACCATATTGAACATATCATGCATACTGCAGATTACTTTCTATGCTTCCAGCCCGAAAAGTAGCTCACCTCCCCTTTCAAATGTCATCATTAGAAATTCTGTTAGACCATATAATCTCAATTTCAAGTGTTCGGGAAGAACCATCTTTGTTGCCGTCGTGATTAAGACTAAATAATCCACTATAAACCCCTTCTGTTACAACTTTATCAATTTGGATGGTGACTCTTCCAAGACTTGACTGGATAAAAAATACAACACTTCGAGTTAGTAATTACAAAATAGATTTCGAGTATGGCTTGCTTATGTTAGTGTGAAGGTGAAAAAGGAGCAAAGTAAAAATTTGTTTTCCACTGACAGTGAAGCACATTTCATTTTCCACCACCTCAACTTTTACATACTCAAAAAAGCAGACTAAGTAGATCCGTGATCCATCAAAGACAATTTTTGAAAGAAATAAGCAAAGATCCTCTCAGTAATCAAGAAAATATGAGTATCCACCATATAAAGAAATGTAGTAATTCATCCTTTCAGAAAAGGAAGAGGTAAGCACTCACTTACTGATTACCGTGCAGAAAAATAGTCAAATAGAGAACGAGTAATCACTTACAGAATGTATATATAATTACCTTCCCAAAAGTATTCTTGCTTTTGCATACGATATGGAGCTTTTGGCCCTTGGGAGGTATATCAAATGCCCATGTGAATCCTTCTTTCCATTCCGGAGAAGTACTATGGTTCACTACCTACCAAATGCATAAAATATAAATGGCATCTGTAATCTTGTATGATAAAATAAAATCCTCACTAGAGACCACAGATAAATCAATTAATAACTTCATATATAATGCTGGAATATCGGAAAATGAATTCTGCAGTTTGTCAGGTTGCCAATTATGGAAGTCTATGATAAAATCAACAAGACCGATCTGAATTTATTATGTGCAGCAGAGGGCACTATATATCATGTTTGAATTCAAACAGAAACGAGTAATGCATTCTGTTATTGAATATGAAACTGAAATTGAATTTACAGTTGAGAAGCTTCAGTTCAGTATATATGTATTTATACACTCAATTGATTCTGATTAACTAAGTCTAATCACCATTCAGCTTATGAGAGCTATCACAACTGTAACAAAAAGAAACTATAACAGAGAAACAATTCTGCACAGACAGCTGTAGAGTACGTAAATGTATTCTCACAAGTTATAAGGATAAAAAAAATTATATGATTAGTTTCAGCTTAAAAAGTAATTGAACTTTAACCAAATACAAAGGCTAAGATATATTACTGGTGCTTATGCAGATTTTTTTAATTATTCACGGGAGTACCTTGGTTTGTTTTGGAGGGCTATTGCCTATTGTCAACTGGCAGAATGCATTAGTGCTTCCCATTGTTTGCTTGAGGTTGTTTCCACGTTTAATGGTGACAGTCAAACAACCTGGTAAGCAGTGCAGAAGAGTATCTGCCCTCTCATGGAAACTTGGTGGGCAAGTTTTCATAAGCATCTGCAAGATGGGGATGGCTTCAGCAGCAATCATGGCTTGAGATTTTGCTATATCTATTGGCATGGTCGACCATGATTGTTTTAGCAAGAAAAAGGTGTCAAGTACAGAGTCTTGAGCCACTTCACTGCCAGATTTAAGTGCCCCTACCAAATGAGGAATGCAAAGGGTTGCTGCTTCAGATATGTGAAGCTTAGGAAAATTCATGAATATCACATGCAATGTTTTCAAAACCTCCTCATTGATTGTGGCAGTCGACCACAACTCTCTTTCCAGTGCAGCTGCATAATAAAGCAACAATACAATGAAATACAAATTTAGAATTGATATTATGATTAAAAATAAAAATAAAAAGGAATAAAGCTATTTCACTAGCTGTCGTGCTTCAAAAAATCTTTGACGTCCTCAATGTTTTTCTGATATGAAACTAGAAATGGCAGAACATATTATGGAACTAGAGATTTATACTAGGAAAGACAATATAACAGGAAGGAAATTAACTTAGTATTTGTACATGTTGATGATATCCAATTACTCTGAAACTGAAGACACATCCAAAAGACCAAAACTGTTGTTTTTCTGGTTCCAAAAAGTCTAAAACCAAACAAAGGCTGAATCACAATTCTAAGACCAAAACTGTTGTTCTTTCTGCTAGGAACTATATACATGAAAAAGTGTGAAACTAAGTAAGGAACATAAGGCCAAGTTTTATAGCATGGACACATGCCCAAAGAAGTTGCTGAAACTAAAAGAGAGCATAAGTATAGAGCAGTGGTTGCCATCTACTAGAGGGACAATCTTAATTTACCTGTCAAAGATCTGATCAGCTCATTTGACACGTATTCTTGTAATGTGTGGGTAGAAAACAAAAATCTGATCAATAGAGCTGCTTGTCCAGAAACTTCTGTATTTGGAAACAGTAGCAATTCCTGAATCACCAGTATGCCCCCAGCTTCTGCAACAGCACGCCTATTGGTCCTGCTGTTCATGACAAAGTTTTGTAACGCACATATAGCCACCATCGTCATTTCTTCACTTGGCTGATCCTCAAGTAAACTTATCAATGCACGACATGCAGAAACAGAGTCACTAGCTCTAGCAAGTCGTTCATGCTGGGAAAGATTTCCCAGAGCTAAAGCAGCAAGAAGCTTGCCGGACTGTGATCTGGTTTGTGGATCTAATAAATATTGGGATAAAGGTGCTATAGCATACTTAGATACCTTTGTCTCCCGCACTCTCGCATTGTTAAATAAAGTTTCAAGTAAACTGCCAGATGCTTCTTCACATTGATGAGATCTTATAAGGTCCAATAGAGCATCTATAGCTCCAGCTTCCATCATCTGTTCAGCACTTGAAGCATCGCTTCTTTCATGAACTATTAAAGCATTTAGTGCTATGCTAATTGTACTCTCAAGTGTTGAGTGCAAGAGTTTGACAAGAACCAAAACAGGAACTTTAAAATAGTAATCAGCATTGGAACGTAATACGTTAGACAGAACTAAAGCAGTTGATTCCCAGAGTGCATGTGGTGGTTGAGGGTCATCTTGAATTATAACTTTTGCAAGCTCAAAAATACCTCCAGCATCAGCAACGGCCTTTGGCCAGCTCGTGGAAATTTTTTCCAATGCTTTTATTGCCGTTTGCTGTAAGCTTAAAATTCCAATTCCTGCAAGTTGTACAAGGGGAACAACTGCATTCTTTGTTTTAATATCTTGCTGAAAGTGTTCCTGTGCAAGAAGATGAGACAACAGTTCTGTGCCAAGCTGCTGAATAGCTTGGGACGGGGATTCCAGAAAAGAAATCAAGGGTTCAATGACTTGGCTAGGAGTAAGCTTTAAGGTTGCAAGACTTTGTGGTTTCTCCAATATATTTACAAGGGCTTGTAAGGCACTATGCTGTCCCCATAAGTTGAAATCTCGACGGAGTAAAACATGGAAAAGGGGTTCTACAATTTCAGCAGCACCTGAACTTCTAGCAATTGCATTACTATTAGTTAAAATGCGAAAAAGCTCAGCTATTGTGGAGCATAATGAGCTAGGTACTGATTGGAGTAACTTGAGACAATTATCAATAATGTCAGCTTTGACCATGTCAAGTTTGCAAGGAGTTCTGTCTTTACCCAATTTGATTAGAGCAGATATAGTAGCTTCAATAAGCTGATAATTTGTACCAGAAACCAAGCCGACAAGGAGATCCACAACATTATAGGCTGCTGCAAGCTCTACCAGCGGTTCATCTTCCAACAATCTATCAAAAGCACAAACCCCATATTCTATTGCTGTCCCAGAACCAGACTGCATCAGTGATATAAGGGGTTTTAGGCATTTTGAGGCAACAGGGTTTGCTCTGATCTTGCTATTACCAAAAACAGCAAAGCAGAGATGTGCAGCATGGCTCTTCAGTTCCAAAGATGAATTAGAAGACAATACTTTGTATAAACTTTCAAGCGGATTCCCTTCCAGATCAGTAAAAATGCATGCTTTTGACGAATCTCCTGATGTTAACTTGATCAAGGCCATGAGAGCAGCTTCCTGCTCACTCCCTGATGTTGTGTTAAGCATGTCCACCAGTGGCTGAATGGCCTGTTTAGCTAATTCTGATTCTCTGATATATTCAGCATCAAAAAGTTCATGAAGTGCTCTTGCTGCACTATATCTAGCATTTCTTGATCCAAGACGCAAAACAGCTATGAGCTGGTTCAATGAATTTGTTGATGCTTCATGTTTAATAAGGTCAGAATTACAGAATAATATTCTCAATAACTCTGAAATAGCAATCTCAGTTGAATCTTGAGGGCTCAAGGATAGGTATTTGTTCAAAGCTTCCAGAGCGCCAGCTTCTGCCAGAATTAATTTATTTGTATCACTTCCATCTGCAATGGATATCAAGAGTCTAACAGCAATTGGTGGAGCATTAGGCCTTTCTGGTAATGGTCTTAAGAGGTCCACTAAGAGGGGTATAGATTTCTGTGCAGTAGATCCCAATCTTACATCTTCAATTTCAAAAAGGTGATCCAACACAACTTGATCAGGGTTCCGCACCAAAGAGAATTCTTCTGATAAAGCCATGAGATTTGGCATATCTGATTCAATATATCCAATAATAGTTATCAATCCAGCAACGGCACCAGAATTTGCAATGGCTAGATTTATCCCCCTATTACCATTACAAACAAGACTAGCCATAGCCTGGGCAGCAAAATATTTATCAATTACTTCTTCGGATCTTAGCAGCAGAGCGATAGAAGGTATAATGCCCATTGTTGCAGGCGACAGAATGATGTTTTCATCTTGAAATAAAATGGCCAAGAACAAGACACTGATCCATATTCCTTCTGTATCCTCATATTCTTCCTGTCAATAGGAAAGACAAGAAATCTATTTGAATCAGAGACTAAATTTTTAGCATGCTTGAACAAAGACTAAAACAAATCTGCAATCCAGAAATGCAGATCACTATCACAAATCATCAACCAAATGAACAGAATCTAGTATTTGGGAAAAAAACAGTATACATTAGTAGAGTCTTCAGTCTTTTCACTCTTCACTAATCATTCAGATTCATTCTTCAGAATGCAGGCCTCATAGAAATAAGAGGGCCTTATCAAAGATCAAAAGCAAAAAAATTCAGAAAATCAGTTTATTTAAAATAATAATACCGACTTTAGGAAAGCATGCATGTAAAACTTGGGATATGGGATTTTTTATTATAAATTAGATTCATAGTAATAAAAATTAAATTAGTACATATTTTGTAGATTTAGGTCAGGAAAGGCTTGGCCTGGATTTTATTCACAAAACCCAACCTGTATTCTGTTGCTGGCAAAACAATGTCGTCAATGTCCAATTCTTACTTTCCTTAAGGAGAAAATCATTCCAATCATTTATTTCCATTAAAATTTTAGGAATGGCTTTAAAAATCCCAATATTTCAATATGCTATACATCAAAAGATAAAAAGGTGCTGTACTAAAAACACATTTTTCTACATTGCTCTCTTTCTTCCCAAATCTGCTTCTTTACACATACAATCCAGAGTTTGATCCCAATCATAATGAATTTTAAATTTCAAATTTATACATATTCCAAGTTATTGTTGTTTGTCAAATTGAAAAGAGATACATTCCAACATCTTAAAAGCAATGCCATCAAAACAGACCGAAATGGCACATTTCATTTTTCCTATGTACAGGAATATCAGTACCTGAGCTGTAGAACTAACTAGCCAAAAGACAAAGGAAACCGATAAAGATGAGTTAAATATACTTAAGTTTAAATTAGTTTACCTGAGGATTTGAAGTATGTCTCGCAAGTTTGTTACAGAGAACTTCAAGCCCACCAGCTTCCAAAATTGTGAGCTTGCTCCTCGTATGAAAAGAAGCAATAATTGAGAGCAACCACAGGGCAACAGTACCTCCCAAGACTGCACCTTGATCAGGAATATCAAACTCGTCAACTTCTTGAAATGCATTCTTCTCCATAAAACCTTTAGTGGTGAATACTTCAATATCTAATGAAGAATAGCTACAACTCTGCTTCACCATATCAACTAAAGAATATATTAGTGGTTTTAGACAGCCAGAAGAGTCAAGTGAATCGATTGAAAGCTCTTTCTTCTCCTTTGCAGCACAAATTAGTAAGGCAGCTCCCCCGACTTTAACTTCTGAACTGGAGGAGTTTATTATTCTATTAGCCAATGAAACAATGGATCTGGAACTGGCAAATAACAAATCACCAAGAACAGCTGGCTGATCCCCACAAAGCCTAGATAGTATTTCAATTGCCTTATCTTGCACAAGAGAAGGCCCCTCAGCCAAACAGTAAATGAGAGGTTCTAAGCTTGATGGCATCTCGGCCAGAGCTAACCAGGGAGGGTAAGTGAAGTTAACACCCGGTTTAGTCCTGAATAGCAGTGCAATTGCTCCTAAAGTATCTGCAGCATCAGTTCCATCCATATCCATAGCTCTTAAAGAATCAACAAGTGCAAGCACAGTGAAACGGTATTGAGCATTCCCCTTGAGAACGTCACCTACTGGAAAATGTATCAGTAATTGATGAAGTGCGCGTGATGCATTTTGTTTTCCTTCCACGGTTCCTTCTGCCAGAACTCTTGTTAAAGCTGAAACAACATCTTCAGCTAGAGCTTCAGCAGCAATAAAAGGATCAAAGAGAAGATTGGCCAATGCAGCAACAGCAGTTTCAGCAGCATTAACAGAGGATGTTTTAGCTAATTTGATTAGTGGCTCAACATCACCCTCTACAAGATAAGACATCTTATTTGCAGCTTTGCTCTTGGTTGGACGAGACAAAGCACACAAGGCTCGAGCGGACTGAGTAGCAACACCTTGAGTTTTGCTAGTCAAAAGCTTCATGCAAGAATGCACGATCTCATCAGTTGCAAGACTATCACAAATGTCTTGTCTTGTGATAAACAAATCAGCAAGGACTGAAGCTGCATATTCTTGGGTTTCATCATTTGATAAATTGAGAACTTGAACAAGAGATCTGAGTCCTTTATTGGCTGCAGAACCCTTCTGAAGGAAGTCCTTTTGTGAGGCAACAGAAAGCACATGACCTAAAACCTGAATAATATGGGCCTTCGAGCTTGTAGAATCCCCTAGGAGCAATGCTAATAGCTGGTTAATTGTGGCAGAGTCAGCTACTCGGACAAGCTTTGTGAGTGCCATAGCAGAAGCTTCTTGTCCTTTTGGTCCACCACTCTTGAGAAGCCACAAAAATGCAGGTACTGCCCCAGCACTTTCAACACAGGCACGAATATCTTCACTGTGACAGCACAAACTCCAAAGAACATTAGCTGCTTCCTCTCTAGCTTTTTGTGATCCTGTCTCCAACAACTGCACCAATGGTGGAATCCCTCCAGCAGCAGTGATTGCCCATTTGCTGTCATCAACCTGGTCAGTTAAGATCGCTAGCAATTGAACTGAGTACTCTTGATGCTGCTCACTGGATAATCCCACTAATGATATCAGCAATTGGATACCTTCTCGTTTTTTTATGGCTTCCCATATTCCAATCCTGTCAGAACACAAGCTTGTCAATGAAACTATCAGACACTCTTGCACATCAGGAGCAGCCATAGTTATAAGTCCAATGAGAACCTTCTTTGAATCTGCTTGAACGAGCCACTTCGAGAGATAGATGTTTCCATAAAGGCTAGCCATGGCTTCAAGGACACGCTCTTGAATCAGCTTGTTGTCTCTAGGCTTCAAAAGAGTTACTAGATTATCCTCTATTTTAGAGGCATCAAAATGTTCCTTGTCAACATCAAGGTTTTCTACAAAGACCATTAGTGTATAAGCAAGAGCACCAATTATATCGCCAACTGGCGCAGCAAGACAAGGAGAATGGGAAAGTTCTCCAAGATATAGTATTAAAGCAGACATGCCCCCATATATGTTGGCTAAAGCTCGAGTTGCATGCTCCTGCAAGGCCTGACCACCATCACCTCGCATACACTCTTTAGAAGGAGCAACAATAGCTCCGATAAGGATAGGAACACCATCCGCATTAATAATAGCATTTTTAGCCTTGGTAGACTTTGAAGAAAGGGCCTCTAGGGCATCGGCAGCACTGGCTCGTACAGAAATATCATTTTCCTGACCAACAAGTCGAAGCAAAGCTTTGACTGCTCTAGAGTCTATTACTTTGGGGATGCTATCACTGAAAGCCAGCATTAAACGTGCCAACAAAGAAGCTGCATTTGACTGAGAGACAGAATTATCTGAAGACAAAAGACCCACAATGATATCCACACCTCCAGCTTCTAATGTTGCTTTCCAATAGCCATCTTTGTCCCCACATAGATTTCTTAATGCTCCAGTAATAAAACCCTCCACAACTTTGTCTTTCTTGTTCTGTGGATGTAGTTGACTCCATAAGGTTGGAACTACACCTTCTGTAACAAAAATTTTCATACCAACATGATCATCTGAAAGACCACCAGAGGAAACTTCGTATATTGCTTCTGCTGCTGCCTTCCTGGCATCAGTGGATTCATATTTTAAAACTGACAGTAATGGTGGGATACAACCACCAAGAAGTACTTTTAACCTCAAGTCTTTGCACAGGATACTCAGAGTGGAAGCTACATTAACTTTTGCAAGAGGAGTTCCTTTTCGGAGAATGTTTATGAACAATGGCATGGCTTGGGCATGAGAACCGATAAATGCTCTAGCATCCTTACTTTTCCTGGCAACACCTAATAATTGTGCTGTAATAAGTTCTTTCTCGAGTGGTGATGACATGTTGGCATGCAGCTGCTCCAAAAAATTAGCAACTGTAGCCATTGTAGATTCTGGATCATTCATTCCTTCTTCGTCGTCAAATTCCCTGTATTTAATTGGTTATTTAACTGCCTCTTGTTAGGATTTTGACTATTTTCACATTTGCAAGTGAAAGATAAGATGTAAAACTCAGATGAGTCCTAACCAGACATCAATATAACATTAAATTCCAAACAGAGTAAAAACAATAAATTCCTAATGAGTAATAATAAAGTTACTGACATGGGCTGAGAAACAGTATAAACGGATCTCTGTTGTTCAGGAGAGGGAGACTTTGACATTTGCACCAACAAGCCAGTTTATCCTCCTAGTAGGACCCCTGAAAATTCAAGCATTCTAAAATTTCAACATACAAAAACCCCATCCCAAATAGATGTCCAACAAAAATACAGAAAAAAGAAAACATAGACCCGTGAAGGACTCTGTTTCTTATGCTACATTGCATCACAAAACTCATTTCCATGAAAAACCATTGTTTCAAATCATTCATATTAGAGAGAGGGAGACCTACTAACTATATAACAAACCACTTTCTATCAATCACAACGCAAATGAATGGCTATCACTATCACCCCGTCCAAATTCTATCAACACTCCACCAAATAAAAGAAAGAAAAGAAAAATCAACGAACATGGCTGATGGCCTGCCCTAGATTTTACACTGAGTGATCCCAAACCAACATTTCAAAGATTTTACGCTGAGTGATCCCTTCAAAGTTGTACAAAGATTTTACATTGAAGCCTCCAAAAGTGGTCTTTAACATATAAAATTTATCTTTCAACTCATTTTTACTAAAGTATATCCAAATTCCAAACATAAATCACTTTACTTCCTTCCATATTGTACTAAAATTTACTATACAATATCAATTTTGGTCATCACTAAACCAAACAAACTCACACTAAAACATTACAGTCCAGTAATCACTTTACAGATCAGCAAAATGCACGCATCAAACAAATAATAAAAATCAAAACTCATCAAAATTCAAAACTAAAAACAAAGAAACTACCTCGGTGCCTGAAATGCAAATGCCGCAGAACTCCTCCCTCCTTGTAACTACCTCAAACACCGCCGCATACTCAATTAGCCGCAACAAATTCAATCGAAACCGATCCAGCACAGCGAAACATCACAATCTAAGTACCGAATTCAGATCTTGAAGAATTAACAAAAAGTGAAGCACGAAGAAGAGATCAAAGAAACATAGATCGTTCGTTATTATCAGAAGATAGGGTAACGAGAGGGAAGAACAAATCGTAACGTGCACGAAAATTAGAATTAGCAGATAATAATACAAATTAAAATTAAAATGCAAAAGAAAATAAGAATAACTTCTATTATATTTATTTATAGAGAGTAACTGAAAATTGTTCGGAATGAGATGAAAGAAGGAATGGAAGCAAAAGAAGATAGTATAGTACAGAAGAAGCAGAGGGAAATAGTGCAATAAAGAAAAAGAGTTCAGTGTGTGTGTTTGTGTGTGTTTCTCAAGTTTTTCTCTTTTCCTTTTTATTCTACTTTTTTTTTTCTTCTTCTTAAACTACCATTTTAAAGGTATATTTTCAATAATTTAAATTATTTTTTAAATATTTAAACTTACTATTATAAATATAATTTATCGTTAAACTAATTTAATTATAATTTTATAGATTAAATTTATTAAAAATAATTTTTTAAATAAAAGATTAAAATAATAACATCTTATCCTTTCAATACAAAAATGTGATGTATTCAATATTTTACTTTAGTCAATATAATTTATTTACAATAATATTTTTCTATACAAATTTTGTTTCAGTTCACTTTCAATTTTCCTATTTTAGTTGATCTGCAATTTTAATCATTTTATTATCTTTATGTGTTTTTCATTCAGTTATTTTCTAAATTTTAAAGATTTAGTCCACTTTTTAATATGACACTTAAGTTTCATCATGGTAATTAAATAAACGTGACGTGGCAATGTCTAAATTTCAAAGATTTAGTCCACTCTTTAATATGATACTTAATTTTCATCATGGCAATTAAATAAACGTGATTTGGCAATGTCTAAATTTTAAAGATTTAGTCCACTACTCTTTAATATAACACTTAATTTTCGTCATGGCAATTAAATAAACATGATGTGGCAATGTCCATATAAAAGTGATATGTCATATTATACTTGTTTTTTAATTAATTAAATTATTTTTAATAAAATTTGTATTACTTCTAAAAGTTTTAAAAATAATTTTAAAAATAAAAAATTAAATGAAAAAAAATAAATCTCAAAAACGAAAACTGAATTCAACTTTCAATTGGAAGGATTATAAAATGTCATAGATACAAAACTTAGCTAGTAACAAGCACATACATCTCACGTGATATTTTAACTATAACACATTATAAATAATGTAACATTATAAAAAATAATTAACACTCATAAAATTATAATAAAAAATTTTAAAGTTTTTTATTTTTGTAATTTAATTAATGACATATGAATAATTAATACATATAAATAATTTTATATTATGAAATTGTTTGTTATGTCATTTAAAATATCAAATTTTTATTTTTATTTTAGTTCAAAAATTTGAATAATTAACAACAACTATTGACTTTTAAAATATGAGATCAATTTTATAAATTAATGAAAATAAAATAATCAAAGCTATAATTAAATCAAACTTTTATATTTAACATTTTAGATTTTATTAAAAATTATTTGAATGATCAAAAACAAGTATAACATGACATGACTTATACATATTAATGGAGACATGCCATATCACTTTATTTAATTGCAAATTTGCAACCTCGTTAAAAGTAAGTATCAAATTGAGGAGTCGACTAAGTTTGAAATTTCAAAAATAAAAAGTTTTAAATTATAAAAAAAAATAATAATAATAATAATAATAATAGAGAAACTAAAATTATGAAATGACTAAAATATAAAGATTAATATTATATTTAAATTTATTAAATTTTAAAATTAATTAATTATCTTTTATAGTAAAATAAATGTCCATTCATTTAAAAAAAATATCTATTCTGCTGTATTTTATTTCTTCTGGTCGTAGGTATGAATAAAAATTAAGATATATTTAGATCAAATATCTTTTAATTTTTTCTTCATATTTATAACTAAAGAGAGTATATAATAATTT
>JBBPBS010000689.1:6862982-6876085 GCA_037974835.1 Cicer judaicum
TAATTAAATAATTTAATTGGTAAATAATTTTTAGTTGAGAATTAATCATTTAAAAGAATTCAAATTTAAATTCTGCATAAAATAATTTTTAGACAAATTTTATGTACTTTCTAATTAAACTTCATATTATTAGAGTCATTTTTTTGAATTCATAAGATCAAAACAAAAAGAATCAAAATATAATTAAATAAATCAATATTTTACATAAAATATATTAATATCCAAACAGAACGAACATTTCACATGAAAATAATTTTCTTTATAGAATTTAAACTAAAATATATTCATATCTATATACAAATTTACATTTTAAAGTAATCCATAATGATAAGTATTATTGTTATAGTCACTAAAATGAAATCAAATATTGTACAATTTGAGGTTAAATTAAATAATATATTACTAAACCTAACCGTTCTTGGTTGTTCAATCCATGTCATTCTATACTGAAAACTAATAAATGTTTTTATTATATTTTTTGCAATGTAATATAAGCATCATTAAAATAATAAATGATCTTGGAGTATACATTTAAGAGTGAAATTGCTTAGCGCTTGACACGGATCACTAAACAATAATTTAGTTAAATAGTCAAAGTAAACACTTGAAAATTTTATGAGTTGCGTTTTCAAGGAATATGTCCCGACGAATATGTAGCAAGAGTTCAAGTTATTAGAAAAAGAAAATTCTAGAGTAAAGTGTGTGACCAATCATCTACTCTAATATTAACCGAAGAGAGAAAGCATATTCGTATTTTCAATACATAATTAATTATTTATATATAAACAAAACAAACACGGAAATCAAATAAGGGTATATTTGAAAAAACATCTAACTCACTTATATGATTATTGTGTTTAGTTAAATATGATGATTTTTTATACTTTTCTCATGACTCAACAATAATATTAGAGCTCGTGACATCCCTTACAAGTAACTGAATCTTTATATTAAAAGTCTTCGTAAAATGGTGGTTAGGCGGTGTGTTTTATTGATGATTAGTGTCAAAAGTGGAGCAAATGTACGTCAATGAATAAGTTTCCATTTGAAGGAGAGCACACACATGAATGAATGAACTCTCACATAAAGGGGAGTTGGTATATAAAGTGTAAGTAAGAGTCTCATGTTAGATGAAATAGTGTGTATTAACCACCATATAATTAAATGAAAGAACTCATATACTTAATGTATTAGCGTTTTGGGTGAAGATACATCATACATGTGTGTTTGCTATTAATTTAAAGGTTAAATATGTTTTTAATCCATCTAATTATACTAACTTTAATTTTTAGTCGTCTAAAAAATCTATTCGAATTTTGGTCATTCTAAATTTTTTATTACCATATTTAGTCTATATTTTTTTTACAAAAGTCCATGTCACATGTTCCAAATGACTTTTGTTGAAGAACTATCATTAGTAAAACTTTAAAATATCATTAGTTTAATAATTTAACTATTTAATTTTGAATCCTTATTAATTCATTTATAATTTCAAATTAAATATTAAATAATTAGATTATTAAGTTAATGATATTTTAAAGTCTTAACAATGACATGCAATACAAAGTCAATTAGAACATACGACATGAACTTTTATAAAAAAAAAAATAGAGACTAAAATTAATAACCGAAAATTTAGAAGGACCAAATTTCAAAATAATTTTTTAAAAGGACTAAAAATGAAAGTTAATATATTTAGATAAATTAAAAATATATTTAACATTTAATTGAATGTGATAATTGCTCGAATACTCCTCATGATTTGTGTATGCAGATAGAGAAGTCTAATTTACTCATCATATAACGATCTTCTTTTGAGACACATTGTTCTATTGTGGCGTTTCGTAAGGAGTGACACTCATTTAGATAGTTATCAAATTATTGACTTATAATGTATATTTAGAAAACTAAATATTCACGTTAACAAATCACATTGGTCAAACTCTATAGTTTGACAGATCGTGGCGTTTTCGTAAAGAGTGAATTTAGAATATCATTTTACACTAATTTAAATAGTTATGAAATTATTGACTTACAATATCTATTTAGAAAACTAAATATTAGGGCTGGACAAATTTAAGATAATTGACCCAACCCGAAACGGCTCGCTAAAGAAAAATGATGGTTGAACAGGTGGACGAGTGGAGCAGGTGACATGGACAGTTATAATTGGGTTTGTATGGGTGGCTCTAAGAGAGTTAATTGGGATTGACAGTACTCGAACTCGACTGCTCAATATATATAGAAAATAGATGGATTATTTTAAACAAGATGAAGCCTCTAGCTATAGCTATAGTATCATCTCTCTCGTAAGTTTTGTTTCTTCGTTTTTGATTTCTCTCTCTTTTTCTCGTTTTCATCTATGAAACTCGAAACCTAGCCTCATTTGTATCTTGTCTTTCCACTTTTCTCTGTTACGTTTTAATTTCATTAGAATTTTTCATTCTTAAAATTATACTAACAATGATTTGTTTGTGTTTTTCTTTTTATTCTAAACCATCTTTTTATTCTAAACCGCACAATGCTTAAAGTGAATGAATGAAAACAGAGAAACGTGATTTGAAAGGTTAATTATCTCAAAATCGAACCCTAGTGTCATTTGAATCTTATTCTTCCCCTTTCTATTTTACTTTTTTTTTTATTTCACTGTTAAGATTTTTAATTTTGAACTTATACTAATTTGTTTGTATTTTTTGTTTTATTATAAATAAATCGGACAATACTTGAAATTGAAGGTTTTGAGACTAATAGAGTAACACCATTTTAAAGGTTAGTTCTATAATTTTTGATGTGATGCTTTAATTTTTTTATTAAAGTTTGTGTTATTAAGATTATGATTTCCGTCTTTGTTCTAAGTTGTAACTTATTTATACTTGTCTTTTTCTTTATTTACACACTCTAAAGTTGATTAACTTGGAGGATTACTTTGAAAACAGAGGAGAGGAAAATATTATCGTAAAGATTAGTTTTTAATTATTTTTTTTTTTGTATTTTCATTATTTTTTATTTTTTATTTTTAATTCCATAACGTTTGAAAAATTATTTTATGATTAAGTGATTAATGATTTCTTTTTATATGATGTTATGGAAAAAAAAATTATGAGGTTTTATAGGTTTTCAACTTGCTATTTTATGGTTGCTTCTGACTCTAGTTAGGATTAAGGATTTCAACTTACTCTTTTATGGTTTCTTCTAATTATAATTAGGATTAAGGATTTCATATTGTTTTATGTCTAAAATTGATCTTTTATTTTTTATTTTTTTATTTAGGGTTTAGCTTTTAAGTATAACAAGTCTCTATATTTTGGAAGATCTACAAATGCTTTTTCAACATAGTTGTTTAAGGTTGCATCTACTTAGGAGTTAGGGTTTTGGTTTTCTATTTTTCAATTGAAATTTTGTCTCTAACTCTATGTTTTTTCTAAGGCTGATCTTTTCTTTTTTTATTTGATAATGTATAGTTTAGATTCTAATTATAACTACTATGTAAATTTGTAAAGAATTAACAATATTGAAGCAACCTTAAAATATTATTTTCTAATGTTTTATTGGTTTGTGATTTTGATTATTTAAAATTAGGTTATAGTTTATGGGTTTAATAAGACTGTGATTTCTTTTAAGATAATCAATTTTTTAATTATAGTAGTATGTTTGCTTTGTATTTTAATTTATTACTTTCTTTTAAAATTCTTTATGGATTATTTTTAAAATTTTGTGGATTCTTAACAAAGCTTATAGTTTACATGTTTTTTTAAATTTATTTATGGATTCTTGTAATAGCACAAAAAATTACTTTCTTTTTGAATAAAAAATCCATTCTTTTAAATATTTTATTTTCTATGTTTTAAGTTTTTAAATTCTGCTAATGCAAGGTTTAACTTGTAACACCTCGATATTTAACAGCATGAGTGCATTTTGTTTTTTTTTTTTAAAATAAATAATAAAAATAATTCGTTGTAATGCAAACGACAAAAGTCCTGAATAATTACATCACATATATACCAGCAAATTAAAATAGTTTTTGAGACGATAATCCAAAATGTACAAATAGAAAATATATCGGGGCTATGAGACCCATCAAACATCGCTCATACCCTTGAAATATTCTCGGCAGACACCTGCACAAAAGCACTGCTCCAAGAATACTATCCCCCTGGTCACGTCAATAAATGGAACATGGACCCACCAAACGAAAGTCAACCGACAATATAAGTTATAGATACAATCATTCTAAAATGAAATAAGTATGACCACCAAAGACATCAAATCTCTATACAATCAAACTAATCTGATCATTCACTAGCAACTACAACAACACGGGTGACTTCCACATACTCTGTAAGTGCCTTCTGACGCATTATCCATCTTCGAAGTAACCTCTTCCTCATCAACATCTATAGAAGGATCAGTTTCCTCAGAAGTTAGATCCACCCACGAGATAGGTGGCTTCGACGGTGCTGGGATCTCAAAACAGTCCGCTATTTCAGCGAAAGTCGATAAGGGATCATTCACCGAAAATGGAAGCTCTAACTCGACCTGTCTAGACGGTCCTGCAATATCTCCTCCTACTGGCATCAACCCCTTATCCTTTCCGTCAGTCCCCAACCCAACCATTGTATCTCCAGCTCCTACGGTGGCATCCGCCTCAACTCTAACTGATGAATCCTTTGCATCTTTCCATGCTCCACTTATCCCGAACACCAATCTAGAAGGTATTAGATAATTGATCATCTCGCGAGTGAGCTCTACGAGGTATACTGCTACAGCTTTCCTACTTGTCCTCACTACCCTCCCCGTAATAGTAGCCTTGCTTGAGATGAGGTTGTATACCCAAACAGTCGGCGAGTCTCGGTCAGGAAAGTCTAACGACGTTTCTATCGTTAATGTAACAGTCGGTGGAACGAACTCGGGTATCATATGAGGGCAAAGCCCAATTTCCACAATTATGTAAAAGGTTACCAATCGAAATTAATAAATAACATTTAACAATTACGTCATGAAAACAAGCAATAACATTTAGAAATTACGACATGATAACAGACAATAACAAAGTATGTATATGCAAATATCATATTATAACAAACATGGCTCACGTGTCAATGTTATAATTTAAGCATAATGTATATAAAATCATATTCTTCAAAATATGATGTTAAATATCAAAATAAAACTTAATTTCATAGACTTATTAACTCGTTAATCTATTTAAAGATATGTTTGATTACTTATTCAAAAATATTAAAATGAAATTGGCTTTTAAGTACGCTAACATGTCATATCAGACTTCTATCAAGGCTAGACTCAGGCCTAAAAAGCAAGCCTATGACAAGCCATAACCTTTGAATTTTTTAACAGGTCAGGCTTAGACCTAGCAAAGCCTAGTTTGGCCCAGCCTATTCCCACCCGTAATTCTGATAAACCAAATTTTGCTATTTATTTCACCTTCTTTTGTGGTAGAAACTTGATCTTGCCTGTTTTCCCATCATGTCAAAAATAGTTAGAGATTGTTTCCCCGAAAAGTGAATTCACCACTGGTGGGAGAGTATTGGAGACTTTTAGGAGCTCTCTTAACTAAGCAATGACAAAGACCGTAATTTATGCTCAAAAATGGTTAAAACCTTCTTTTTTTTTCAATTCAAAAACCTCAATTTGAGTAAAGAATTTGAGTTATCAAAGATTTCCATAATAGGTGAAAGTTTTTTTCTCACAAATACTAAATAAAATATTAAATAATTTATTACAACTTTATAAGTTATTCGATTTTCAATGAACACCAGATTTTCATGGAGGATCAACAAATTCTATGGGAACTTTCATAGTTACAACACGAAGGACAACAACTCAATCACAAACGCTGGCCGGGAGCCTTCCATACCATAAGATGTAGTCTTAATTAAATCATCATCAAGCCGAGATAACAAACAGCCATACCTAGGCATACAAATCTCAAGGCACAGATTATGATTTAAGGCTAACATCTCATGATAGAAAGGACCGTAGCAAGGATCAATGGTCTGATGTTTTCTGATACACAAGATCCCCATAACTGAGGCGAGTGTAGAGCATACTTGCATCTCTTATAGGGTGTTTATGATATAAACATAATAGCTAGAGCTTTCAGAAAGATAAGAGAACTTAGAAGAACATGTTAGAATATAAGAACACTTAGGATTTTATTTCAAGTTCACTCTGAATTCAAATGTTACAACATACCTCCTTATATAGCCAAGGAGTTACATAAGGGACAAAGTACAAATTATTCATGATAATGCCAAGATAAGCATTATTGGAATGCTTTATCATGTGATGGGAGACACAATCATGACAACTTTTGACTATTTTGCCATAATTATGACACCTTTTGACTATAATGGAAGACATAACTATGATAGCTTTTGACTATTATGCCATATAGGCATAATTATGACACATTTGGACTACATTGCCACATTATTTTCACTATTTTACATGGGCATACGAAATACAATACTTATACAGTACACATACATGGCTCTTTGATACATGTTCTGGTGACTCATTATCCCTTACGGATAGGCTCGTGACTTGGAGACATATTCTGATCAGACAAATACCCTTCAGTGAGATAATTGCGAAAATAATCTGGCTCGTACAACCAGATGTCCTCCAATATTTCCCTCAAAGATTCTTCATGAAGACTTTCTGAAGCGTCGAGATCCATTGAATTTTCTTCAAAATTCATTGCTGCAAATTGTTCTTCAATTTTTATTTCAGTGTTTTGTTCTTGTTGAGTAGAGCTTTCTCCAATTTGAATTTCCACTTCTTGCCATTGGGATCTCTTGAGAATTTTATGTCCTTCTTCTTGGACTTCTTTAGGGTTAACTGGTTGCCACTGGGAATGAAGATTTCCATGACTGATACAAGTTGTATCGACCTGAGTTTTTTCTTGATAGATATTAATGAAATTGAGATAATCTATTAATTCCTTTATGACTTTTAAACTTGGAGGATAATCATCAATGGTTTCCCATACATCAGCATAATTCGAACTAATGAGGAGTTTAGTTCTGGAATCAATCTGATATGGCCTGTGTATAATGAAGACCATTTTGAGTTTGCTTATGGCATCCTGTGCTAATCTTCTTCCTTTAACTTCTTCTAAGACTAATTCCAATTGTTTTCTCCACCATTCTAGTGGAGAGTACCATTCAAGTACAGTCCATATTAATGATTTGTGATTCTTTGCTTCCACAAGATGGTTGTACATTGCTTCAGTCGGAACATAGGCAGGCATGACATACAGACTAGTTGCACACCAGATATACCACAAATGGTTTTCAGTAAACTTAAGCTGTGGGTCTATCTTAAATGGTAAATAAAAGGGTGTGTCTATCTGAAAGGGAGACCGATCCGGGAGCTTTCTCATGTCCTTCATAATCTTGGTCATGAAGTAAAAGAGGTTGTTCCTAGCGTACTCTTTGAGCCGAGATGGGGAGAAAGACGAGTCTATTCCAGGAGGAAAATCTTTGAAGGTAGAGCCATGGGCTGGTAGTGGTTTGACCATAAATATGAGTGGAAAAATGTGTTTTTTAGTGATGACCTGGATGGGTTTTATGGGTCTGGAAAGTAAATCAGGAATCAGATTTTGATTTCCTTTGATATGTTTTACCGTAAAATCATATCTTGAGAACCAATCTTTGAGCCTAAGAGCTTGTGGATCTGGAGGCATCTTGTTTTTAAATTCGAGAATCCTGGGAAAAGAAGAATTATCCATCTGAACTTCAAACTGGTAACCCCTCAAGTGGAAATCGAATTTTTGGATTCCTAATTTGACTGCAAGTGCTTCCTTGTAAGTGGTGTGGTAATGTTTTTCGGCTTCTTTAAATTGTCCACTCGCGTGACCACAATAATGCTTTACCCCATTAATTTCTTCTATTAAGACCGCGCCCCAATAATGATCACTCGCATCAGTTTGCAGAATTCTTTTCCCATTTCCTGGAATCTTTAGGGCAGGTGGAGTTTGTGCAATTTTCTTTAATGTTTTGACGGCTTCAGTATGCTGTGATTCCCATGGCGGAGGATTTTTCCTAAGCAATCGTGACAGTGGGCTTGTGTATCTGGCAAGCTTTGGGATGAAATTTCTGATATAATTAATTATACCAAGAAATTGCTGAATTTGTTTGGTGGTGAGATTTTTATCACGGAAATTTAACAGTTCTTGAGCAATGTGAGGTTGAGGTTGATATTTCCCTTGAGAAAAATGCATTCCTAGGAAATCAATCTCTGTTTGGGCTAGCTGGCTTTTCTTTTCAGAGAGCATTATTCCATGGTCTTGGGCTATTTTGAGGAATTGACTCAATAATTGTTTTTGAGCCTTTTCATCTTTTGAGAACAACAGGACATCATCGATGTAGATGAGGATGCTATCGAGGATAGGCTCAAAAATTTTTGTCATGGCTTTCTGAAATAGCGAGGGAGCTACCTTAAGTCCAAATGGTAATACTGTCCATTGGTATTGGGCATTAGGAATGCAGAACGCTGTTTTGTAACGATCCTTGGGTTCAACACCCAGTTGCCAAAATCCTGATTTCATATCAAACTTTGAGAAGATCTGAGCATCTTTGAGGAAGATGTTTAAAGAAGAGGTCTTTGGAATAGGAAATTTATCGTCTTTCAAAAAATGATTAAGAGGTTTATAGTCAATTACCAACCTCTTTTTCCCTCTTATTTTCTCAGACCTTTTTTCTACATAAAATGCTTGGCAAGCCCATTCAGATTTCGTGGGCTCTATCAGTCCTAGTTTGAGCAGCTGATTGCATTCTGCTCGGGCCAAAGCTAAGTCCGACGGGCTCATTCCTGGATGAGTAGCTTTGGTTGGATTAATATCTTCATTGAGCTTGAAGGGAAGTTGGACAAAAAAGTCTTTGTTTGTCCATAACGGTTTTGGATGAAAGAATTCCCCATGATTATCCGCACAAAGTTTCAGCAGTTTAGATTTGATTTCTTCATACCCAGCAGGAACTTCGGAAAGGGAATATAACTTTAATATTCCTGAATAGGGTTTAAATTCTCGTTTGTATTTGATTCCTGTAGGGAGAATTTTGAGCCTATTTGCTGCTGAATAGACATCCATTCCAACAACAATATCTTTATTTGGGAGGCTACTACCAATGACCTTTGTCCAAACTATGCATTCTGGGAAGAATCTGATACCAATCTTTTCTTTTGTCATCAGATCTGTTCTGAAAGTTTTGCCATATGCTGCTACAAAGTATGCAGCATGCTTCGCCCATGCTTCTGTAGGGAGAATGCTTGGGTTCATCATTGTTATCTGTGCACCAGTGTCCATGTAAGCTATGACCTTTTTGGGATGAGAAAATTTTGAGGCAAGGACATGGATTTCAACACAAGGGAGAGGAGGAGTAGGTAAGGTACTTCCTATTTCTTTGAATGAGTAAATAGGAAAACGTCTGTCATCTTCTAATTCAGCATATGTTGCTTCATCTGAAGAAGAGTTATCTGTGGAAGAGTCTTGAAGAGCGAAAATTGTGTCTTCATCAGCAGAGCTTTGTTCGGAAAATAAGGATTCCAGATCACCTTCTAGTGGTTGGAGAGAATTGATCATTTTGGCAGCCTTATTGGATTTGTTGGGGCATCTTTTAGAAAAATGTCCTTTTTCTCCACAAACAAAGCATCTTTGATTTTCTCTCTTTCCTCTGAACGACTTCTTTCTAAAAAACTTTAAAGCCTTCCTTTTCTTTGCTTTCTTGAAGATCTTGGAAGGTTTGGTGAAACTTTTATGATGTTGCTTTTTCCTTGTTGAACAACTGCATTTGTTGTCTTTGCACTTGATCTCTAAGTAGGGCTTTTTGCAAGCCTTAACGAATTTAGATTTTTGTTGTACAATCTCTGAGAAATGCTGGTGTAATCTGCACAGCTTTTCAAGTGCTTCTAATGTTATTTGATGAATCTGGCCGAGACTCAAAACTTTGATATCCCTATGGGAAGCTGCTATCATCTTATGAATTTCTGGTTGTAGCTCTTGAGGCAATGAAGAGATATATGTATTTTTTAGACTATGATCATTAAATCCATTAAGGACATAATATCTCTGAGTCATTCTTTGATAATGTCTTTCAAGATCCTTAACTTTAAGTGAGCAGCACCTCATCTCATAAAAAATGCAGAATCTGAATAGACTCGTCTTTCTCCCCATCTCGGCTCAAAGAGTACGCTAGGAACAACCTCTTTTACTTCATGACCAAGATTATGAAGGACATGAGAAAGCTCCCGGATCGGTCTCCCTTTTAGATAGACACACCCTTTTATTTACCATTTAAGATAGACCCACAGCTTAAGTTTACTGAAAACCATTTGTGGTATATCTGGTGTGCAACTAGTCTGTATGTCATGCCTGCCTATGTTCCGACTGAAGCAATGTACAACCATCTTGTGGAAGCAAAGAATCACAAATCATTAATATGGACTGTACTTGAATGGTACTCTCCACTAGAATGGTGGAGAAAACAATTGGAATTAGTCTTAGAAGAAGTTAAAGGAAGAAGATTAGCACAGGATGCCATAAGCAAACTCAAAACGGTCTTCATTATACACAGGCCATATCAGATTGATTCCAGAACTAAACTCCTCATTAGTTCGAATTATGCTGATGTATGGGAAACCATTGATGATTATCCTCCAAGTTTAAAAGTCATAAAGGAATTAATAGATTATCTCAATTTCATTAATATCTATCAAGAAAAAACTCAGGTCGATACAACTTGTATCAGTCATGGAAATCTTCATTCCCAGTGGCAACCAGTTAACCCTAAAGAAGTCCAAGAAGAAGGACATAAAATTCTCAAGAGATCCCAATGGCAAGAAGTGGAAATTCAAATTGGAGAAAGCTCTACTCAACAAGAACAAAACACTGAAATAAAAATTGAAGAACAATTTGCAGCAATGAATTTTGAAGAAAATTCAATGGATCTCGACGCTTCAGAAAGTCTTCATGAAGAATCTTTGAGGGAAATATTGGAGGACATCTGGTTGTACGAGCCAGATTATTTTCGCAATTATCTCACTGAAGGGTATTTGTCTGATCAGAATATGTCTCCAAGTCACGAGCCTATCCGTAAGGGATAATGAGTCACCAGAACATGTATCAAAGAGCCATGTATGTGTACTGTATAAGTATTGTATTTCGTATGCCCATGTAAAATAGTGAAAATAATGTGGCAATGTAGTCCAAATGTGTCATAATTATGCCTATATGGCATAATAGTCAAAAGCTATCATAGTTATGTCTTCCATTATAGTCAAAAGGTGTCATAATTATGGCAAAATAGTCAAAAGTTGTCATGATTGTGTCTCCCATCACATGATAAAGCATTCCAATAATGCTTATCTTGGCATTATCATGAATAGTTTGTACTTTGTCCCTTATGTAACTCCTTGGCTATATAAGGAGGTATGTTGTAACATTTGAATTCAGAGTGAACTTGAAATAAAATCCTAAGTGTTCTTATATTCTAACATGTTCTTCTAAGTTCTCTTATCTTTCTGAAAGCTCTAGCTATTATGTTTATATCATAAACACCCTATAAGAGATGCAAGTATGCTCTACACTCGCCTCAGTTATGGGGATCTTGTGTATCAGAAAACATCAGACCATTGATCCTTGCTACGGTCCTTTCTATCATGAGATGTTAGCCTTAAATCATAATCTGTGCCTTGAGATTTGTATGCCTAGGTATGGCTGTTTGTTATCTCGGCTTGATGATGATTTAATTAAGACTACATCTTATGGTATGGAAGGCTCTCGGCTTGTGTTTGAATATGTTTTAATTATCAATTGTAATTTAATTCTATAATAATATATACTAATGAAATGTTTCATTTAATTGTATACAATCTTAAAATTATATTATTTTTTTAACTCCAATATGATACTTATTTGGAGTTGGGCCATCACATACCTTCATCATTTTTTGAGTTACTGACATGATCAAATGTTTTGGAGATGTTTTGAAAATGCTTGACTGCAAACCAAGAACTTGGTAGGTTCACCTTGTTGTTGTGTTTTGATATTTTATTTATGACATATTTTTAATATTATAGAATTCTATTGACTATATTCCATTTTAATATCATTGTTATGATTGTTCGACTTCATCTTGCTTTTATATTGTGTTTTTGTGCCAGATAATGTTTTTCACTCACTAGTTTAATATATATTTGGATGAAGTTTATGACCCCACCAGTTTCCTCATATATGTTTTTCAGTTTTAAGCAAGAAAATCTGGGTACTAATCTTCTTCTTGAAAATATTTGTAGTGCTGTTGTTTTAATTATGTCACCTAATATGATCTCTTCTTTTATGCAGAAAGTTCATTTTACTTGTGAAAGATGGTGGTTTTGAATTACAGTCCCTTATTAATTTGCAGTGAACTTTAAATTTTTAGTTTATGGGGTTGTCATTTAAAATCTCTACAATTGTATTTCTATGATATTTAGGTGTAGTGCTTGTGTTGTGACCCTATGCATATCATATTTGTTGCAAGCAAGTTGATATTTTTCTTAGTGAAACACTTATTTATGAGGATGTTTAATTCCTTCAATCTGATGCATATTATGTGTGTTGCCAGCAAGTTGATGTTTTGCTTGCTGAGACTACGTGAATTTACAATTATGTCAGTTTTAACTCTTACTTTTAGCACTTTTTAATGTTGATTAGGTTAAATTATTATGTTTAATTATAATTTTAGTTCTTATTTTAAACAATTTCTAGATTTTGATCATTCTATTTTTGCCAATTTTTAAAATTCAATTTATTATTTTTCACTTATGTTTATGTGACATAGTTTAATATGATGTAGTATTTATTAATTTAATAAATTGTTTCCACGTCAAATATATTTAAATATATAAATTATGTTTGTAAAATAAATAATATTAAAATGGATTAAAAAAAATATGGAGAAAAAATCCATAAAAGATGTCATTATTACTTGAGAAAACTAGAAAATTTACTTGTCAAATACCAATAAAAAACAAGAAAGATCAATAAAAATTAATAAAAAAATATTAGTACAAAACTAAAAAAATAAATACAAATAAAAATT
>JBBPBS010000689.1:6876237-6889990 GCA_037974835.1 Cicer judaicum
GAAAATATCAGTAAAATTACTTGCAAATTACCAATAAAAAAATCAGAAAAGTCATAAAACAAATGTAAAAACCAAAAGAAAAAAGACAATATAAAACCAAAAAAACTAGAAGAAAAACACTAAAATACCCATATAAAGCTAAAAAACCAGTAAAATTTTAGAGAATCAGTAACAAAAAACTAGAAGAAAATAACCATTATAAAAATTGAAAAAACAGTAAAAATGAGAGAGAGAAAAAAGAAGAAAGAACAGTAAAAAAATCTGTATAATTCAGAAAGCATAAAGTAGTAAAAAAAATCAGAAAAACCAATACAAAAACTAGAAAAATGTGAAAACATTTAAGAAAAATACACATAAAATACCAAAAAATGCCAAATATTTCTATGCTCCATAATGTCATAACTTTATCTAAGTCATAAGGTATAAATTACTCATTCAAAGTAATGTCATAATGTTACCTAAGTTTTAAGCAAATATCATAATGTTAAAAGTTTCAAAAAAAAGCACCACACTACCATTTACAAAATAAGTCATATCATCTAAGTTTAACTATTTGAGACTTATTATTTAACTATCTTGACTTAGAGTTAGCAATCTTTGAGGTTGAGGTGTATGTGATCCTTTAAATAACACAATCGGTACTTGTGATATTTAAGGTTGAGGTGCTTCTGAACTTTTGTCATTATGTGACTTATGCTTTTGCATAAATAGGTAATAGATAGCATAAGGTATACATTTACAACATATAGTTACAGGTTCTGATCAACAACAAAAATCATACAGTTACACCATATATAAGTTAACTTATTTTCACCTTTAGGTATCACTCTATCAGCAAATTTTTTATCCTTGCAAGTTCTCGAATTGTGACCAAACATTTCACATTTTTTGCATGTTATAGTTGGAAGGTGTCTTGGAAGTATGTTACTATTTTTAGGTTCATCGTTACTCTTATTTCTTTGTTTTTTTTGTCTGGTCGGTGCTCTTTTCATGTGTGGGATTTATTGACTCACTTTCGATAATGAGCCAAAGCTTTGGACTATTTGAAGGCATGATGATGTAATAATATGTTGCAATCAATGTTGCTTTATTGTATGAAGTAGTGAAACTAAATTAAATAACTTAATAAGCGAAAATATAAATTAAAAAATTGAGTTAAATTGATAACTTAACAAGTAAAATTAAATATACATGTAACCCGATGCAACATAATCCTCTAGAACTTCATAGTTTTGTCACATGCATGTAATACTATGACAACGTTGTATACCAGTCAAATCTCATTTTCTGCAAGCACAAGTCCTTTTGGGTAAATTGACAACATATTGATAATTCTCATTCTCTACATGAAATAGGTCATGCTCTACATCACCAACCCAATGTGGAGATCACCCATCTGCTGCCTTCTTGGCCTTTTCCAACAATTGTAGGGTCTTTGGATATAAATTACCCGTATACCTTTGCATTAGTTCCCTTCACACATATTGTTGACTTGTAGGTCACATAGTGTGTTAGTATTGTATGCACACCTTCTCCATTTACCAGTTGGAAGTTTCACCATATTCATCCAAGCATTTACATTCAAGTCATTAATTATTTGCATTACTTTTTGTCAATCTACCATTGTTGTAGCCCTAGCAGCCAACCACAATACTTCTTTCATCTCTGCTCTAAGGTACTTCTTTTTCCAATTTCCATAGAGATGATTTACACATAACTTGTGTTCAACAACAAGACTGCCTTAATGTATTGATAAACATCTTAGCTAAAAATTCGGACTTAGCATGCCTATTTAGCAGTCCTATGACATGTATGTTCTTCAATGAAGCTGGTAACTTACCAACAATCATCTCTACTCCTCTTATTAAACCTAAGATTAAAAGGACATTCTTTCATACGCTTCACCATAATTCTTATTTTATCATTTTCTTCAAGTATAAATTTTTCTTCCTCTCCAAAGCATAATGTTTAACAACATCCTTCACAAGACATCTGGCATTTTAAATTTTGAAATATTTGTCCTAGTTGCCTCATCATTGTCATTTCCCTCAGATGTAACTAATATATATGAATCATCATTTTCAACTTCAAACTCATCGCTCATAATAGGATATAAAATTATAACATTCTCATATGTGCCAACATTACAATTAAGTTCATTAACCATTTCTTGTGACAACACATAGCTCAATCCCAATTCTCCTCAAAATCCCTATTATCTTTAGTATAACCATCACTAGCATCTTCACTGTTAGCAACATACTCGTTATCTTGACTATCATTTTTATTTTCTACATTAGCTTCATATCTAGCATTACCTTGAATTTCAATTTCATCTTTAACTTCAACATGTTCATCTTCATTGCCACCTTCATATTCATCTTCTAAGCCAATACAACTTTCTTGTCAAATGATTTCTTTTTCCCCTTACCCTAGTAATTAATATCCTCATTAATATGATCTTCAACTAAAATTGGTGTATCAAGTAGATGTTCCATATAGAGTTCAATAGCTTTGTACCTCTTAACATCTTTAACAAATTTTAACACATTGTCATCGCAATTTAGCAGACTCAATCCACGACTAAGTGCTTACTTAGGATGCTGATTATACAAGCTTTTGAAATCTCTACACCCCAAACTTTTAATCACTTTTGATATATCCGTGTAAGACGTGACATCGTTATCCCAACCACAATTATTTTCTTCCATTTGACCCCTAACATACATTATGCAAGACATTTCTATGACCAACCTACCATGATATATATGTAATATGACTTTTTGTCCTGGTGATGACCTATATGAATCAACACCATAAAAAACAAACAATAACATAACAAAATCAACAACACAAATAGCAAAAGACACAAATGTGGATTATTGTTATAATCATCAAGTTAATGTTGTCCCAAACTCCTTTTTCTAGCCCATTCAACAACAATAATGAGTATGGCTCTGTCATTTCACACACCACACCACTAATGATTTTATATAAAAATTGAAAATAACAAATGATTTTGTAACATTTAGTAGCCTTCAAATCAGAAATAGTTACAAGCAGTGGCGGATCTTCTTAGAAGCGGATAGGTGCCATGGCACCCCCTATATTTTTAAATTTCTTTTATATATATATATATATAATAACTAATGATATATTATCAAAATAATAGTGATAAATTATTAAAATATCCTTAAACTATATGGTTGATTTTTGAGTAATTTTCGTCTTTGCTTTCTACTCCCTTTTACAATTTATACTACTAAAATATAATAAACTAACTAATCTCGAAGCAACAAACTCTAACACCCTAAATAGTAACTCAACTTTTAATTTTTAACAAACTTTTTCATGTTAATCATTGATATATGATATAGTGTGATACTATTTTTTAATTGTGAATTGTTTTAATTAATATGTATATTTTTTTTATGAGTGACACAATATTTAAACATAAAAAAATTGATGCATTTTTTCAAGAAGAAATTTTTTGACAAAGGTAAAAATTATAAAATAGATATATTTTATTTGATTGAATTGTGAAAATTGTGTGACTTGTGAAAATTAAAATTATAATTTTTTTTAACTTGTCTATTATCTATAAATTGTGTGATACTCTAAAAAAAACTATATAACTTTTGAAAATTTCAATTATAATATTTTAGTTAATACTTGGTACTCTCCGGCTCCCCCAAATATTTTATGCAAGATCCGCCGTTGGTTACAAGCAAACTACTAAACTAGAGTTACAAAATTAATAGCAAATTCACTAAGAACAATATAGTTAGAAATACAAATTATGCAAACCTTAAACAACACAATAGAGATTCGAATGAGAAAATATACACATACCTTGAACACAGTTGATGATTCAAAGATGAAGTCATTTACGCAGTCAGTGATTCACAATAAACAAGCACGACATGATGAATCACGGGCAGAATAACGGAAGAACATAGCAAAAACGCATAAGAATCATGATGAATGATGAAACACATAAACGCATAAATTTATGAGCACGTGATGAATGATGAAACACATAAACACATAATCGTGATAATAATGAAACGCATAAAAACCAATAAATTGCGAGTTGATGAAACATATGAATCACGAATAAAACGATTACGAGCGCAGAAGAATGATTGCTAACGCATAACAACAACAAATAAAGAACACAAAAGAACGATTAAAGATGAAAATGTTGATGACGAAGACACTGTGTTTTCCTCTTCTGTTAGGGTTCTTGGTTTTTCTTTCCCTCTTTCTATTTTGACTTCAGTCAACTTTTTATTTTTTAAACAAGACATAAGCTAGGTTTTAGAAATAATTCACAATTTTTTACTTTGAAAAATAAGTAAATATTTCAATTAATTAATAATAATATTTTTACAATAATATAATAAATTAATATAACTATATTTATCTGATGTGACAATAATTTTTAAATAACAAATGCCACAATATATTAAATGTGTCACATAACCATAATGGAAAAAAGATGAGTTTATTTTCAAAAATTGAGAAAACTAAATGATCAAAATTGTTGATTTATAAATAAGAGACTAAAATTCAAATATTGTTGATACATGAGAATGAAAATTGCATTTAAGCCAAATTATTAATATAATATAGATTAAATTACATATGTGGTCCCTTAACTTAATTTCAGATAACGTTTTAGTCATTTTTTTTTTCTTTTGAGTTAGTCATTTATTTTAATTTTAAGTGACAATTTGATATTTGATATTTGATATTTTAAAATTTCAACAATGTTATCCTTTTTTATACAAAAATTCAAAAAAACCATCAAAATTTTCAACCAAAACCCATAAAATTAATAATCATATTCAATATAATGCAAATTTTATCAAATCATCCATAACTCAAATATTCAAATACACTCATATTTTCATCTCCAACAACATTAAATAAAGAATAAAAATATGAGTTTATTTCAAGATTTAAGTTATGAATTTGATTAAATTTGTATTTTATTGAAGATGAAAATGAATTGTATGGGTTTTGTTTGAAAAATATGATGATTTTTTTTGATTTTTTGTAAAAAAAATGACAATATTGTTGACATTTTAAAACATAAAATATCAAATTGTCAATTAAAATTAAAATAAAGGACCAACTCCAGAAAAAATAAATAAAGGATTAAAACATTACCTGAAATTAAGTTAAGGGACCGTATATATAATTTAACCTATAATATATATATATATATATATATATATATATATATATGTTTTATGTTTAGTATTCAAGTTTTGCAAATTGTGTATATAAATTATCCATATGATTTTATGATATTTTTGTAAATTCTTTGTTGAAATAATGTGATTTTAGATTCAATACAATTGAACATAATAGTTCAACAAAATACGGAAAGATTTTTATTTAAATCTTCAATATAAAAATATAATTTTTAGTAAAAAGAAATTAACAATTTAAAAAAAAATAAAAAAATATATATAAGAATCGACACAAAACAACAAATGGGTATGAAGCCGGACCGCTTATCCGAACAAATCGATGATCCGAACTTGCTAAAGTTGCAAAATCGATAGTAGATTAGCCTCAATTTACCACCCACGGTTTGTTGCGGGTTGGGCCTTTTGGCTCGTTTTCGCCCATTTGTCACAGTGAACTGAGACGCTAGACGCGAGATTGATGTTTTGACAATAAAACCAAATAAACTATTATTTTTTCACCACTTTTTAATAATATAGATTTAGGCTATGTTTAGTAAAATTAGTATATATCTTATAGTTTGTAATTGATAGTTGTTAAGTTAATTGAACATTTGGTAAAATTAGTCGTTTGATTAGTTTAAAAATATAAAATAATATAAACGAATATTTTTAATTAAAAATAAATTTTATCAAACTTAAAATATGTCCAAAAGTAGTAATTTAAAATTTATTTTTTATTAATTTAAAAATTATCACTACTATATATTTTATTTGATTATCTATTATATTTATTTTAAATTAAAATAAATAAATAAATTATTTACTTTAAAATATTAATTATTTTAAAATTTAAAATATTAAAAAGTAATTTAAAATTATATTAAATAAATTATTTATTAATTAAATATATTATAAAATTATTTATTTTAAATTATTATAAATAAATTATAATGAGTGAAAAAAGAATTTTAGTTACACTAATAAAGATAAAATTGAAAGAAAAAAAATATAAACTTGTAAGTTAGTTGAATTAATTATAAACAAATGGTGTAAACTATAAGTTCACAAATAACTACTACGAGAGTTGATAAACTATAAGTTATAAGTCCGTTTTTGGGTGTTAACAAACAAAACCTTAATAATGAGAAAGAAAAAAAAAGAAATATAGTACAAATTGAATAAGGGATAGTTATTTTTTTTAAAAAAAACTGTTAAAATATATATATACATAAATGGCAAAATGATGATTGGTTTTCGTTCGACGATAATATAATATTATTTTACACACATAACAGCTCCACTGTTTAATAATACTTTTGTCAATTTAATTAATTTTCTACTGTTTTATTGAATTCTCTAAACTTTTTCAAGGCTTGAGACTTGTGTTTGGTGAGATCGATAACCAAGTTCATAGATAACCTTTTACACCCAAAGGATGTTGTTGTTGTAACTATTTGTCTTAATGCAGAGTGTGTGTGCAACTTTTTTATGTTGTATATTCACATTGTAATTTAAGGGTCATAGGGTCATGGTTTAAATTCCGTATAAGACAATTGTAAAAGTGATCATTAATACTACTTTTATTAATAATAATATCTCTTTCTCTAATTATCTTTTTAAAAAATTGACAACAATAATTAATTTCTCCCTTAGAGCACTATGCATACATTTGGATCATACATAACGTGTAGAATGAGTACATGTCATCACTCCTTGTTTTCATCGGAGAAACACATTTTCCACATTCTGATAGCTTAAATTGTGAATTTATTCATACTTACATTAAATATTAAATTACACATGTGTGAATGTGAGTCATCATGTAGGACATATAATATACTATATCAGTGTACTAGCATGGTTGATGAGTTCAAAACAAAAAAATTGGACACTAAAATAAAAAAGGAAGCTAGAATATATAAAAATGTGTCAAATGCAAATAGATGTAAGATTCCAAGACAAAATATTTCTACGACATTCCAAGTATGGCACGAACTATATTAAGTATGCCACCACCAACTAGAGCCTTCAACAATCTCATCTTTGTAGCAGTGTACGGTGGATATCTTATAGGAGCATCACCAAAAAAGCTACGATAAAGAACTGCTTTTTTGTGGCTAAATGCATCAAATGAGAATTTTCCATGGTATGCACCTAATCCACTTTCACCTACTCCTCCAAAAGGCAAAGTATGAACTGCAAGCTGCACAGGGTGAAAAGCACATATGAATAACAGAAAGATAGAAATTAAGTGTGTCCAGTTTCAAATAGTTCAAAACTATAAACTACATATGCGGACAAAGACACACACAACATTGACACGTAGACACTGATAATAATTTAAGAAAATAAAAATAACTAAATATAATTATACGGATCAATGTCGTGTCAGACAGTGGACGTAACAGTCTGATAATTATATCTATTTTTATTTATATTTCTTCTATTTACACCGAGACACGTCTTCAATCTAAAGTGTCGGTGCTACATATTCTAAAAGAGCATCCAGAACTTACATATTTTAGCAATTAAACTAGAACAAATAGCTTTAAAACAAGGATTGTAGACAAAACCAACACTTAACAGCTGATTTGGAGATCACATTTACTTCTGTTCTGTTTGCATATAAAAATTACATACAGAGGTACACACAAACTAAGGGATTCAAGGATAGACTGTAAAAGAGAAATAAAACTTACATGCATAGTAGTGTCATTGATGACCACACCACCAGCAGAAACATTCAAAACAAACTTCTCCTTGAGCTTCTTATTGTTTGTAAATATATATGCAGCAAGAGGCTTTGATCCTGAGTTTATCACATCAAAGCTTTCTTCTAGTTCATCAACCTGTTTAAAGCAAGGAAAAATTGAAGGAAAATATATATATATATATATATATATATATATATATATATATAATTGATCACCTGTGACTTTAATTTACTAATCCATACTTCACAATTTCTCTATTTTCAGAAAGTGCTATATCTTGTAGTTATCATATGATAAAAGGTGGAAGCTGGAAATTCACATTTTCACTCTTTTCATATCAATTATTTTTGCAGCTTGCAAGCCATTTGAAAATATAAGTGCATATTTGTTTTCATTATAGTATTGCAAAAGCAAGTAAACAAGGAGAAGTAAAATAATGAAATTCTGAAGAAAAAATCAAAGAAACAGCTACTGCGGCGCCTTAATTCCTACCGTGATGATGGGAAGTAAAGGACCAAATATCTCTTCACTCATTATCAGAGAATCTCGCGGAACATCCATTAGAAGAGTAGGGCTAATCCTCCTGTAATTTAAGGAGAAAAAAGACAGAAATGGTTGTATCAATATTGTATTTCACTAAATCAAGACCTTATCAAGAAGTACCTTCAAAAAGAAGACAAGAGAGCTTACAATTTGCTTTCATCCTTTTCGCCGCCATAAACAATCTTACCAGAAACTTTATCATCATCCAAAAGCTTTGTCAAGCGAGCGAAGTGGTTCGAGTTTACAATACGGGACAAATCTTTTGATTCCAATGGATTCTTTCCATAAAATGCTTCCAATTCAGTTTTAAGAGCATCCACCTAGAAATAGTAGGAGGAATCAAACACTAATAACAAAGAGATAGATTTAGAATACCAACTACACACTTAGGAAAAAACTTATTACCAACTTAGGAGCATAGTTTTTTGTTGTTATAATATAATCTGGAGAAATGCAAGCTTGTCCATTGTTGCAGCCCCACTTTCCAGCAATTATCCTTCTTGTTGCAACCTTGGAAGTTTAAATTCAAATAAGTTTAAGTCTTAATGAGGTACAAGATAGCTAGGATGATGGCAATTACTTGTTAAATACAAAAAGAGAGAGTAAGAGTATACCTTTAAGTTGATATCTGAATCAACAACAACTGGTGATTTTCCTCCAAGCTCCAGCACAACTGGTGTAAGGTGCTTAGCAGCAGCAGCCATCACAATGCGTCCAACTCTTCCATTACCTAAAGATCCAACAACTACATATTTGAGTAAATGATATCCAATTTCAAGTGTCATTTTAACAAACTTCCAAGCAAACTAATCGTCGTCACGACAAAGTTCCCCCACAGCTGGAAGATCGAAGCTCCGATACCAGTTGACAGGTATTGGTCCATAAAATGGTAGCAAAGAAGAATTTCTTTATTAAAATGAATGAATGGTTACACTTAATGTTATTCAAGAGAACTTGATCACTCCCTAATCTCAACAGATTTACAAAATGCTTAACCACCTTCTCAAGCCCTCTTCCTATTTAAAGATAATAACTTTGTAGAATTTTAGGTTAAGCCTCATAAAGAAAGAAGAAACAGCCTTCTGCAAAGATGCCTATGAAGCCTACAAACATAATCTGCACACTCTTATATCAATTACTGATTTTAACTGAAATTAAAATTAATAAGAACATTCATGCTTATCAGACATATTTAAAGATTTATCAAACAGGGTGTTCTAACAGAAAAGTTTGGCCATATAATTTGGCGGTCAGTTGTGGTTTTTAAGGAAATATAAATATAACTATCACGAGAAAAATAATACTTTAGTTTTACTTTTTCATGACAAGTAATGCACTTGTGAATCACCCAAAATGGATGTTGAAAATTGCACATGGATAATAATCTACATTCAATCAAAGATGAAAATAACAGCTTGTTTAAATTCTACTATGCTACAATGTTGTAACTCTACTATAGCTGCTATTTGACAACACTTTGTACTAAATAGTTTATGGTAGAACAATAGCAATTTATTCAAATACCGCTACACTATAGCGCCATTATTTGACAACAGATCTACAAGAATTCAAACCATAAGAGAAATTTTATGTACCAGAAAAAACAGAAAACCAATTCGAAATTATAAACCATCAAAGAAAACCAGAGGTGAGAAACAAGGAGAACCTGTGTAGAAAATTTTGTCCCACTTTTGTTGCAGTAATGCAGATGTTTCATCAACTGCTCCCTCAACAACTCTTATACATGAGTTATCCATGTATTCCCCTAACAGTTTTGCCAGCAGTGATGATGTGGCTGGAGCCATTTCTGATGGTTTTAAGACCACCGCATTACCAGCTGCAATAGCTCCAATGACTGGATCAAGTGACAGCACTGGAAAGACAGAGAATTTAATAAAATCGTCATTATGGATTTTGAAGATAGAGCTTCGAGAGAAGAAAAAAAACTGAAATTGTGAAACCCAAATTTGACAATAAAGTCCGACAACAATTTAGACATTAACGCCATTAAAATTTGTGATTAACTGAGTTCAGTTGATGAATAATGAATATAATAAGGTGTTACAACTTATTAATCATCCACTAAATGTTATTAATACATGATTTTGAACGCCATTAACCATGTGATATGAAACAAGGTCAACTAAATATTGTGACATACAAAATGGATAGTTCCATGCAGAGATAACCAACACAACTCCAAGTGGTTCAGATACTATTTCAGCTGAAGAAGGGAAAGTTGTGATTGATGTTTTGACCTGCATTAAAGGGGAATTAATGTGATGATGAATGTAAACAACTGTGTCAAATAATGTCAGTGAAAGAACTTCACATAAAACATACTTTTTCCGGCGCCATCCAATGTTTCAATTCCTTGATTGCAGTTTGACATGAGTTTTTCAACATAGCAATCTGCAATACAACACCACCAGGTATATGAGAAGATAGAACAATATGAACCTAATGAAATCTGATTAACTTCAATTCCATAACAGCAACTATTCGGACAACATGTGAATTAGATACATACTAACTATATAACCAGTGACATCTCATTCTCATGTGCTAAACAAAAATTTTAGTTGTCAACATCATCAAATATTGCTAGTGCTTCTATTTAACTGGAAAGGAAAATGCAGGACCACACACTTAATGCACATACACCTAAATAACATATACCAAAAATATAAAAATGGAAATCCAAAAAATCAGAAGGGACTCAGGACAAGGGGCACTGCAACTCTGCAAGTGCAACAACACATCTGAGCGAAATTAAATACTACAATATTTACTATTTAATGGTTTAAATATTTTTAGAATAAAATAAATAAATAAGTAAAACGCTAAGATTGATTCTATCCCATTTCTGAGGAAAAAAAAGTACAGTGTTACATGAAATAGACTGTATTTGGTTGCATTTCATCCATGCTGTTTTAGATAATTCAAACAAAAAGACTTACTAGTAGGAGTATATTATTTCATAACATTCCACTTACTTTATTTCTTATTATTATTAATCCAAATTGAAACATTGTCTAAAAATTTAACTCAATATCTCAAAATTGGCTTGTGAAATAATAGATGTCCGTTATTTATAAACACATTTTCATTTCATATCACACGCATCTCATGTCTAAGACCAAACATTTCAAGTGTGTCTGAAAGATGATAACATATTTTCTCCGATTTTAAATATAAACAAAAAAGCCGAAATATAAACTAGATACATTTTGAATTTTCTTTGGACCAAATATATTTTGATTTTTTCTTATATTTAAAACTGAAAAAACGATATAAAGATAAAGTAAACTCTTGTATCATCTTAACATTTGGGAGTTACTACACCTAAACCAAACATTAAAAAACTTTCATAAAAAAATACATTACAAAACTGATTTTGTAGAGTGATCCACCATTTATAAACACGTTTTTTCAGAACATAGTATCACATTTAATAAGTGTGACTCCAAAAAAAATAAAAAATAAAATAAGAGAAGCCACATACGACCATAGGATTGGGCAACTCAAAAAGTTAGAGATGGTCATTAATGCTCATGCCAAACCACAAAAACCCATACGGCAACGTTTCTGCAAACATTCATTCACTCGGAATTTCCTAGGATTAAACAACCCCAAACAAACACTATCATTACTTCACTTTATTCACATAAAAACTGGACCCTAAAAATAACAATAAATGAAATGAATTATTGCTTCATTTATTGATCAACCAATTTAAAAAAAATAATAATAATTGTAAACCACTAACAAATTACGAACCTCATAAGCAACAGTTTCGAGTGGGGGTTTCTCGATGTCGTTTTTTAGAGCATCGATGATTTCTTGTTCGTGAAAGTGTGAGAGTTTAAAGAGTTGGTTAAGTTGTGATAATCTCCATTTATAACTTCGTGTTTTACCAGCAGCGAAGCTTGCTTTTAGTTCATTCACCGTCGATTCAGCGTTGAACGTAATTTTGTTTTCCGTCGTGGTCATTCTGAGAGTGCGTTGTAAACGATGTGAATTATATTTGATAAATGTAATTGAAAAAGAGAAGAAAATGCAAAGTGTTGTGGGTAAGGTTGGTGAATTGGAATTGGAAGGGGTAGCTTTGGATTAACTTCATCTATTTGTTTATATACTAGTTTCATGGCGGAGGGTTCTTTGTTCTCTTTTTTCACATTTTCATTGCGTATAAAACTCCTTCCTTGTATAATGCAATTATTGATCATTATTATTCTACTCATTTTTTTATTATCTATTAAATATAAAAAAATCATTTTCACAATTTCATACCAATTAAGAATATAATTAATTTTGTATAGAATTAATTTTTTTGAAACGTGTTATGTCATTGTTATAATTATTTTGAGACCGACTTTTTTATCTTCTTATATCATCTACGTGAACAATAAATCAGTTTTATATTTTTTAAATTATGAATTACTTTATAAAATTATCATTCATTTTTTTTTTAAATGGCTTGTAATTTGAAGAGGCGGAGTATTTGTTTCACAATATTAATTTATTTCACTATTTCACGCATGTTAGAAAATATTGGCATTGATTTGTTTTTTTTATAAATATTAAAATTTTATCAGTTTACTTGTTGAGTATTTTTGTATTATTTTAATAGTCGTGTCTATCAATAAATATAGAATTTTATAGTGATATTTCGCTTGTATGACAAAAAGTATATCGTGGGTTAAATTGAACTTTTAAAAAAAAAAATGAAAGTTTGCATGTTTTATTAACTATTATTTGACTGCTAGCACGATGAAATTTACCATTTATTAAAATTAAAATCAATTGCTCATATTCTTTATGAAATTTTGTAAGGAAATTAGTTATAAAGATATTGTTAGTATTTTTTTATTTGTTTCTTGTCCAAGATAAAGGTAAATCCCATTATAAATATTAAGTGAGATGTAAAGGTATTTTTTTATCTTATACTGAACATCATTCTTTCACATTAAATTTGCTTTGCAAAAAAAAATTAATCATATTCATACTTTTTTATTTGCAATATTTTATTTCATACTATATAGGTCTCACAATAACTATCACATGGCAAAAAAGAATCACTTTTGGTTCTGATGTATTTTAAATTTTTTTTCTTAATCAATCTTCTTTTTTATAGTTATACCCTCTATTTAATATTTATGTTCATTCCTCTAAATCTATGATTATCAATTTTTTATTTATAATAAAGAAAATATATGATTAGTTAAATTAGTAAAATTACCATTCTTATACTTTCATTTATAGTCAAATATGACATAATTCAATGGTTTCAAT
>JBBPBS010000689.1:6891918-6910092 GCA_037974835.1 Cicer judaicum
AAATATATGTGTTTCAGAAAAAAAAAATTAATTTTTTTTTTTGAAATTCAAGTTGAATATACTGGAGAAGAATTTCTTTTTTATTATTTTAAATAAAAAATAATAAAATAGATAATTTATACAAAATATAAAAATAAGAATATAAATGTGGGGCATAAAATAAATTTTTCAACAGCTTTTGATTTATTTTTTAAATCTTTAACAATTAGTTTATAAATTATTCTAAAATCATTTTATTTTTATATAATAGGTAATAAACGGACTCTAAAATTTATATATAAGATGGAGAAAATAATGGGAGTGAATCTCATGTTTTTTTCTCCCATGTTATCTCACTCTTCAAATCTCCACCCTTAAGTTAATTAATGTTTCTCCATTTTTCTCAAATTCCAAAAGAGTCTTCTATTTGTTTTTTAATGATCAAAATCTCCACAGTATTTCTTCACTTTTATTTTAACAAGAAATGATCCATTCCCAAAAATAACACCCAAAAAGTTATAGTAGCTCAATGCCTCAATCTTCCCACCAACATATTTTTGACGGACCAATGTATCAATTTTGGCAGGCCAATACCCTGAATTGGTGGACCAATATTATAGATATCTTTTAACCTATTTTTATTTTGAAAGAAAACATTGATTTATTTATTAAAAATATAGATTTAGAGTTTGTTTATTACGATATTTTTGAATAAAAAATATCATTTTTTAAATATAACCACTTTTAATATTTTCATCTGTTTGTTATGATTTTTAAAAATAATTAATATATGAAAATGATCTAAGAACTAATTAAAATATAAAACTGTTTTGAGTAACTTTTTTATAAAATTATTTTTTATAAATTATTTAAAAATTATTTAAAAATTAATAATTTTTATTACAGTAGATAAACAAAAATTAACTTCTTTTTTTAAAAGATAAAAATTCTAATAAATAATCTTTAAATTATTAAATATCAAAATCATATTTCTTTATAATACATAACGAGCATACCCTTAACTAAAAAAAGCCTTTTTTTTTCTTTCCTCTTGTTTGCTTTGACATTTCCAAATGTATGTGAGAAAGTGAGTACTACCGTCTCTTAAATTTAAAACTTCATTTGAGAATTCAATCGTTAATTGGTGCATATAAAAAACATAAGTCGAAAAATATCAATTTATTAAATAGATATATTGAAAGATTAATTTCCACATTCAGCAAGAAAAAAAAATTCCAAAATAATAAATTAAATTCTACAATCTTTGCAAAATACGTTTTCAGTATAGATTAATTTTATATTAATATCTAATAAAATTTAAGAAAGTGGTAATTATTTTTTAAAAACAATTTTAAATTAAAATTACATGACAAAATGGGTTATTATTGAACAATGTAAAACTATTTTACATGGTACAACATAATTGAACTCAATTATTTAAGCACCAATAGACAATAGCAAAAGGAAATAATGATCTCTTATAAAAAAATGATGCTAATGATACTTTTCTTGTCACTCTCTTTCAAACACCCAATATTTTATTAAATAAAATTCATATGAATCAAATCACTCTATTAAAAGTAATAGGATCTACATAAATTTTATACAAATTAGAAAAGAAAGTAAAAAAAAAGAAAAAAAGAAAGAAGTGATGCTAGCATTGCTAAAGAAAAGACCCAGTGATCCACGGATCCTTGACTTTTGGAATCTAGTTAGATGAGAACATGTTACAACAACATTATGAAAGAAGATAAAGAACACGATCATAAATGTATTCTTTTTAATTTTCAAACAATTTCAGGTGTGTGACAAAATATCATATTTATGGTTACGTTAGTAGATTTTCTATATTATTTTGTAAGGGAGTATAGATTTTTTTATATATGGTTTTAGGATTTCATTTTTATTTATGTTTTTGTGAGATATTTTACAAATTAACCCAATAAATTAAAGTGACACTATAATACAATTTGATTTAATGCATGTGTAAAGTTTTACATCAGTGTATAAAAGTTAATCTATTTTATATATATTCATGTAATGCAAATGTGGCTGCTTTTTCTATTGTCTTTTAATTTTTTAGTTTTTATAGTAAGTATTAAATAATAATTTTAATAAATGGATAGGATAAAACTTTTTTTTTAATCAATCATAAACCACCATTTACACAACTTTTAAGTAAAATAAAACAAGTTATATATTGTTTTAAAATTCTACTAATTAATATCTATGTTAGTTTTTAGTTTAAACAAATAAAAGATTATTTTCTAAGAAAATGATACAAAACAATATAATCATGATGACATAATTAATCTCATTCTCCCTTCTTACCCTTTTATGGCAGATATATCTCCCTTTGACCTGTTCTTTTTTTTGGAATGATTCAATACGTTATAGATTACATTACATATCTTTGTTTCCCCATAAAGTTAATACCCCCTTTGAAATATACCAATAGCAAATGCTAACTAAAAGGTTCCTATTTTGTTATCAATTTAAAATTTAATATTGTTTTTATTGATATTTCATTTCAAATGAAATATTAATAAAATTAAAATGAAATTACACCAAACCTAATCAAAAGTCAAAAAATAAAACAATCAAAATCAAACTAAAAAGGCATATAGACACAAACAAAATAAGGTTAAAATATTAACAATACTAAAATTCTAACATTAGCCATTCTAAAAAAAATATACACAAAAAAAAAAGATAAAGAAAATAAATTTCAATAAAATAATTTTTAGTTTAGAGTTTTAGAGATGAATTGAGTACCTCTTGGATGAATGATTCAATTTCAGATTTGGATAAATCAGAGTAAAGAGAAGCAACAATCTCTTTTTCATGGCCTTCAGTTAAATCCAAAAGAGCTTTCAATTGAGAAATTCTCCACTTGTAGCTTCGAGTTTTGCCAGAGTCAAATGTTACTCTTAGATCCTTAACCGTTGCAAAAGCTTCTTCTGAACCGAACACTTCCTTGTTGACTGTAGAAAACGCCATCTTTAGCAACGCTATGCTAAATGATATTACACGATGGATGATTTAGAAACAATTATATATATATGTATTTATATATAAAAATGATATATATATGCACACTATCAGCATTTGCCTTATTATATTATATATCATATTTGTCTTATTCCTTTTATATTATGTGTATATATTATATTATATTAAGCGTGGAAAATTCCGATCGATGTGCTTGTTGTCTTCTATAGTAGCCATATAGATTCCTCTCCTTGGAAATGGTATAAAATATATAATTAAAATAAATGTATATTTAATAAAAAAAGTTAATATTTAAAATTAAATTCAAACAAATTTAAAAATCTATTGGATACTAAAAAAAAAATCATGCCGAAAAGTTACTCGTTGTTGTTTATTTATTTGTAAAGAACAATATAATCGTGTTTTAACTAAAGTCAAAAGCAATGGTGGGATAGTTTTATAGTGTGTTTGAGGTGGAAACTCGTAGTATTAATTATTTTATTAGAATTTTTAAGGCATATCTTGTAATTTGAATAATTTTTTCCTTTATATATATATACTTTTCTAAAAAAAAAACCTCATATTTAATGTAACTTTTTGTATTTCAAATGATGCAATATATTAATCATTGAAACTATTTAAATTCTGTTAAAAAAGAAGCTAACTTAAATAATAAACTTAATTTTTTTATTGAGATTTAAAAAATAAATATGATGAACCATATATTTTAATATGTATAATTTAATCTATTTATTTCTTATAATTAATTCCAGATAGAATAGTCGTTTTACAATGTAGTGGATTGAATGCCTGCTGGATCTCAATATAAAATTAACTATTTAAGAGGAGTTTGGTGTCACAATTTATACCAAAATTAATCAATTCCTCTATCCACTCATATATGAGAAAAAAGGTGAAATCCAATTTAAACCTATAAAAATTTCAGAAATAGTAGTTTAGTATACAAAATGTAATATGCAACATTACTTATATACCTATAATAAAGGGTAGAGGAGTTTGGTTAGTCTTTTTTCAATAAAACTAAAATTATCATCGACAGTTTTCTAATACATGCCAATACCTAGATTTACAATAAACAAAGGAAGAAGTAAACAATGCAAGATTCTTCAATATACCTAGATTTAATGAAAAAGACAAAACAACTTCACCCAAAACAAAGGATGAAGTCAACATTCGTCACACTCACAACCGCAACCTTCAATCGCAATGTCACAAAGTGGCAAACGAGCACGGTAATGGTTTACTTCGTGTTTACGTTTTGAAGAATTAAGATTTAAGATTATAGAGATGAATATTTGTTGAGACAATATTTTTTTAAAGTTTTGAGTATAATAAAATATTTTTAAGATTAAGATTATAATTAAGTACTTTATTTAACTTGTAAACTTAAGTGTATTTAGTTTTAGGAAACAAGCCTTTAACAAGTTTGATCATATCATAGGAAAATTGAAGTTTCAAATAAATTAGTAATATGTTTTTGGAATGAGGATGATTTTGTATTTAAGCTCAAACGTCTCAAAATAAACAAACTAATCAAAAGGGAAATAAAGGCAACCGATTGTGAAAAATGGGATTAAAAATTGTAAAATGAACTTGCACTAGACTTAAAGGATAAGCAATTCAAATTTGAGGATGAGCATTGTTCAATATTCATCCTCGTACACGGACAAATAAGATTGATAGTATAAAGGTACAAAATGTGTTGTTTTTTTATTATAGACGCACATTGTTCTAAATTACTACCAAAAATAAAAGTTAAAAGCAATTGCCACATCAAAAAAAGCAGAAGCTTTATCCTCCTCCTTACTACTACTAGATCCAAGGATGAACCATAACATTCATCATCTCAATTAAATTAACACAAGAACAAAGCTTGAAGGACATTATTGCAATCTGATATCGTGATATCTCTTACTGATCATCAAATTTGAAGCTTCAAGACATTTATAAATAGGAAGACCTTTTTTCTAGAAAAAAAAAAAATTGATTTGCAATCAAAGATCTAAGCTTTTCAAAGACATTTCATTAATTCTTTAATATAATTTCTCTTAATCTTAAACATACCTTCATATCATCATTTTCCAAAATATATCTCATATCTAAGTCACATTGTTACATCCAACTCAAATCAAATATGTCTATTTGTATATCCTCAAGTTATAACTTGTAGCCATTTTGTAAGGTCTATGAGACCTAAAAAGAAACTGACTATGTAAGATTGATGATGCTAAAAAAATAAACCGTAGAAAAAATATCAAGTATCAACAAATTATAAACTATAGCGAAAAATTTCATATTATTGTAAGAATTAAATATAGTTTTAAATTAAATAAAACAATATAAATATACGTGAGTCTATCTAATTCATATCCTCTTTATTCGTGATTACTCTTATTCCTAATCACTTCATATTTTAAATATTTTATGTTTTTATATTTTTTAATTTTCTTTTTAAAGATCATCGCTATTCAACTCATTTCTAGTTTACTTCAAATTTTCTATTCAAATTAGTTTAAAATAGATTTTATATATTTTTTTAATTATTAAGGTTGTTAATAAATGACTTAACATCACCTACATTACATATAATGTGTTTGCCACATAGGAAGTCACTTCAAAAAGAGGTGGTCCCCACTCCCACGAAAAATAAAATAAAATTGGTACGTACTAGTAATAGTAATGTGTTGCTTATGTATTAAGCATCACACTTTGTTAGGATTAGGATGGACTTCGTAATCGAAATATTTTGACTTTGTTTTGTTGATGTTGATGAGTCTTTTTCAGTTACAGAAAGAGTCCAAAATTTGGTGTCTTAGTTGATCAACTCATCATACTCACGAATTCGTGAATATAGCAAAGAAACATCAACATGGTAGATACGAAGGTAGAAACAATTTCACGTTTAGCTCAATGGAAAATCGACAACTTCGGCCCTTGTTCCTACAAGAAATCAGACCCTTTCAAACTCGGAATTTGGAACTGGTATCAATCAATTCACCTTCAAATTATTTACTATATGTTCAATTTTATCTTATGTTATGCATTCATTCTATTTTTTTTAGGCATTTGTCGATAGAGAGAAACAGGTATTTATACATTCATCTATTTCCAGAACCTTCTCGTATTTCTAAAGAACAGCCTCCTATTGCTCGCTTCATTCTCCGTGTTTCCAATTCCGCTTCCTCTTCTTCCTCCTCCCGCAAATTTTACATTTCTCCTGGTACTATCTCTTGCTGCTTTTTTATTACTATTTTCATTATTGTTAGGATTAGTCCCTCTAATTTAATTAAAAGCAAAAATTATTGGTTAATTTTGTTCTCCTTGAATTTCGTTGCTAGGGTTAGAGTGCTAACAAGAATTAAGAAAAGGTCACTATTAATTCATTTGGCTTAGGGATGCAAAATGTATGAGAGTACTTTTAGATTTTGGGTCTGTTAGACTTAAGGTGCAAAAAATAAAAAAAATTACAATTTTTCAAAGTTCTGCATAATCTCACCATGTACTTTCCTCCTCTAATAATAGTTTTGGGAGTGATATTTTTGTGATGGCGGGACTGGGTTGACTGACGATTTTCAATTTTTTGACGATATATCGTGATTTGTTATATTATGCATGTAATATCAACCATTTGATTTGTTCATCATTGATTGATATTATTTAATTTAGATTTAGAGGAGACGGCTCCGAGCTTTGGGGTATTAATATTGTGAATGTATGATAGAATCTTTCATGGATACTCTAGTTGTTGTAGGGTAGGATTTTAATTTTAGTTTATTTTATTTTTTCCCCATTTGTTCCTACTATATAAATGATAGAGCTTGGTAATTATATAATCTGCTTTATCCCTTTTTGGAGATAAAAAATAGTTTAAAGAGGTTTGATAATTTTGTTCTATTTTTCTGGTTGCATCTGCAATCACTGTCATGATCTTATGCTGTATTACAACAAAATGCTTATAGTTATACTTGGTTTGCTTGAATTTTGGATTTTGCATTTTAACAAACTCTTAACAAACCTGGCATCATCTCAATACTCTTGCAACACATCTTGCCACACACAACAAAGTTCCTTTATTTTATCTGTTTAATCAAGCCTTGGCATGTAAGTATAACCATTCAATATTTGGGGTTGTCAAAAAATAATATATCCAATTTTTGGGGTTGCTTCTGTGTGGGCCTATGTCCTGTGTTCCTTTGTTGGAATTCTTCTGCTGGGTCCATCATATTGCTATCATAGACAGCAAGCGGCAACAGTATGTGAAAAATGGATTAAAGGGTAGTCTGGTTATTTGAACCGTTTGGTAACCAAGAGTGGACTATGCCGGAGAAAATAATGTCCAACAGTTTCACCAAAGTGATCGTGGTACTCTATCATCCTTTGTCAATGGGGGCTACCCAGATGTTTTCTCCAACATTTCATTCTCATTCCTAAATTTATCTTGTTTTGTGTGGCCACTCTATTGTAACATTCTCATCTGTGCAACACTTATCTTGCTTTCTCGTTTGCTTTTTACCTCTCTAAAATTTCGTCTCATATAATATTTCATGTATTATAGCTGTGCATAAAACTTTCTTTTAGTGTGATATTTTTGTCTCAAATTTCACTTGAAACATTCCTCTATTTCATCCACCTTGCTTAGATTCTAAGGCTTACATCTCCTTCTTTCTTCTCGTCATTTTCCATAATGTACCCAAGATATTTAAATTGAGACCATATGGTATTTTATGTTCTCCAATTTTCACTTATAAGTTAGCATTTGCGTGCCTTTCCTCTTGCTAAACTTGCACTCCATATAATTTGTTTTCATATGCTTAAATGAATGTCATGAGATTCCGAGGCTTGTCACCCCAAATCTCTAACATTCCATTTATTTATTTTGTTGAGTGTTCAATTAAAACATGTACATTTGGATAGGTTCATAAAGCACACATCTAGAACTGCAGCCCATAATTATAATTAAAATCTTTTAGCAAATAATTGATTTTGGTAATGATTGCCCTCTTTATTTTCTTTAAACCCTTTCTGTTATTTCTCATCTTGAATATGTTCTTTTGGACATGATAACAGTAGTTATTTTAGACTTGGAAATAATAGCAATTTCTACATTGGGTACATCAGAGTTTGGAAAAAAATTGTGCAACTCCTTATTATTAATGTGAAAACAAGTTGAATTTATTCTTCCTTTTATATAAATATCAGTATATTGAATACAAAACACTCAACAATTCTCAGAAATCTCTAATTTTATTGTCAAATGCTTTCAAGAATTTTTTGGCTGGTTATCCTGCCTCATAAATTCAAGTTTGCAACCCAAGCTTGAAATGTAATTTCCACTTTTGCATATTTGATCATTGGGACCTCCTTTATACTCGAAGTTCTAGTGCTCGACTTGGATTTTTGGTTATCTGCTACTGTACACACCCTCTTTACTTTGATTTACCAAGTACCAACAATAAATACAGGGCTAACTTTGTGTCACCACGTTAAATTTGATTGCAATAAGTATAGTATTGCATTTACCAATAGCTACTTCAAGATTGTATGATGAAATGCTGATAGAGGTTGTATTTATATGTGCTTGTAAATTATAATGCCACAGTTCATGAACGGGTGCTTAGAACATGTGATGACTTTGTCTGGCCTGTGGATACTACATTCCTTGGCCGCATCATTATTGATGTTGAATTTCTTGACCTGAAGATCTATCCTCTGAATGTGAGTCTCTAACTTTTATAATCATCACTATGTTAATACACTGTTGATTAAACAAGATAAATATATGGCTTAGACCTTGTTTAAATTAACAACTTAATTAGACGCTTATTGGATAAACGCTTATCATATAAGTGTTTATGTATAAGCTATTTCAATTACAAAGATAAAATAAAGTAAATTTGTTTTCATAAACTAATTTGGAGAGTTTATGAAAATAAACGGAAAACAACTTATAGTTATAGACATATCGTAAGCTGTTTTCATAAACTCTTCCGAACAATTTCACCAGTTCTTATGGCAGTAGATAAATTCAAGTTACTTAGTAGCATGTCGTGTGTTTTATCCGATGGCTTACATTTCTCCCAGAAAACCTCGGAACTAGTGTTAGATTGTTGCTTCTTAACCTTTGATCTTTTATTCCATCGGTGAGTCAGGGTGGAGAAGCCAGTTCTATATGGCCTTCTGATGGAAAACTACAATCTGTTGCAACTCAAAACACTCTTCGGTGCCTCTCTCGCATGCTTTACGAAGCTATACACGCTGACCTCACCATTATAACTGCAGATGGTACACTTAAGGCCCACAAGGCAGTTATGTCCGCAAGTTCTCCTGTGTTCCAGGGCTTGTATCATGACATCGGGGAAGAGAAAGATTCGTCTACAATCCACATAGAAGACATGTCACGAGAATCATGCACGGCCCTTCTGAGTTACTTTTACGGCACAATAAAACATGAAGATTTCTGGAAGCACAGGCTTGCATTGCTTGGAGCAGCGAATAAATATGACATTGGTGATCTCAAAGATGCTTGTGAGGAAAGCTTACTTGAAGATCTTAACTCAGGAAATGTATTGGAGAGGCTCAATGAGGCTTGGATGTACCAGCTGCACAAGTTAAAGAAAGGATGTTTCACATTCTTATTTGATTTTGGTAAGATTTATGATGTTAGAGATGAAGTAAATACCTTTTTTAGTCATGCAGACCGGGAACTAATGCTGGAGATGTTTCAAGAAGTGCTTACAATTTGGAAATAGGTTATGTCATTGAACTATAGAGGCACCCTTTGTATCTTGTAATATGATGATTCCATGTGTATAATCATGTTTTTACTATTTTTAGTACTGGATTATTATATTATGAGGGAAGCACATTGTTATGTAGATAAATGTTTAGTTGATTTTGATTGGTCTATATACTTTTGTGTTTTTTTATTTTTTATTTTTTTTATTTTGTATATGATTTTGCTTTCTTCTTAAATTAATCAAATAATAATGTGAAACATAAAAAAATTGCTTTCTTTTTAAATTAAGCTCTTTCTTTAGGACGAACCTATCTTGATTCTGTCCTTCATCACAACATAAAAAACCATAAAAAGTTGCTTTTTATATATGGAATTTTTCTAACTTGTATGACTGAGGGCAAATATTTTTTTTTTTATTTGTATGAAAATTATGTATTACAAATGCAACGTGGTTTTAAATTACTGTCTGTATGCTTTGTGTTTTGAAAATGCTTACAAAAAAAAAAATTTACACACAGATCCATGTACAATGTTTTTTTATGAAAATTTCTTCACTTGTAAGTTATAAATATATAGAGACTATAATATTGTCAAGTAAAGGTCAATAACAACGAGTAAAATGAGGAGGTGAGTTAAACTATGTAAGGGTACATTTAAAAACAACCCTTTATGAGAGTAATAAGGCCTATGATACAAAGCCCACATATCAGTCTACAAAGCCCAAAGTCACAGAAGTCTCAAGAAAACTCCAGATTCCAAGAGAAAGAAATTCGCAAACCAAAATAAACACCAGATTAATTTCATTTCATTTCATTATTACTTAACAGAAAAAAGCAACGACGTTAGCGAGTGTGAAAGAAAAAACGCGAAGATTAACTTGAAGTCGTTACGCGTTAACGATGTTCTTCTTCTTTGCAGGAGGGTTAGAACAACAAGTTCGACAGGTGGTGAAATCAGGTGTGGGAAGGTGCATCAACTGCGGCTCACGCGCCGATTTAGTCGAGTACGATAAAGTTCTGAAGCTCTTTTTCGTTCCCGTTTGGCGGTGGCAAGGGAAGGATACTCTTTTGTATTGTCAAAACTGCAAGTTTTTGTTTCCTCAATCGCATTCACTTCCTCCTCCGCCGCCGACGTCTAGCGGTGGTTCAACGTTGCCGGATTGTTTGAGATGTCGGTTTTGTGATCGGAAAGTGGAGGCTGATTTCGCGTTCTGTCCTTACTGCGGCTCTCAAATGTAAACAAACAAATACGATTTACTTTTGCTTGTTTGGTGTTTGTTGAATGGATTTAGAAAATTTTAAATAAATAAATTAAATTATGAGTTAAATATATGAATTTCTAAGTGAAGAAGCTTATATGTGATTTAAGGATCTATCATTTGTAGTTCTTGAAAGTTAGGTTTAAGTCACTTAGATCACAATAACTATCAAATACTAATTCCCACATTAGTTCTCCAATAAGCCTTAGTTTAGTTATGAAGAAAAAATTAAGTAGTACGTAGGTATATTATACATGCATCAATGTAATTCACCATTAACATTATGCATTTACATTTTGAATATATATTTGTAAAATTGAGTTAAACAAAAATTTGAGGATAACTTTTAGCTAGCTAGCATCAATTTTGCAAGTAAAATCGGTGTTATTAGAACACATGACAAAATCAATTTACTACTATTTTGGTTCATCAAAAGTGAAATGTGTTTTGGCCTTTTTGGGAAATATTATTATCCCATGTATTTTTTATGGTTAGTAAAATATAACAAATTTTTTACAATGTGGTTAATTTACAATGCTGTGTTCCAGTTTTTATGATAGTAAGTTTCAAGTGATCATTATGCAAAAGGAAAAAAAAGTACTTTGATCGTAACTCAAACCAGTCAAGAATAATTCTGAATTAACATTGGACTATAAAACATTGTCATCATTCAAGGGGTGTGGTTATGACACCACCTAAGATGCTGAACCATTAAATGGATTTAACACTGTACACAAATTTCAAGAAGAAAAAAGATTGTCAAGACTCAAAAAGGAACAGCCTCTGATATCAATACAACATTCCCGAGTGGCCTCATTAGATTTGATGCAAAGCCATGAAACACAAAGCAACATGTGAGTGCCAAGGTTGTCCTAGAGCTTTGACTAAAAAGAAAAAAGATCCTTACGAATCTAAGAAAAAACGATCCTTAATTTGTGTATTTTAATTATGTGTTGAAGGGTAGTTGTTTAGCTCCTTTTTCCAATGCATCCCTCCAAAGCCTATACCTTACTCCAAGCTTGTCATAGGTAACTGGCACATTCCATACATTTGCACCATTGTTCATTCTTTCTTGTTGACCTAATACTAGCCTTAGATCCTCATTTAAAACCTTTAATGTGTAAATATTAACAAAACATTAGAAGAAGTCAACATTGAAAGTCATTCACATGAACATACAAACAAAACAAAGGTATTTATTTATCCTAACAATAGAATAGCACTTCATCAATAATCAAAACTTAACAAACTCAAGTCATATCAATATTCTTTTAGTACAAAGTGTCCACTGTCGTTTAAACATCACTAATTTATGTTAGAGAATCTTAAGAACACTCAACCAAGTTTTCTATATATATTAGAGTCAGAGATTCAAAACTCTAACTACTTAATGTACATGTGTCCTTACCGCTCAAACCACAGGATATTGGTAACTCGTATATTTAAATACACCGAATTTCATTTTAAATGATTTTGCATTGTATCCTCTTCAAGCTTAAATATCCAAATTTGTACTTTTTGAAAGATTACTCATTTTTCCCTTATATTAGTGAAATGTGGCACTGACACTTCAGATTGAAGATGTGTCCAGTTGTTTAACACATATAAGACACTGACACATTTAATAATATTCAATTTTCATTGTCTCAAATTATTATTTGTGTTAGTGTGGTGTCTGATATCCGTGTCATTGCTTCATAAGTTTTCTCTCCCTAAAACAATTATTTATGAATTCACAATTCAAAAAAAGAGAGAAAAAACTCTACCTGTTCTGCAAAGTGCCTCCATAGATGTTGCATAAAAGGAACATGCTTAAGTAGAGGAGCGAAATCCAGCGACATTCTGTATAACAATCTTGTTTTATGTTTTGAAGATGGTAAGCATACATGAAGTTGGTGCAGGTGTGTTGCACATTCTTTAGTGCTTTGTCCCTCCAGTTTCCCAGGCTTTGAAATTCCAATGGTTGATAGAACCATGCAAGGTGGACGAAACTCCATATCGATTGGATAAGGATCCCAGTATCCTTGAAGGCCAGATGCAGGTGTCAAAAAGTTCACAAAGCTGCAAGTTCAATTATTTCATGCTCAGATGCCAAGTGACCTATAAATGTACTATTGCATAGGATAAAGCATTGAGTTATAACTAAAATTTGAACTATTTCGCGAACAATTTATTGGGAAAAACCCAAGTCCCACATAGATAAGAGATGGACCTATAATAGTTTATAAAGAGTGACAACCCTCACCTTACAAATCGGTTTTGTAAGAATGAGTTAGACCCAATATAAAACCTAAGATGGTATTAGAGTCTACTCGATCGGATCAGTGTTGGGCATGAGGTGTATTGGGAAAAACTCAAAAAATCCCACACAGATAAGAGATAGATGGAGCTCTATAATAGTTTATAAAGAATGACACCCCTCATCTTACAAGTCAGTTTTGTAAAGATGAATTAGGCCTAATATAAAACCTAAGACAATTGAACTATCTAAGTATGACACACTATTTTGTGATACATGAAAGACATGTTTGGATAAATAGTTTAATTAAGCGCTTATATATAAACATTTATCATATAAGTGCTTATGTTTAAGTTATTTCTACAATAAAAGATAAAATAAAGTTAAATTGTTTCCATTTAAACTAAGGTGTTTTCATAAGCTATCATGAAAAAATTACGGAAATAAGCTGAAAACAACTTATGCTTGTGTCAAAATGTTTCCATAAACTCTCTAAAACACTCTTGCAAGTGCTTATGTAAATAGACTCAAATAAGTCAATCCAAACACATCCAAATTCTGAAAAATATAAAGTGGGTTCTGAGAGTTTGTTATAGCAAATTGACAATTTTGAAGAACTTAAGTTAAATCAAATGCACATATTGCATCCTCTCACATTTAAGGGTATAAACAAAACAAACCTCGGAACACTCCATCCCTTGGCGAACGTTGAAGTATGAGTAAAAGGGGCATGCGCAAGATCCAAAAGGTTGTCCAAAAGTAATCCATGTTCAACTGGAAGTTCCATGACAATCTGTTTTGTGAACAGCAACCGAGTAATAAATACAACTTTTATCTTCTTTTTTTCATCAATCATAAAATTGTAATTCGTTGTTCGCATAAATTTAAGAACTATAATCATTACATACCTCAGCATGGACTACAAATCCAGAAGGAGGTAGTAAAGATGGAAGTGTTGCCGTTGGGGGATCATTGCCAGGCCAAATCCAGATCATCCCTTCTTTCTCAAAACAAGGAACTGACTTTATCTTTATATTTAGCATTCGAGTAGACGGCATTTTCTCGCATTTTCCGTCTGTATTATATTCCCAGCCTGATATCCAGCCATTAGATACATTTAGAGTCTCTCTCAGAAATAAATCTATTGATTGTGTCATGTAACTCATTACTAGGATATAATCATGTTATGCTATTCGTTTCGATGAATACTAACCATGGTAAGGGCATTGGATACGGCCCTCGTTTACCGAGCCAAGATGCAGTGGACATGCTCTATGTGCACAAGTATTCTGTACACATCCAGGTTTGCCATCTTTACCCCTAAAGATAACCCACGGTTCCTCAAAACATTCCATTGGGATCTGAAAAAGAGAAGTGACGCACTTGTGAGAATTCACATTCAAATTAGATTCACTTTTGAAAAACTAGTACTTTCTATAGGAATATTGCTTTTTCAATATCATAGTATTATTCGTTTCCTTTTCATTAGATATCACAAAGTTGTCCAGTTGAAATCGAAATTTACAAAATATACAAATCAATTGACTTACCATGGTATCATCCTTTAAGTCGGAAGAGAACGCAACAGGATACCAGAAATTCTTTAAGTTAGGATGGTATGACTGAACTGGACCTGATACATTCAATCTTTTCCGCGTCTTCCTTCTTCTTTCAGTATGTACAGATTTTTCAGACGTGCTGGGAGACGAGGATGTCTCATCAACTTCAGCCGTGCTTCTGTCTTGCAATAGCCTATCATTTACCAATTCTTCCATGTAAGCTAGCTTATCTAAAGCAGTGGAAACTCTTGTTTCCGATATATGAACCTGCAATACGTCATTAACTTCTATTACATCGACAAATTTATAACTACTGGATAAAGTTTCTGCCGGGATCGATGAACCAAAGATATCCAAGTTCCAAGTTTCGGTCACTAATCAAGTTGCTAAAAGTTATTTACCTGTCTGTGGGCTTCTGCTAATTCGTCCTGCAACTCAGCTAGATCCTTTCTCATGGTGCCGATCGACTTGTATTCACGAGCTAGAGGATTAAGAACTTCAACCACCTACATACATATTTTCATAGCACATTTAGTGAGAATACAATCGTAGTTTTAAATTGTAGTTCGCAACTGCAATTGCAGCCGCGATATAAAGGTCTTAGAGGTATTCACAATGGCATCATAACCATAATTGTAGGTCACATCAACCACATTTGCACACATTTTGCTGCAATATCAAGGTTCACAGCGTAACCACAACCACAATTTAAAACCATGAATACAACAACAAAAGCAATCAAGGCTTGAAAGAAAAGTTATATAGTACAAATACTATAGTTTGATCCAACAAGGTTCATTTATGTCAAAATTCATAAAGAATAAGATTCAATTTAAAAAGTATGCAACAAAAAAAGAAATTATCTGAAACCTTTTCATGGAGGAGCATGATGGTAAGCACATCTTGGCGAGCTCGCCAATCACAGTACTGAATATCCTGCCTAGCTACTTCTAAGGCTTGAAATACATCCAAAGTCTTCCCTTTACTCAATGGTACTTTCAATCTTGGATCCTCTACATCAAATATCGTACCCCATGCATTTTTCTTCTCTAGTTCTTCTCCAAACACAGCAAACACTCCAAATTTACCTTTCAAACCCTGAAAAATTTGACATGCCAAAAAAAGTATATGCAACAAAGTAAGTGACCATACTCTTTCATGTATGTAGGGGCTGAAAAATGTAGAACCTACAAAAGGAGAAACTTGATTGTTGCTATACTAATAACTTCTCATAGCTAAAATCAGTTAAACTTTAATCACAATGAAACTTTAGAAAAAGTGTATACCGTTTGAAATGGGAGCCTAAAACATGAAATCATCCCATTGGGCTAAAAGCGACCACAAAAGTGGTTTGTACATCATATCTTCACCCAAGACATTTAATACGAAGCGCAAGCTGCGCATATGATTTTGTAGAGTTGAGTTAGGCTCGAACTTAAATTTTAAAATGGTATCAGAATCTATCCTAAATCAATTGAACTACCCATTAATAAGCCACTCAAACCATGCTCTAGATGTCAAATTTTGAGCGTGAGGGGTGTGTATTGAAAATCTCACGTTTTATAGTGATATAGCCTAATTAGTGATTATAACTCAGGTATCTCTAACCTTCCAGGTCAACTCAAAACTCAAATCATCCTAGGTTAATTGAGCCACTCTGGGATATAAGTTCTGCTTGACAGTTGTGTTAAGAATCCCACATTGGATGAGATAACGACTGACAAAATGTTTATAAGTGGTAGGTAGTTCTCATCCTACAAGTCATGGGGTTGGGTCTAACCCAAATTCTAATAGCTACCTCTCTCACTTTAGAAGTCGTTATAGACTCAAATTGTATTCTATTTTAAGTTAGAAACTAAAAGCTAGCTAGGTTCATCACGACAAATGTTCATCTTGAGCTCAATTTTTCCACTTGAGATCAACAAATTGCACTATCTACTAGAACATGCTCTTATGATTTAAGTAGTAAATAAACAAATAAAATTTAAGTTCACAATCTCACCTTAGAAAACAAACACCTATATATCTAACAAAATTTCGAAAAGAAAAAGAAAGAGAGGTACGTACTCTTTTGGAATCAAGCTTGGAAGTTCTACAAAAGATTGGAAGAGAGAGAGAAGAAGCAGTAGCTATGGCATTCATGGTAGTGAAAAATGAGACTAGAGATAGAAGAAGAAGAAGGAAAGAGAAACGTAAAGAAACATTAACAGAGATTGTTTTTCTTTTGATGATTTTTGTTTTGTTGATAAGAGGTTGGTGTTCCTCGCGATCTCGGTTTGCCTTCTAAAAAACGCCACGTGGAAGTGCGTGGACTAAGTGGTTACACACGTGGCACATGTTTCTTCCACATGATTCTTGAGTGTCGTGTAATTTGTGGGGCCCTAACACGTTGCCAGCTCGGATTGGGGAGATATCTTCTCTATCCTCTCCGTGCTGTGTCTCTTGTCGTTTTTTTGATTTGATTGAGAAAAAATAAAGTGGGCGTTCTAATTGGTTGTTCTGATTTTTATATGCGTGAAAAATTAAATGAAGCACTAGGAAAAGAGGGAAGTTTTGAAATTTCAATCTTTGGGTAGAATTTTCATTTTTTAAAAGATATTAACGAAACTCAAATAAAGGGTATATTTGGTTTAAAAAAGAAGTTGCGAAAGAGAAATACTAAATAACAAAAATATCCTTATATTAGAATTAATGTACTGTTTTATATTATTCCAATTTTTTAGGGATATGTTATTGCAATTTTTTAAAATGTGGACTAGAAACCTTTAAATATTAATTACCTAAATTTAAAACTATTTTGAGTTAATAAAAAATTAAAATTATTTCAGTAGTGACTTGGAATCAGAATATATTTTATATTGTGGATTAAAGTTTTACGTGGTTTACCGTAACTTTTAATTTACTAAACTTTATAGATAAATATTAACAAATTTTTCTTATGACCAAAATTGAGTAGCATAACCGATAATAAATAAATCGGGGAGTGTATGTGCAGCACGGTAAGTTAAATTGTGTTAATATAGTAAAAATCAGTTTAATATGGAGGATAAAATACAGATATAATAGAATATAAAATTATATGAGATAAGATGTAATAGTTTTTGATACATATACGATAACTAATAACATATTATTTTTCTATTTTGTTATTCATTTGAAATATATATTTTATCATGATATATAATATATATTACATTTAAATAATTAAATTATTATTATAAATAATTATATATTATTTTTTTAAAATTTATTTATTATATTTTGAATATTACAAATTAATAAAAATATATTAAAAAATTTAATAAATAATGAAATAATTTATATTTAAAACCATCTATTGATACTACTAAATGAATAATTTAAATTTTAAAAACCAAATTATGAATAACTA
>JBBPBS010000689.1:6910452-6930071 GCA_037974835.1 Cicer judaicum
ATATATATATATATATATATATAATATATATATAAAATAAAAAAAGATAATTGAATCACTTAAATCTATAAAATGACATCATGAGTCCTTAAAATTTAAGATTATTGAGTCTATATGAGAGTTTCGTAAACTAAATAATAATACTTTAAATAAGGAACAAGAGAAACCAAAGGAGGCAAATCCTAAAATACAAAAGGTGTGGAATTAGAAGTAAAATTCTTCGTATAAACCTAGTTATAGAGAAAATGGTTCTTTTTACACTTACCAGTACAAAATTAATTTGAGTAACTCTATTACGGTTTATATTATAATAAAAAAAGCAGAGTTATTTTTTTTTTTTCTATTCCACAATGTTCTCTAGATTAATTAATCTTATATATTTTGAAAAAAAAATACATTTGAATTGGTCAATTTAAACGCATATTTAGATAGCTTTTTAGAGTATATAAGATTGAAAAGGAAGTCATCAAAGGAGATAGTCTTAAAGTTATACTTTCTTGAGTTATCCAATTGTCCAAATTAATGAAAAATCTATTCCATATCCCTCACATCCCAATACACTTAAAATGACATTCTTATCCTTTTATTATATATAAAGTTGAATTTTTTTTTCACTCATTCATTCGAAATTTTCAAAATCTCCTAAACAATTCTCAGCATTTCGACGCTTACAAAGCACAAGTAAGTGAATTTTTCAAACTTTTTGATGAATTTCAAACATTTTAAATGTAATTTTCTAATTTTCAAAATATATTTAAAAGTTTCAAGTAATTTTAAACTTCCAAGACAAATTTACAAAATTTCGAATCTTTCAACCATGTCAAGATATTTGAAATGTAAAAATTTTCTGAGAAACGAAGAATTAAAAATTCTCAAAACATTCAACTTTTTTTAATATATATATATATAAAATAGTGAATTATAACCATGTTCGATATCGATAATTCTTTTTTGAAACATATGATTTGATGCTTCATATTTGATTCTTCAACATCATATTCACAACATTTCAACTTTTGCATAAGTCTCTATTATTAGTTTGCAACATATTTTTCAATATTCAATATCATAAGTGACTCAATCATATTTCTAAAACAAATCATAAGTTGAAAATACTTGATGGTCATTGTATTTCCAAAATGCATCACTTTATACAATGAGTGAACCATAAATCTTTCTTTGTAAAGATTGAATCATAGTGTTGTAATGCACACTAACTCAAAGTGTTGCAAGTGATGATGATATTCCTCAAGACTAGTCGAATAGACAATATTTTTTCATAAATCCATTAGTCTATCCTTCTTCACATATTGTTCGTATTTTACCTCAATATTTTTTCATTATGAAAAGGGTATTGCAAATTAATTGAAGTAGGAAGCACAACTCGAATTACATTCGTTATGTCAAGATCTCTATCTGTCACAGTAATTTTAGAAATTAAATTCTCATAAACGAGCAATTGTCTTATCTTTTTAAATGTCTATACAAATTTTTCTTGTCGCTCGTGTTCAAAGTAAACAAATGTTATAGAAAATGTCAACCTTGTAGATGTTACACCGACAATTTCATGCAATGGAAGTCAATATAAATTTGTTTTGTATGTGTTGTCATATTTCAAAACAAAATAAAACATGTTCGAGAACTTTATATAATCAAGATGCATTCAAAATATGTCTCTTAGAACATTTGAACTTTTCCGTCTTCTTGTCCAATGCACATTATTTTCATTTTGTATTAACTTCAATAATTGTTGTATTTATGTGTACGAACTTTTTAAAGATAGTCGATAAATACTCCTTGCTTTATATATTTGAGTGGAAACTGTAAGATTATCTTTATTTCGTTCTTTCAACGCACTCAAATTGAGTCTTAGTGCTAATTTTCTTTGAACTTCATTTAAATAACCCACATATGAATGACTATCTAAAATATTCACTAAATCATGTTTGTGTGTTTTACATCAAACACTAATTTTTCATCCTTCATTGGTCATTGACGATATATATCTGTGTTTGAATGGACAATTACTCTTGTGAGTACAAAATACTGTTGATTTTGATTTTACTTTATATTTTTCATCTCGTTCACATTCGAAAATTAATTTGTCTTTGTCTTCCCTTTTTTTTAGTAGTTGTATCATACCTAACCATAATAATTATTATTTCATTCTATCTTTCAACAATTTTTGTCTATTCAAATACAACTTATCGAGAAGAAAATATATGCAAGATAAAATATCAACATATTTGTATACATTAAAAATTAATATTATCATTTATTATTAAGATTATTTGATCAGTCGTAAATTTATCAGTATAATTTAAAATCGGTGTAGCATAGACTTCACCATCAACTCTACTCATACTTGATTCAATTTCAAAAAATATATTAGTAAAAAAAGATACCAAATTTAATTAATATTTATATTGTAAATATAATATTTTTTAAAAATTTATGTAATTATTTTAAAAAAAATACATTTTAAAATATTCAGTATATTCTAAATTTTTGAAACTTTCATATTCATCATTTGAAATTTAATATTACTTTTTGAAAGTTTTAATTTCAAAACTTTCAAAAGAAATAATTTTTTTTATAGATTTCAAAATTCCAACAAAAAGTGTTTCAAAAAAATTTCATAGGTTTCAATCGGGGTGGATGGGTGAGAGGTATATAGGTAGGAGTGGAGAATAAAGTTTTTGAAATTAATTTCAAATAGAATAAGTTCAAGTAATTCAAATTCAGAGAGCTATTGTTCAATTATGCAATTACATTCACACAATCCGATTTAGTTCAATCTCAACAAAGAAAGATAACCCTAACTGGAGTGTCATAGCTTCCACCACCATCCTTATTGTCCAAGCAAGACAGCCATCAATTTACAATGAATTTGGTAAAATGGATAGATATGCAAATAGTGTTTTTCTTAATTAAAAAAATATATTGAATCATTCAAATTAGTAAAATACAAAATTAAAAATAATATAATTTTAAATTATTAAAACTGAAATAAAATAAATTTATGATGATATTTATGATATGCAAATTAATAATATAAAACAAAAGAATTTATAAATATAAAAAATTAAAATAATCAAAATATCTATGCAAATAATTAATATAGTCCACAATTAAACTTTTGTTTGACAAAAGTCCATCAACAAAATTATATACTTGTAAAAGAGTGCATTGAGCATCTTGTCAAAAGCAAGCCTTATTTTTATTTATTTTTTGTCAAATAGCCACATTTAGGTGACAATAGTATTGCAAATAAAAAAGAAATATATAGATATTTTGCATTGAAATGAATAAAAGTTTTTTTGGACTAAAAAAACAAAAGTTAAACACTCAAATAGTTAAATATACATTTTTCAAAAATAGAATATACAATTTTTCAATGTTTAGATTATTAATAAATGTACTAAGGAAACTTATTACCACTTACAAGGTACAATGACACATCTATCAATAACTTCCAAATTGTTTGTCGTGGCATGCTTTATGAGTAATGACTTTATGCCCTGAATCTCAATACATCCATTTATAAGATAAATGTGATATGGGTCAAATAAGACGAATTTACACAATTGTTTAGAATTGGTGAGAAACACATGCAAGCTGAATAAAGATGGAATTTTGGAATCGTTCAATCATAAATGGGTTAGTAAGTCTCTCTTATTGGAAAAGATAATAAATTCTTCTTTTAGGTTAAAATTGATTACCAAACGTTTTTTTAAAAAAAGGTCCCACCGGGAGTCGAACCCAGGTCGCTGGATTCAAAGTCCAGAGTGCTAACCACTACACCATGGAACCACCTTGTTTGATGGGAAATAATGTCCCATAATATTTTTTAATTTTTACTCAATAATATTATGTTGATGCTTTGCTTATAATATTATTTAATATTTAAAAAAACTAGTGGAAGAGAAAATAAATTTATAAATTAAAATGACATTTAACCATTTTTATAATTGTCATTAGGAAATTTAAATTTACTATTTCAAAGTAATGAACTGATTTATTATCATTTAGCTAACTCTTATTCCGAAGATAATAAATAAATAAAAAACTTATTATGATCAATAAATCAATAATAATTGTGAAAACATTAAAATTACAAGAATACATTTAACTATTAAGTTTTCTATTAAGCATCTATAAATGATTTTTTTAGTGAACCTATAATTGCTAGTGTGACAATTAATTTTATGTAAATTTGAATAAAAAATAATTTAACGGAAGTGTTTTTATGTTTGCAAAATTTTAATAGCTATATACTAACAATGTCAAAATATTTTCACCATTCTATCATCTTTCATAATAATATCATGTCATAATATTATTTTCTATATTTTCTAACAATTACATGATATATTCTTTTTGTTGCTGAAAGTTACATTGTGATATATAATCGGATATTAGTGTAAAACATTTTTATACTATTATTTAACAATAATTGTTCCATGAATTTTTTTTTGGGTATAATGTTCCATGTGATCTTAAAGGTTATTATATTCTTTTAAAATTATTAAATTTAATTTTGAAAGATAAATTCACCATATGATAAATAAATTTAAGAAATGTAGTAATGTTCTTAGACAAAATTTAGAAGAGTATTGTATATCCATTTAATGAATTACCATCATTCAGCAACAAAATCTTCTATAAAAAGACAACTATAATAATATTATTTTTTACAAGAGTAATGTAAGTTCTGATTTTACGGATAACTTATATCTACACCTTATGCAACTTTGGCTGTAGAGTGAACGCAAAAATATTCAATTAGATTAATTCAACAATGCAAAGTAATTTGGGTAATGGATGAGATATTTCACTCATCAATTTAATGTCTACAGTGTTAATGTAATCATTTTTGTTTTATATTGTTACGGGATGAAGCTCACCGTACCACTTTTTTAAAATATTTGTTTATTTAGGTTTTGTACGAATCTTCATAGTTTTATTTTTAAATAAAAAATTATTATGATTATTTTAATTAATATATTTATTATAGTGGTGTAGATGATATCTTTAAATTTCAATTTAATTAACAAATACCGATATTGTAAGATTGTATATCTAGTTTTGAATATAAATTGTAATTTCATAGTTGTGTGAATTAATTATGATAAAATTTATTATATTATCAGATAAAAAGAAACAAAAAAAATATTATGTATGATAGGGATGACAATAAAATCCGCACCCGCGCGTGTCCACCCAAACCTGCTTTAATTGAGTGCGGGTGCAGATTTTCCCCGACATTAAAATTTAGGGGCAGAGGCGGATTTTTGGGTAATGATATCCACCCTGTACCTGCACCCGCATTCGCCCCACAAATAATATTATTGCAATTTTTAAATTTTATATATATATATATATTAAATATATTTAATATTTTTTTAAATATTAAAAATTATAATTTTATCTTTATAGAAAATATTTTTTAATTTTATTATTATTTAATAATTATTATTTTATTATAATAAATATGATTTTTCAATTTAATTTTATAGATATGAGTGGGTGTGAGTGCAGACAGAGAAACTCGAGACCTGTTGTGGGCGGAGATGTGTATCTAAATTTTACACCCGCAATGAAACGGAAGTGGGTGCGAGTTTTCTCCGACTAATCGGGTGTGGAGGAAGCGGATTAGGAAGCGAAATCCGCCTCCGCCCCGTTGCCATGCCTAGATGATACGTAATAATTTAATTAGATGACAAGATAGATGGCCATTTTATTTGATACCGAAAAGGATTCAGATCTTTTTTCACTTGACATCTTGGGAAAAATCATCTTGTCCAAAGGAAGAGGAATCTTCTGGAAGAGAATTATTTTCCTGTGGATAATTTTTTCTAAAAATATTACATCTTAAACAGAAATGAATGAAGAAATTAAACGTGTTAATGAGATAATCAATACCGTTAAATAAGTAATGTTCGGAATTTATAACAAAGGGGTGGTGGCGCAGTTGGCTAGCGCGTAGGTCTCATAGCTTCTGAGTTATCCTGAGGTCGAGAGTTCGAGCCTCTCTCACCCCAATTATTCTTTTTTTATTTTAATTTGCTCAAAGATTCGGATATTTTTCCTGTATGTGTCAAATATAACAGAGACTTTTGAAGCCACACACGCAAAAATGTCAGCTGTGTAGAAAAAGAAGAAAAAAAAAGTAAAGTTCTGGGCCACATGCCATGTTACATTTCTTATCCATTATTTATTTATTTAAAATAATGACATGTATTCATTTAAATTAAAGAATACATCACTCTAGAACTATACAAATTCGAAAAGAAAAAAAAAAATAGTGATTGTACATACTAAAATATTAGAGAAAATTGCCAGTCATGTATCAAGGTTAATGTTTTAACCTGAAATAAGATGAGAAAAAAAAAACATTACAACAAGACGGCGAACAAAAATCCATGGCACTAAGGTGGCGACCAAATAACATAAAAACACGAAAGAAAAGTAGATTACTCATCCTTTTTAGTTGATTTTTTAGATAAAAAAAAAAACCACACAAAACACCATCGCAATGATCTTTCAATTACTCATCCTTTTTAGTCGATTTTTTAATAATTATCTTTTTGTTTTGAAAAGTTTAGCGGTGAAATTTTTACATATTAAATAAAAATGGATGAATCAAATATTGTCTTGTAACTATTTGTTGATTGATTATGTATGTATATTTAATATCAACAATTATTTATTAATCAAATATTAATATTACTCACTTTATATTCTAAAGTGACTAATTACTAATTATACACTTTTTAAGAGTCTAATTCTACTAAATATGGAGAAGAGAGAATTCCTGAGTTTGAACTTGTATTCCAGCATATGAAATGTTTTTCCTCCACCTAACATAAACATCGCCCTTACATAATATTTTTCATAAATTTTGTTTTTATTCAGTTGTCATTTTGTTTTCAATTTTTTTGAAATAGATATTGCTTTGTTTTCAATTTTTAATATTACATTAATATTTTTTGTGTCTATTTTACCTTTATTTCATAAATAAATAATTTTACATTTAAATTAATGAAGAGAAAGAGTAATGGTGTGAATGATCCATAAAATATTATTAATATATTCAAAATTGCATATTAATTAAAATTATTTTTTTTATTTTCTGTAAAACAGGGTTGGCAGGTTTCACCAATTAATTGGTTATGAATTTTCAATACCTTGCTGATTTTATGCGACATAATAGAGACAACACAACAGAAATAAATGAAAGTTGTTGTTGAAATGTCAGACAACATTCTAGTTTTGCTCTCAAACATAAACAAAAATTTGGATCAAATACATAAGACAACATACTCATTTCCGCTCTCAAATATAAATAAAAATTTGGATCAATTACATAAACTTTTTTTTGATTCATTTTTGTTTATATTTGAAACTGAAGTAGTGTAAGACAAACACAAGATTTTTGTTAAAAAAGATATAACTAATGCAAACTAAATGTTGTTGGGTCTTTACATAGAATGACAAATGAACCTGTCTACAACTGAACTAAAGAATTACTACTTCCATGTAATCTAAATTTCTAGCCTAATACCGCTCTTGGTTCGCGAGAAAAATTTTGCGAAACCATTTCGACTTTTTTCCGAACTGACATGATTTGGCAAGGCTGCTGATGAAGTTGAAGAAGACGAGGAAAGCGGCGAGCTTTCCTCATTTTTGTTCAGGGATGGACCAGAGCTACCATCAGCCAATCTAGAAGAAATTGAATCTCTTTTAGGCGAAAATGTGTCATTTGAATGCATCTTCCACATCTCTCCACCAGCATGAGCAATGAGTGGTGGACTTGAAGGAATGCCAGCAGTGTCAATGAGGAAATCTTCAAGTGTGGCCAGAGATTTTAACTGATTCCCTAAAGATGCTATTGTTTTCTGACACTCAGCAAGCTTTCCGGCGGCGAGTGCTAGGTCCTCCTGACATAGAAAATATCAAATGCATTGCTATGTTCACTTGTGTTGAAAGTGTATATATACTTCCACCGATTTCAAATATAAGCAAAAAATAAAAAAAATAAAACTCAGGCATTGACTATCTTATTTGAGGGCAACCAAACTTGTAAAAATCAATTCTACACCTCTAGAATCAATTTTGTCTCCTCCATAAGTGGAAAAATATAAAAAAGCATAACTAACTATTCCCTATTTAATGATATCTAACCTCAAATATCTCAGATAGATTTCATTTTCTAATAACATCTTTATTACAGTGAAAGAAATTGCTATGAAGAATGGCTTGAGGAATTCAATCAATGTTTTGATTATATCAAGAAAATTTAATGGGATTAACTAATTTTTTTAAGAGATGTGAGATAGCTTTCTTTTTTGCTTATATTATAGATGTTTCTTATTTAGTACAATAAGATCAATGATAGAACATTTAATGTGTATATGTCAATGATGACCAACCTGTTTGATTTTCTTTTCTCCATAGGAGCTAGCTGTTGACCTGAGTATCTCTTCCTCCAATTCCCTATACTTCATTGCAATTTCATCAGACATGGCCCTCTCCTTTTCCACCTCTGCTTCTAATAATTCAACCTTTGCAGATTTGCTTTCTACCTCTTCCTCCAAGTCCTTACACATGGCAGCAAATTTATCCGACACACCCCTCTCCTTAACAACTTCTGCTTCTAACAAGTCAACCTTTGCAGATTTGCTTTCTAGCTCTTCCTCGAGGCCCTCGCATTTCATCGCAATTCCATGTGATGCAATCCTCTCCTTATTAACCTCAGCTTCTAATAACTCAAGCATTGAAGATTTGCATTTTAACTCTTTTTCTAGGTCCTTACACTTCATTGCAATTTCATGCGACACAACTCTCTCATTATCAACCTCTGCTTCTAATGAGTCGACCTTGGAAGAAAGTGTTTGCGCGTCTGCCTCCATGCTCATTAGTTGATTTTCTATCTTTTGTTTTGATTTGTAGGCATTTTCTAGCTCTATTTGAAGCTCCTCCAGTTTCTGTGCTGCCTCACTCAACTGAAGTTGTGACTCCTCAATGCACTCTTCACTTTTCATTAAAGCTATCTCTATTTCAACTTTATCGGCTTCCACCTTCTCTAACTTCCCTTTTAGTTCATCCATTTGCTGACTCATGATGTCAAACTCGGCTTTGAGAGCGCTTTCTATGTCAACGCATTGATTGGCAACAACTGACTCATCAGCAAAGCTTTCATTCTTGGTCTCAGGCAACGCAGCAAGTCGTTCCATTTCAAGAAAATCATCCATCAAATCTATTTTAACAGAACTGGATGGAGCTTGTCGGCACTTTTCATTCTTGAACTGATCAAGCTCAGCAATTAGCGCAGACGCCCATGAGTCCGAACAACTTGGCTCACATTTGTTTAGTTCCAAACCACTCATTTTGTAGATATCACAGTCCACTGCAGTAAGCCGCTCCACACTGTCTGATTGACTATCTGTGAGAGATTCAACACAAAATGATGACGAAGCAATGGATTTATGATCAGTGGTAACTAAGGAGGCCCTAGAAGCCATGGTCTTCAGTCTCCGACACTCGGCTTCAAGCTTGGCTACTTTCTTGATGCTTTCTAAATGTTGCTTACTAGCCGTCTCAGCAGCTTGAGTGCTTAAATCCCTCTCAATAGTTCTGATTTTCAGCTCTTCTGATTGAACTAATATCTCATGTCTAAGAGCCTTATTCTCTTTCTCCAACCATTCAACCTTTCGACACATATCAGGATCAATAGAAGGTCTACTATTTGAAGCATCTAATTTGTTCTGGAGCTCAATAAGCTTGCTCTCGAGTTTGATTTTGTCCGATTCCATTTCGCGAGTCTTTTCAGCTACGGCATCTTGAATATTCTCTTCCTGTTTTTCTCTTGTCTGTCTTAGCTGCCTAACACACTCCTTAAGTGCTCCATCTAGATGAGTGACCCTATCTTCAAGAGCTGAATTCCTATGATTGACTGTGTCAAGTTGCTTCTTTAAAACAACTACTTCATTTTCAGCCTTTTCCCATCCTAAGCAATCAAAATGGCTCAATAAGACTACAAAAATGGGAAAAAGAGAAAAGGAAGACAGACAATATATCCATGAATTATACAAACACATAAATAAGTGCAAATGTAAGAAAATAATTCTAATATATCACACGAGCCTCTTAATCTAATACTACCTCTGTTCCTGTTTGGAAGAAAAAAGGTGTACCTTAATATAAGCCTCATTTAAAATTACTGGATAGTAGATACATTTTTTTTCAAACATGCCTTAAACACATCTATATTCAAAAGGGTATTGTAGGAATATTCACACCGATAGTACTCACTTTTCTTAATATGTATGTGTAAAGAACTATTGGTGCTTATAAATAGGGAAATAGGTAGTATAATATTGACATAATTAAGAAGCAATTTGAATTTTGCTTTGGAAGATACCCTACCTATGTCCTAAGTCCTAACCTAACCTCCATTTATGAGGAGAAACTTAGGGGGTAGTTTTCTTAATCAAGAATCAGAAGCTGAACAATTCGTAGACACACGCCACACAACATCAACGCATATCCGGGAAAAGATAAAATAGTAATCAAGCAATAGAGTATAGTTGGTGATTGTTTTGAAAATTACAGAAAGCAATAGAGGAATGTACTTATTATTAACAGCATTAGTTGTGCTACCTGCTATGGCTTCTTCAGCGACTATTGCATGCTGCTTAACCAAGTCTTCTTTGGCATTGACATTAACATGAGCAGCAGATAGCGTCTCAGATATATCCCTCGACCCGTCATTTCGATCATCTTCTTTTCCATTTGATATACTATCATTTTTTCCGTTTTCATCTACCTCTATCGAATTTGAACTGCCATTTATGAAGCATTCAGTAGGTAGAGGTGTCGATGCAACTTCATCAGGAAGTTGTGCATTGATAACTGAACTATCATCAAGATCTTCGGCACAGGCCCCGGCTTTTGAGGTGACATCAGGTGAATGAATGCTTCCATTAGAAGATTCCTTTGATGCTTCCTCCTTTTCAAGTTTCAGAGACAAAAATACTAATCAGAAACGGAAGATAAAAGTTGAAGGCTAAACAAACTTAGTCATGTTTATGAATTATAGCAACATGGCCAATGCATGCTGAAGCTACCGGGATCATAGTTCAATTTTCGGGAAGACAAATAAATAAAAATACGATATTTATGCTTGACTTTGACTAATGCTTGGCAATGAAGTTGTAAAAATACATTATTGAATGAATTCAATAGCCATAATGTATCTATTTTCAGAGCAGCTTATAAATACAGGATGTACAAAATTAGAGTTTAATTTATTCAAACTATTTATGCCAAAACGACGACAATTTTTTTTTCCTCACATTGGATACAGACCCAAAGAATGAGACCAATGTTGTCAATCACGAATTACGAAAAATAAAAGTTTGTTCAAATTATGCTACACTACAATGCTATAACGTTGCTATTTGATAATATTGTATACTAAACAACGTATTGCAGGACAATAGCGATTTGTTCAAAATTCACCTACACTATAGCAATCTAGCCGTTATTTGATAACATCGAATGACAAGTACTTGTATTATACTTTCACCATCAGTGAATTAATAACTTCTTCCTGAACAAGTCTAGGGAGGATAACTAATTGGTGAAGTGAACTTGGCTTTATTAATAGCACTTGTAAATTCAAAGACAACTCTTTCAGTCTTTTCTAACATTCATTTTACAAAAATTTAATTTATACGAAATTCACAAGCGTAGTTATGAAAAACGTGGTACATGGTATGCAATGTGTTACTCATTATATTATTATTATTGCAATACTTTCTTTCATTTTGCTTGAACCCGGATACATTGTATGCAGGATGATGAATTCAGTAGAAGGGTTAATGATTGTGTTATTGATTCATGACTGCTAATCATTTATACCTGTTCGTCTGAATATTTCTCAGAATAAGAGGAAACAGATCCTGAACTCTCAGCTTCGCCACCCGGGCTCTTCTCGGAAGACTTTCGCTTCCACAACCATCTCTTCTTATCCGTCATTGTGTCTACCAATCCAACATTAACATCAACACAGAATGGCATTCATCTGCACACATTAGTACACAATATCAGTCAACTAAAAATCCAATGCAAAATACTGTTACTTCAAAATGTCTCAATATACTATAATGAAGAGAAAACACTATGAAGCACTAACATAGAACATACACCAGACACAATGCTGACACTAAAACGTTGACAGCAATAATAATTTGAAAAGTGGAATAAATTAAATGTAACTACATGTATACATGCTTTCAAATTTCAATCTAAAGTATCTGCACCTCATACAAAAAAATGAACAAGCCCTAGCCAAGTCTTCAGCTTGTAACAGAATGGACACATTCAACAGAAACCCAGAAACAAAACACACTTCCTCGGTATTCAACAATCTTAGTGATACAGAAATTTTAAAAAATAAATACAAAATTCAAAAAAATGAAAAGAAGACAATTCTGATAAACATTCACAACCAACTTTGCTTATATAAGAATAAAAGAATAAACTTTAGGTTGAATCATTCAAACCAAGTAGTAATAGTTGGAAAATATGAGAAATTTAAGCTGAAAATCATGGAGAGCAATTTTTGCTTCAAACTTTCAAATTTAAAAATCCAATAGCTACATTACATTTAGCAGCACATTTACTGACCCAATGTAATGAAACAGTGGACGGTTACATCCAATTTCAGCCATTCAACATTCCCAAAAAAAAAAATCAGTTCTTTATTAAGCTCAATGAACTGTTAAACAAAGAAATGAAATAAAAAATAAAAAATAAAAAAAGAAAGAAGAAGGAGGATGAAATACCTTTGACCAGCGATGCCAACTGAAGCAAAGAATAAATGAAAGCAAGGAAATGGGTCAGAAGAATACAGATTAGAGATTTAAGAGTGATTGTGTTAATTAAAGAAAATAAAAGCAAACGGATGTAATAAATGACACCAATAAATTACTAAATAATTAACACTTTTTTCGAGGAATATAACTTAATTAATACTACTAAGTACTACCAATAATAATAATAATAATAAATGGTAAGCAAAAAAATCTGTAGAATGTGTCAGTAAGATTATTGGATTGGGTTAGGAGTTAGGACTTCTTTTTCTTGCTTTTTTGGTTTTGGTATATTTCTTCGTTTTATTACTTGTTGGGTGTAACTATTATTTATTTATTTTCAAATGAAATGAAATGAAATACTTATATACATAAAAAAAAGAGGGGCACGTGATTGAAGATGTGTCAGGGTGAGTTTTGGAGTTGAAGGGTGTGCCTTTGTATTAGTGGGGGAATGTGACCACAAACACTTTTTCAGCTTTTCACCAAAATGTTTTTATTTATTTATTTATTTCAACTTGATTTATTTGAATTCAGCTGCTTTTATTCCCGCCCATGGCTACTCATTTCTTCACTGTCCGCTCCATTTTTATTATTTTATCATTATTTATTATTAAAAAACAAAATTTTGAAAAAATTATTTCAAAACATAAAAGACAATAGAGATCAAACAAACATGTATTCAAACAAAATTAAATATCTTAAACTCCGTGTGTTTTTAGTGGTGGAGTTTGAATTATTTTTTAGAGAGTCGAAAATTAAAATATATATATTGTTAATTTACTAAGATTTTAAATATTTGCAAAGATATAATGGTATATCATACTATATTTAAATATTATGTTTATGGTTCAAATTTTGTCAACAATTTTTTTTATCGATCGTAGGTCTTTCTGGCTGATACAGTTATTATGTATAGCATATATATTTAGAAGAAATATATGAGGTGACAATGCTACCTCTTAATCAATCAAACAAACAAATTTGAACGTTTCGTTGCACTATTTAATCTCAACAACTGTTTCATTGCACTATTTGGTCTCAACAACTTGTGTCAAAGACAACAATTAACCGGTTAGAGGTGATTGACTCTTGTATTAAAGATCATTTGGTCAAACAATGTGTCCTAAATATATGTAAATCAATAGAGGTGCAAATGTAAATAGATGAAAATATTTCTGTTTGCAGGAGAGTGTCCCATGTGAATGAATATACTCGCAATTAAGATGGAGATTGTTGGAGTATCTAGCTAGTGTGAATAAGAAGTCTCACAATAGATAAAAAATTGTATGTGTTGAACAATGTATAAGTCAAATGAATGTGAATATATTTTCGATGTTTTGATTTTTCCTTTATAATTCAACATAATCATTAGAGATTCGATTGCCTTGTATTAATTATTTTACGGTGAACTATGAAAGTTAATACTATTAGATATAGTTGAAGTTAGTTATAGGCAGTTATAAGTTTATTAATATTGATTACAAGTTAATTAAGATTTTGTTAGCTTGATTATCATCACTATGTATAAAATATCTCATGTATTTATTTTTGTTGAAGATTCAACCACTGTTAGCTATCTTGTTGTCTTTTCTTGTTAGCTTTCTTCACACCTAATATTTCATTTATCTTAATTTATATACAATATCAGCGTAAATTTTTTTTTTTACATTGTTAATCAAACACAATCATTAAATTATTAGATATTTGACTTTTATCATAAATAACTCTAAAATCATACATATAAAGGATTATGATATACTGATGATAATGTAAAACTTTTTAAGTTGATAATATATATCAATTAATCTCATTATTTATTATACTAATTTACTTTAATTACGGAAGAATCTCCTAAATATATCTAAATTTTATTATAGTAATTAGTTTTACTATTTGTTTCTCTATTTAAGCATTTGCATTCTCTTCATGCTTCTTACATGCCGATGTTATAAATATTTTTAATTTTTATATATATTTTTTTATCTTATGATAATTAAATATATTTTCATTTTCTAGATGTTTTTGTTCTATGATAACTAAGATTTGAAGTTATTGACTTGGTTAAAGTGGATGTTGTGGAGACACCCAAATATGTTAAAAAAAAATTAATAGCTTGTAAAATTAGTATTAAGACCAAATTAGTGTTAAGACCAAATAGTTGAAACTCCAAATTAAAACTAAGCATAACATCTCCAAGATTGAAAATTTTAAAAATTTTCATTAGTGAAGAATTGAATAGCTCAAATAGTTTAATCTAATGGATTCAAACTCTAATAAAAGAAAAAATATTAATATAATATCTTAACATACTGATATTTACCTATAAAAAGATTACCAACAGTGTGACTTACCCAAAGCACTCCTATATATAAAGTTGACAGGATGATGATGATGGTGAATTGGTGACTTCGTTGGTCATGGCTTAGAGGACGCTCAGGTTTCAATAAAAGTAGTTTGCATACCCTTTTTTGCTGTTAGCTCTCTAATCATGTCATTCTAATGTTGGTGAATAAAATGGCATCAAGATGAAATAGTGAAAAATGACTTTGAACATAGCCACAACTTTGATGAGTGTACTATATGTGACACTAAAAAGATCCACAAGCCAAATGCTGTTGTGACCCACTTTCCGGTTGATTACTTGATTGGAGACACCGTACATTGTCTATTGTTCATACAAATTGTTAGTACACTATTTGCGGTGTGGCTTAGAAAAGATATAAATTAATTCGATCCAAAATGTTTATGGTTTATTTCAGTTTGAATGACATTTTTAAATAAATTCGTTTTGACTTGATCTGAATTAATGCAATTTAAATTCGATTGAATTTTTGTTAACATTTTTAACTCTATTCCTCATTTTTCTTTTATCTTTTTTATTCAAATAAGTTATTTTTATATAAATCTATTTTTCCTTCGTGTTTTTATATTATTTCATCGTTCAAGTGTAACATTGTTTAGTTTTTCCGTCTTGTTTTGATGTTCATTTTATTCAAATTGACAATTTAAATTTGATCTAATATAGACAAGTTTAATCAATAACTTTAACAACGTTAATGTTGCAGATCTTGAGGCATGAATATTTTGGCCATCTATTTTTATTAAATTTGTAATTATTTTGTCGGTTTACAATATTAATATGGGTGTTTTGAGTTTGTTCATATATTCATATTTTTTTTATTTTAGTACATTTGTATTTGTGTTGTAATTATCAATCGATTAATGCTATTAATTTGAATGAATAAATATTTTTTTCATAAAAAAAAACATGATGTTTTTTCATCAAATGCAATAGGGTGTACAAATAACGGGTTTGGTATGTCCCTTATTTAGTTTCAATATTTGATTGAGCCAATTTTGAGACGACAATTTGTTTATTAACTCGAATAAACTCATCAACTCGATAAGTTGCAGATTCAATAAGAATAAGGCAAAATAAAGACAAGACCTAATAGATTCCAAGACGAGTTGCTAAATAGTAACCCTTAAATATTTTTTTTGTTAAAATAAAATAAAAATAAAGTAACTCATAGTAAGTCACTTATGACTACCACTTGCCAATCCGCTCAAAAGTTATAATTCATAACGTTGTTTTACAAATACTAAGTTAACTTAGTAATATAATCGATAGTTTTTTTTTTTATAAAGAGTGAATCATTAATAAAATAAAATAATCATTTGTCTTTAAAATAATTTGAGATGAAACGAATAACTCCAGAAGTAATTCAAACTCAATCTTCTTTCTACATTATTTTTAGTTTGTCCTTCTTTTTTTAGACCAAGTGAAACCCAACTCATTACTTACAAGATGGACCATGTCCTCTACATCCCTAAAATACAACATGGTCATCTTATCAATTAAGTTCCATAATGTTTCTTTGTAAGAGACATATTTAAGATATAAGCAAATGTTATTAATTAGTTATGTTAGTGTATTTTTTTTTTATTAGAATTTGAAGTCGTGTCTTTTTACTTCTTCAATCTTTAACTCAAATAAATTGAACTATCTTATAAATTATAAAATACAACGACAATTATGAGTTACATTTACAACAATCATATTTGACTATATTTTTTTACAATATCAAAACTCACAATATAGCACTGGCCACCATTGCAACAACAATTTAAAACCATTTATTGAACAAACTTGTTAGTGTTTCGAATTAGGCCAAAGCCCATTCGGTCAAGAATCACAACGTATTCTTTCCATCAATCCAAACCTCAAGAGATCGGAACAACATTATAAAAGTAAATGTCTTAATATCAGTAAGGTACTCACAATTTATTTCTAAATTCTACTCCTACTCAATCTTATATCGATACTACCACCCTGGAAAGTGCTACCTTCTAGTATGCAACTAAGCCATCTTTCTCCTTCAACTCCGGATCAATCAGATATCATAGAATACACAAAAAGTGATATACACAACATCATTTCTTAGTAAGCAGTGTGTATATGAAATGCTGATGCTACAATTTCTTTTACATTTTAGTTTACTTTTAGTCAAGTTGTGCACATGTTATGTTAGTATCTCTAGACACAGTCTTCAACCTTAAGGAATTGCATATGCATTTATAAACGCGGTTTCTATGGTGCTATATACGTAAAGGCAACGCATACGTTGGAGGGATCGATCAATTTGAAGTCAATTGGTGCACATGCCTCACTAAATTATTTAATTTAGGGTCAAATAAATTTGTAGTGTTTATAAAACTTTATTTTAGTTACATACAAAAAATCAAACGTTTTAGTGCACATAAAATTATTTCATAAGTTGTTAGAAAGAAAGATATTTCAACATTTAAATTTTTGAATAATTTTTTATAAATATATTTAGAATATTATTAAAAATTTATTCATACAAATATATAACTTTTTAAGTTGGGATGAGTTTCATATGAATTTTTTAAATGTTATATGTTTAAAATAAAAGTCTTTAAAATATAGACCTTAAAATCAAATTTTGAATTTATTTTTTATGAAAAAAAATCTTTTATAGTGCTGTAAATATGTACACAAAACAATCATTCAAAAACACATGTTAATGTTACAACAAAAACTAAAATTGTTTGTACAATAATTTTGTAGAAACTAAAATAAACAAAAAAATTTATAAAACTAAAAACAAAGTTTTAAAATTTTATAGAGACGAAAAGTTTATTCCAACTCTCTAATTTTTTTTATAAGTTATTGAATAATTTTTTTTTGCCACCAAAAATTAAATTTCCCCAAACTAAAAATTATTAAAAAGAATAAAATGTGATTGCAGAATACTCTTTGTTATATAGATAAATAAATATGTTTTTGAAAGTTGTTCAAAATGAAAAGAATATAAAATAATTAATTTAAGACATAGATACAAATTATAATTTGTATATATGAGGGAGTTAGTTAGTTTTTCAGATATATAATGATATAGTTTTGTAATTTTCAAATTTTAATGATGTCGTCATTTTATCATTTATATGTCAATTTTTGAGTTAGATAAATTTTCGATCACTATAAAAAAAAAATTATTTCATTTATAATATCTATAAATTTATTTTAGCTTTTAGTCTATGGTGTTGAATCAATGCACATTAACTAACACGAGTGCCACCTATAACTAACACGTGAATAATTTTAATGCATTGGCAAGACTGGCGTTGAGTCATTTTAAAATGATTTTTTAAATGATTTTATTAATTATTTTAGTTTCAAATTAGAAAAGAAATTAACTAAAATCTATTCTTCCCATTCTTCTTCTTTCGTGTCTTGTCCTTCATTTCCAAAATATCAACGACAAAAAAAAAATCCTAATTGTTCTCTTTTTCTAATTCATCCTCTAAACCCAGCCACAAAACTGGACTCTTTGGTGGCGGTGACCTTAATTTCTCTTCCACAAAAAAACAATCCAAAGAGAAACAACGCGAAAGAAAATAAACAATGTCGTGACAATGAGGTGAAGAAGATATGCCGCATTGTTTTGTAGAATGAAAAGAATAATCACTACAAGAAAAGAGGGATTTTGTGAGGGCCAAAAGCCCTCACAAAGGGAAAAAAAACAGCACAAAAGTGGCTTTTGTGAGGGCTTTTGGCCTGGTCACAAAATTGTGAGAACTTTTGCAGCCACAAAAGAGCTGAAACACGTTGGCATTAGAGCTTTTGCAGTCACAAAATATAAGTATTTGTGAGAGCTTTTGCAGCCACAAAAGTGCCTTTGTGAAAGCATAGGCCGCCACAAAAGACTTTGTTTTGTGGCATAGGCCGCCACAAAGGAATGCTGACTGGGCATTTGTGAGGGCTTTTGGCAGCCACAAATGCCAACGTAATTAATAAATTAAATTTTAATTCCAAATTAATAGTTTATTACATTATTATATATAATTTAAATTATAATTAAATTAAATTTGAAATATAATTTAATTATAAATTAAATTTAATATATATATATATAAATAAAACTAATGTTAATATAATTAAAAACAAAGATTAATTAATTAAATTAAAGATTAATTTAAATAATAAAATATTAATAATAAAACATTTAAATTAGTAATAATAAAATATTTAAATATTTAAATATTTAAATATTTAAATTAATAATTATAATTATAATTATAATTAAACATTAATTTAAATTAATGTAAATTATAAACAAATTATAATTTAAATTAAAATTAAATTAAAATTTAAATAAAATTAAAATTAAATAGTAAATATTAAATATTAAAATTAATAATTATAATTAT
>JBBPBS010000689.1:6930335-6956469 GCA_037974835.1 Cicer judaicum
ATAAATTATAAATAAATTATAATTTAAATTAAAATTAAATTAAAATGTAAATAAAATTAAATATTAAATATTAAATTTAAATATTAAAATTAAAATTAATAATTATAATTAAACATTAATTAAAATTAATGTAAATTATAAATAAATTATAATTTAAATTTAAATTTAAATAAAATTAAAATAAAATATTAAATATTAAAATTAAAATAAATATTATATATAAAAACATAATATTAATAATAATTAAAGCTAGCTATAGCAATTATGACAAAATCAAATAAAACATGCATTCTAAAATTAACAATTAATGTCTTACAAACCCAAAATTAACAAATAATGTCTTACAAAGTGGAAATTAATTAAGCACACAATAATGTCATACAACCCAAAAATAATTTATTCAAATTCTTCAAAACACATCAATCCTCATAATAATTCGTCTGATCAGCTCCACTCCCACCATCATTATTTCATGCATTCATACCCGACGAAAGAAGTCCCTTAAAAATATTATGCATTTGTGTTGGAGGAGACATCATGCTTTGAAATTAAATTTCATCTTCAATGGCACCACCAGTAGTCGAAGGAGGAGCCCTAGCTGGCTGAGGTTGATTTAAATCTGGTCTGATCAACCCAGTTGTTGGCATAGTTGGTCGGTATGCAGTTTGATGATCTGGGACATGTTGATGTGAAGATGATGGAGTATACTGATAAGTATGAAAATATTGTTGTTGCTGAAACATTGGCTGCTGCTGTTGCTGGAAGGCAGAGTTCGAAGGATCCTGGTGTTGTTGGAAATTTGGAGGCGGTTGCTGCTACTGGGAGTATTGAGAGTAATTTTGTTGCTGCTGGAAAATTGGTTGTTGATGCAAGTATTGAGGCCGAGGCGGGAACTACTGATGAAACACAGGAGGAAATGAAAATTGTTGTTGTTGAAATTGTTGTTGCTGCTGAAACTGCTGTTGCTGCTCTTGAAACCTCTGTTTCCATTCCTCATTCAATTTATCAATTGCGGCTTGTATCAGCTGCTGTGTCCTTTCTTCTTGCTCACTTGCCCATTGCTCCTTTAACTGATCAAGATTATCTATCGGCGCCGGACAATGAGATCGACCCGTACTAGCATAAGAAGAAGTCGACGTCTCAGTCTGAATATAGCCGGTTGGACCTTTCACAAAGGTTGATGATAAAGTACCTGCTCCTAGCACACGCCCTTTGTACTTGCCACCACTGATGTTCATAAAATTTGCAGTCTCATATTGTTTCCGCTCCTCTGGAGTAGCTCTCATAGCAGGAGGAAGAGTAGTTTGATGATCATCCCATTCTTTCATGACTTGTTCAAGTTATTCCTATATTAGAAATCAAAAAATTAAAATAGTTAATAATTAATATATAATAATTTAAAGGTGTAAATATATATATATATATATATATATATAATAATCAATATATAATAATTACGTGAATCGTTTTTGATAAGGAATCAGTATACTCATTTGTTTGAGGATTAACATGAAGATAGCGATGTATCTCAGCCTGAGTGACCTCCCTTCCAAGTTGCTTTTCCTAAAATATATATTTAATTAATGTCAAGTTTTATAAGTTGGTGAAATGTGATGATTAATTGAATAAAAATTAATAGATATATATTATAAATAATAATTAATTACCATATAGTATTTAATTTCTCCAGCAGACATGGAACCTCCCTTATGTGTACTGGTACCTCTCTCAGATGCTCTATTAATCTTTGCTTTTTCTCTCTTCTGTTTGTAAGCATTTGTGTTCCACTTCCTCCACAAAGCACTCCAAACATTTTCACCAATCCAATTAGGCCGTTTATCCTCGCCCTTATTACGTGCGTAAGACAACATAGATGACAGACGCTTCGAAAAGCGATGGTCAAATGAAGGCAAAACTGCGGCATCATGCTCTCTTTTCCAAGTACATTTAGTCTGTTGTTTGTTTAAATTTAAAAAATATAATTCAATTAAGCAATCAAATGTATATATAATTAATTAGTACTTAATAAATTAATGTAATCACTTACTTTGAAACAATGTAGAAACTAATCAACTTTCCTAAATTGCGGTGTCTTATGCTCTTTAATCTCACCCCAAGACAACCATGGTTTTTTGTATTTCTCTTGTATAACTTCAGCAATTGCCTTTGCAGATGGTTTAAAAGGAAGATATCTTCAAAATTTACATGCAAATTAAATATAAAAATTAATTAATAAAATAATGTAACATGATATGCAATAATAAAATATTTAACAATCATAGTTTACATACCCATCTCCTTCTGGAATTATGACAATGCGGTTGTAGCAATCAACACATCCGGGTTCCATTATTTTGTCTAACGTATAAGGCTCTACTGGGACCTCTGGATATAGAGGAATAGCTCCACCACTAGTACCAATGGTCGGCATCGGTATGAGAGATGGGTCATTAACAACATGTGGTCTAGCAACTTTTTTTTTTAGCACGTGATGTTTTGGATATTCCTTGTATTGCCACCGTTCCTGATCCATCTGAACCTCCAGCTGAACCTCCTGATCCTCCTACTCCCACTGAAGCCATGTCTATATATATATATATAATATAATATATGTGTGTATGTATAATTAACATAAGATTAATTATATGTAAACGATAATGAAATAAAGAAATATACATAGATAAATAAATTTTATACATAATGATATACATATATAAATAATTATATATCCATACATATATATATATATATATATATATAAATAATTATATTCTCCAACTTACATAGAATGATCGGAATGTCATTTTCCATCTTGATCAGATCTTTATCAATGAGTGTTGAAGAACACAAATTCTTGAAATATTGACTCACTTCAATAAGTGGGTTCAATACATGTGTCGGTAAAGCACTAAAGGCAATAGGAAGTAAGCACTCTAAAAATATATGACAATCATGACTTTTCATCCCACGCATCCTCCCATTTTCCACATCAGCACATCTTGCCAAATTAGAACAATAACCGTCAGGCGTCTTTAGCTCTTTGATCCAACGATAAACAGATTTGGCTTCATCAGTAGATAAAGTGTAATTCGCACGAGGTTTAAGGGTCTTGCCGTTTTGTTCCACCAACAACAAATCTGGTCGTCTGCAATATATACCTATGTCTTTTCTTGCTTTGTCATTATCTTTTGTTTTCCCTTTCACATTCATCACAGTATTAAAGATGTTGTCAAATAAATTTTCCTCAATATGCATAACATTGAGATTATGTCTCAAAAGATTATCTTTCCAATACGGTAGATCACAAAAAATACATCTTTTTGTCCAATTGTGCCATTGTCCGTAACCTTGTGGTTTACAAGCCACACCATTAACAACATGTACCTTTGGCATATCTTTTACTTTATTCCAAACTTGTTCTGATGTCAATTTCATCGAGGGTCCTAGACTTTCTGCATAGCCCTAAATAAATGCAGCTTTGTTCCTTCTAAATGCATGATCAGCAGGTAAAAACCTACGATGCGAGTCAAACCACAATGCCTTCCCACCAAATTTTAAAGTAAATGCTTTCGTATCTTCCATACAAATAGGACAAGCTAGTTTACCATGGGTGCCCCATCCTGACAACATCCCATAAGCGGGGAAATCATTAATGGTCCACATCAATGCATCTCTCATCATAAAATTTTCTCTCCGAGCAATATCATATGTCAAGACACCATTCCACAACCTCTTCAAATCGTCAATCAAAGGTTGTAAATAAATATCAATACCAGTTGTAGGATTAGAAGGACCTGGTATCACAGCAGCTAAGAACATATAAGGTTTAGACATACACATATCAGGAGGAAGATTGTAAGGAGTAACAATAACCGGCCAACAAGAATAAGGAGTAGACGATGCTTGTATGTAAGGCGTAAATTCATCTGAGGATAATCCAAGTCTTACATTGCATGGATCTGACGCAAAATCAGGATGTATTTGATCAAAGTGTTTCCATGCCTGACCATCAGACAGATGTTGCAACTCGCCTGAATTTCTTCTATTCTCATAATGCCACGTCATCTTTTCTGCAGTTTGTATTGATGCAAACAATCTTTGCAATCTTGATACAATAGGGAGGTAAAACATTGCTTTCCTTGGAATTGATTTTCCCCTACTTACCCTTGAGTTATTCCTTTGGTGATACCTTGGTTCTTAACAAAACTTGCATTCAACTAAGTTTGCATTATTCATACCGAATTCATTGTCATAATACAATATGCAACCTTTAACACAACAATCAATCCTCTTGACACCTAATCCTAACTTTGACACTAACCGTTTCACATCGTAATAACTTTGCGGCAAACCATCTCTAATAGGTGTTACGTCTAGCATCATTTTAGTCATCAAATCCAAAGCTAAATCAGGAACATGAAATTGAGACTTTAGACCTAACAGTCTAATACACATTGATAACTTTGAGTTTGAAGAACCTTCAAACAATAGTTTATTTGTCTCTTTCAAAAGACCATAAAATCTCTGAGCTTCTTCATTGGGAAGTCCATCGGTATCATCATATTGATCTTCATTGAATGACAAATTAACCCCAACAGCATCCGAGATCATATCATTCATCGCCTCAAAGTGTTGATAGTTATAATAATCTATACCTAACATGTTAGTACTACTTGAAGGACCTATGTTATAATTCTCCAAATATGTACTAGTATTAGGCGCGACCGGAGACTCTTCTCCATGATTAGTCCAAACCAGTAGTTAGGCATAAATCCGTCTGCATACAAATGCACTCTTATTTCATCTTCACTTTTAAACCGTGTACATCGACATAAACAACATGGACATCTCATCCCCCTTCATCTTGGACAATTTTTTGCACTCTCGCAAAATTGAGAAACTCTTCGACCTTGTTAGCAAAACGTTGTTTAAGACCCTTTCTTCCGAGAAAATTCCTATCGTACATCCAACTACGGTCTAAATCCATAGTTGTTTTATATATATATATATATATATCGATGTTTTATATATTAATTTCTTTATTTTTCAAAAGCATTAATATAAATTTTGACATATTTATATGTCAATTAGGGGAGCATGCATTTGCACACAATATAATATATTATTATCGATACAATAATAAAATATATACCGAATACAATAATAAAATATATATCAATGCTATCAAAAAATATCAATACTAACAAAAAAATAATAATTAAATAAACATTATATATATATATATATATTAATTTGTCAACAATATAATAAATTATAAATAATATAATAACATATTAATACTTATAACAAAAAATAATAATTAATATGATAAATTTTAATAATGTTTTTTTAAAAATCAATAATTTTGATATATATGTCAATTAATTAGGGAATTATATATTAATTAATTTGCAAAAATATAATAAATTATTAATCAAGACTATATCATTATACAAACCTATATAAATTTTTAAATGATGTTTTTTTAAAAAATCAACACTAATAATCAAGACTTATTTAAAATAAAAAATAATAATATCATCAATTTTAATAATGTTTTTTTAAATAATAATTATATTAAAACCAATATATTTTAACCGTGGTTTGAAACTTTAATTTATCATATATTAATATTTAAACAACATCATTACTATTTTTTAAAAAATAAATTTATAAAACTAATCTAAATATATATATTACTAATCTTTATTTTAAAAATAATATATATATATATATTTAGATTTACTAATCTAAATTTAAAATATATAAAATACTAACTTGAATGCCGAGTAGCGTCTGACTTCAAGCTTTCACTCACGTACGATGCTTGCAAGTCTTCGAAAAAATTAACAAGCACTATAAAAATAAAAATCAATAACATTAATTAGTTATATCATATTAAAAAATAAAATTATAAAATTACATACATAATAAAATTTAAACTTACCAAATTTATATGAAGAGTAAATTTGTGTAGAGAGAAGGAGGAGAGAATAGTGAGATTGAAGTTTTAGAGAGAAGTTGATAATGAAAAAATGAAGTAGGAGGGTGAGAGATATATATAGGATTTGCATTGGGCATTTGTGGCGGCCAAAGCAGCCACAATGCCAACGACTCCTTCCTTTTGTGGCGGCCTTTGCCGCCAGTAACGCCAACAGATAGATTGTCCTTTGTGTCGGCCTTTGCCGCCACTAATGCTAACGGTCATGTACACTTGTGACGGCCTGAGCGGCCAGAAAACCCAGCTGGCATTGGGCGCCTTTTGTGGCGGCCATGGCAGCCAGTAATGCCACGTCCCCAATCCGTTGTGGCGGCATAGGCCGCCACAAATACCCTGACCATTTCAGTTTTTTGTGACGGATCTGGCCCTCACAAAATTCTTTTTTGGGGCTGTAAAAGCCCTCACAAAATCCTTAATTTTTTACCTGGATTTTGTGGCTGCCTAAGCCCTCACAAAATCACAATGTTGTGATTTTGTGAGGGCTTAGGCAGCCACAAAATCCAGTTAAAAAATTAAAAATTTGTGAGGGCTTTTTCAGCCATAAAAGATGATCAATTTCAATTTTATCCTTTGTGAGGGTTTTTTTGGTCACAAATTTGTGAGGGTTTTATTCGGCCACAAAATATTTATAAAATTGGCCACAAAATAGAGAAATTCTTGTAGTGAATATTTATAAGAATTAAAAACTGTTAAAATAGTTTATAAAAACTATAAGTGAAATAGAATAATTTTATAGAAAATAAAAACTTATTTAACTCTTAATTTTTTTTATAAAATATTTATAGTATATGAGATTTTCTCCTCTAATCAAAATTCATAGATCCATAATCCGTAAAGAAATATATTATAGCACATTAAAAATATAACACTTAAATTCAACTTGTTAGCTAATATTTAATCTTTTGTAGAAACATAAAATAATCTATTATATATTTATTGAATATAGAGAAATGAGATATCAAATTACATTATTGTAATGTTACACTGATTTCTCAACTTGTATTTAATCCTCATTTTTTACGCGGAAGACATATTTTATGTCACTTAATCTAGTGTATTTAGTGGACCTCCTCACAACCCGCTCACAAAAACAATTTAAAGAGATATTCTAAACAAGAATTGCTACCAGTCGAAGCCTTGAAGAAGAAAATAAATAAATTAGAAGAGCAGATAAAACAACTTTGATAAGTACTAGATGATGGACCATAGATAAGTTGCAACTCTTCCAACAAGATAACCTCTTATGAATTTGATTATTTAAAGAATTTCAAAACGACGGTCTATGTGAATTTATACCAATGGACAAATCCAAATATTTAAATGACAATTTTCCTACCTTGCAATTCGAAACAAAAACATCCTCTAAACATGATAAACTCATATTTACCACAACTAAAAGTTTCTTATGAAATTGATTTTGAGCCTAAAGTCAATTCAAAAAGTTGTAGTTTAGCCTTGATGGCTTTGATTTTCGCCTAACTCTTGTCACCCAAAATCGTTGTATCATTAGCAAACAATAAGTGAGAACTCTTAAAGTCGGAATTGGGACCAACCTATACACAAGTAAACTAATCGACTGATACCAAACTACATACAAACAAATTTAACCATTTTACCGCTAACAAGAACAAAAATAGAGATAACGAGTCAACTTGCCTCAATCTCCTAGCAAAATAAAATTCATTTGTTGAATTAACATTAGTACAAAAGTCTAGGGTAATTAAATTAATTCCAATACCATTTCCTCCATTTCATCTAAAGTTCATTCCAACCATGATTGCCTCCAAGTGACTCCACTCTATCTGGTCATAAACTTTTTCGAAATCAACTTAAAACATAATTAAATCATTTTTCTTTCTAGTAGTTAATTAATGAAATATATTTACATAATAAAGATTTAATTTATATACATTATTAGTGTTAAAGTTTTTTTTTACTTTGTCAGTCAATCATAACTATTATAGCATTTAAAATATTTGACTTTAATAAAAAAAAACTTTTAAAGTCACAAATTAAAATTAAAGTAGTTGTGATATATTGACAGTGTAATACTTTTTACAATATATAAATTTTTTTTGAAGAAAGAGACTAGTCAAATTAACTGGAAATAATAAGGGGTTTATCCCTATACAATTAGTTAGCATCAAAATGCTAAAAAAGGTGAATTCTCATTAGAACAATTAAATCAAGAGACACACACCTTACCCATAAAGTAAAGCTCCACTTTAGAGGAATATCTCACTTTGACCTATCAGAAAGTTAATTATATCATGAATGATTCTCTCTCATAAGAATTTTCCCTTTTATACCAACAATGAGCACATTGTCTCACTTACTACTTAGGTTCTTTGATTGTCACATTATTATTATTATTATTATTATTATTATTATTATTATTATTATTATTATTATTATTATTAATGACCTTAGCCTTAATTGCCCCCATCAATACCCCTCCTTGAGATATAACCTTGTCCTAAAGGTTGAAGGAAAGAAAATGTGCAGTGATAGTCTCTACGTCTTCCCACATTGCTTCCTCCAAGGATGTGTCCTTCCAATGCACCAATACTTGTAGGATTGTCTCCCCTTCCTCTGCCACATCTCTTTTGGAGAAAATAGCTAAAGGTTCATGTGGCATAAACGACAAGTTCCAACTTGACTGAAAGCTCAAAATAAACATTTACATTCCTCAATTATGTCCAAATAATTAAAAATTATTTAATAATAATAACATTATTATCAAAAATATAAAAAAAAAGTATTTTACAATTAAACTTAAATATATATCAAATTTTAAATAATATAATATTCTTCTTCAAAAAAGTATTTTACAATTAAACATAAAAAAGTATTTTACAATTAAACTTAAATATATACCAAATTATGTCCAAATATTTTCTTTATATTATCAATATCTCTTTTATAAATATACTACAAACCAATGTAAATTACTTTTAACATTTGTGCAAGAAAGGGTAGAAAAAATCATTTCTTAAATCATAATTTGCTTAAGATTTGTTACAAAAACAATGTAAAATTCAGCTAAAATTAGTGTGAAACAATACAAGATCTAGAGCTCGATTTTATCTAATAAACGAAAATATTTACTGGTTCACCTCTAAATTGATGCAAAAAATCAAGAAATAAAAAAAGGAAAAAACGAAGAAAAAAACGAAGAAAAAAAAACACTTAAAAAGAAGAAGGAAATAGGCAGAGTAATAAGAGGAAAACGAAGAAAGATTAATGTATTGTTTTCATCTTTGTTAGTTGTATTCTGTAATATATCAAATGAGGTATTAATGAAAAAATGAAATTTGTTGTTATATAAAAATAATGTCCTAATTTAAGGAAGAATAAATTAAGAACACAAACAAACCTCTTGGCCCCTTCTTTTTTCTCTTCTGTTTCCCTTCCTCTGCGATTTCTCTTTTGCGTTTTTCTTCTTTCATGTTTGGCAGTGGCGGTGATGTTTCAGTGTGTGCTTGTCTTTTCTTTTGTTAAATTAGGTTTAGTTTTTATTACTATTATTATTATTATTATTATTATTATCATTATATATATATATATATATTTATTACTTTTCAGTTTGATATATTTTTATATATTTATTATTTCTCTGTTGATTTTTTTTATGATTACCTATAAAATTTATTTTTTGGATTTTAAGGTCATTAGTCCATTATAAGCTTTATATTCTTAACATTCATTTTTTTTTTAAATAAGTCTTATGTTATATATTAAATTCAATTAATTTTATAATAAATATTAAATCTGCTAAATATATAGAGAAATTTTTTTATTAAAAACTAATTGGATGTATTACCTTTTAACCTATTAGTTTTCATGACACAAATTGTACAAATTGATGGTTCTAAAACTCATTTTTATAAATAAGATAATTTAAAATCATTTTTTTTTAAATTGGATTATTTAGATGTGAGAGTTTATTTGAGTTGGTAAGACACAAGTTGTACTACTTAGTGGTCTTGAAACTCTATTTTAAAAAATAATAAAATATTCTTAAGAAAGTTAAATTAAATGTGACATCTTTTTACTCCTTGAATTTTGAGAGACGAGTTGTACAACTCGATCGTCTTAAAACTCATTTTTTAAAACAATTATTCAAATCAAACAAGTTTTTTTTTTATGTTCGTTAAAATTAATTTTTTTAATAATAAAATACAATTTATTTAAAAGCAATCAATACATCCACATTTTCTACCAAAAATTACTTAGCTTTGATTTCTCCATCGCACCAAGAGATACGTAGGAGCAAGATCACACTCTTATCAAGCACAATAATAAAAACTGTTTTTTACTCTTTTAAACACGCTTTTATCTCAAAAATCACATGTATAAAAAATAATTTATATTCATATTTAATAATAAACAAAAATAAGTATATTTAAGCTGATATAATTTTGCACAATTAATTATAGATAACCGTATTTTAACAGATGTCGTAGGGTGCTAGTACCTTCCCTATGCATAATCGACTTCCGAACTCAAAATTTGGTATCAAAAACCATTTTTATTTTATTTTGTAAGGGTTTCCCAATATTTTCTCGATTTTAAAATAAATTTTGGTGGCGACTCCATTGAATTCGAGGAATACTCGAAACTTTAGATCGCGACAGCGAGACATGAAAAATAGGGTGTATGCGAGATGACGCTAATCATAGCAGTTTGTACGGTACTTCCTAGATGCGATTTGTCATCGAAAATGACCCATAATAGCGTGGGGGAAAGGTTGAGACCAATATGAAACACCACATATTGTTGCACATTAGGTCATAGCTTCATAAAGAAATTGTCACCAACCTCAACTTGCTAGTCCCAACGATGCGTATCTGTTTTACTCTTCATGCGACTCTGAACTCTAATGAGGAGACACTTCAGTTGTTGTAAGCACTCATCCATATCAAACAACTCTCCGTGAACCGCGTCGACCTTGGCCTCTCTGAGTAAGAAGTGAAGGATAATGGGTGGAGCTCTTCCTTAAACCGCTTCAAAGAGAATCATGTCGATAGACCCATGGAAACAAGTGTTGTACTAGTACTCTTTCCATGGAAGCCACGTGACCTAAGTCTTGGGATTATCTTAAATGAAGCATTGCAAAAAGGTTTTTAAGCAACAGTTAATGACTTCTGTTTGACCATTTGTTTGTGGATGGTATGTTGTACTCTTCTTCAGCTGAGTACCTTGTAGTTTGAACAAATATTGCCAAAAAATTACTATCAAAGATTGGGTCACGTTCACTCACAATGGACGATGGAATTTCATGAAGGCGAACGGTATCTCAAGTGAAAACCTTAGCCAATACACGAGCGGTATTAGGGTACTTTAGTGGAACAAATTGGCTATATTTGGACAATCAATCCACCACTACAAAAATTGCCTCAAAACCCTTGGCTCGTGGTAACCCAGTTATGAAATCCATCAATAACTCTTCCGATATTTGGGAGGGAATTGGTAAAGGTTGCAAAAAGCCTCATGAAGATGCAATAACATATTTGTTGCACTGACATGTGTCACACTCTTGGACATACTATTGAATGCACTTCTTCATACCTATCCAATATAAATTTTCTGCTAGACGATGATATATACGGTTGAATCTAGAGTTCCTTCTTGAGGGGTATCGTGAAACTCCTTTAATAGAATAACACACCATTTTAGATAGAAAACCTAACCTTAGACGATTTGTCTTTTTGCAAGTTAGTCACTACACTATTTAGAAATGGGTCATTTTGAATATCAGCCATGAGGTTTTAAGCATCCAACCACTATGGATTGGAAAACATGGTCTTAAGTGTTCCGCTAGAATTCGAAGTGATGCCAACATTGTCATGGATTCTTGATAAACACGTGTTCCCTTGTTCTCTTGTTCAGGTTCATATACAATCTCAAATTGATAACTCAACAACTTTGTTGCCCAATTTTGTTGATCCGTAGTGGTGATTTGTTGTAAGAGTAGCTACTTCAGGCTCTTCTAATCGGTGCCCACTGTAAGTTTCCAACCCGACATATATAATCGTCAATGTTGGATGGCTAAGGCGATTGCCATTAATTCCTTCTCATATGCTGATTTAGCCGAACTACGATAGCCTAATGCCTTTCTAAAGTAAGTAATTGGTTGTCTTTGGTGCAACAAGATTGCTCCAAAATCATTACATAAGGCATCACTCTCAATCATTAACTATTTATTAAAACCAGTGAGTGCTAGTATGGGTGCAGTTGTGATATGGTGTTTTAATATGTCAAAAGTTTCTTCTTCCTTGCTCCCCCCACTTGAAACCATCCTTCTTGGTGAGCTTGGTAAATGGTTTGACAATTTTACCATAACCCCAAATGAACTTACAATAGTAACTCGTGAGTCCTAAGAACCCACACACGCTCTTGACGTTTCTTGGAACCGGCCAAAGCAAACACATGCTACATTAGTGGGATCCATAGCTACTCCTTCTAATGAGATGATGTGACCCAAGTACTCCACCAACAATTGAGCAAAATAACACTTCTTTTGTTTACCACTAGCTTGTTATCGAAGAATACTAATACATACTTCAACAACATAGGTTTGAACACCTAATTAATCAAAGTTTGGAAGGTTGAGGGAACATTCCTTAACCCGAAAGGCATTACCAATAATTCGTAATATCCTTCATGAGTTCAAAATGTTGTTATATGGATATCTTTCCCTCACACCCTTACTTGATAATACCCCGATTTCAAATCTACTTTTGAGAACCATTTAGCATTGTGCAACTCGTCCAACAATTAATCAATAATTGGAATGCATAATTTTTCGGGTATTATTACCTTATTCAGAGTTACGTAGTCCACACACATCCTTTAAAACACATCATTTTTTAACCAAAATTATCAGTAAGCAATATCTATATAGGCGCACATGTTTTTAAATTTCAAACTTATAGGGACGAGGGTATCTATATAGGCGCACATTGACAAGGCCCGTACCTTCCAAAATATGTATAACATGTTCATGTAGTCTTTTAGGAGGTAGGTCTTGTGGTTCTATCAAAATATTTACAACCTTCTCCATTACTCCATTCAATTCTTGATGTTGTTTGGTTGTCTGGTTGTCAAATGTAGGGCAACAACTTTCGATAATCTTTTACCATGCATTTTGGTCACATGTTGTATCCTTCCAAACCCCATTCCACTGTGATCCTCACTAAACCTAATATTTCCTACATATTCTCAAAATGCGCTTGGTCCCACTTGTTCGTTTTGAATGCCTTGTACTTTAACTCATTCTTCTTGGAATTCAAAGCGCATAATGTGTTGTGGCCAATCAAACCACATACAACTGATCCTAGTCAGCCATGTTATTCCTAATACCTCATCGGTTATGGATGTATCAAACACATAGACATCTATGAATAAGGGAATTCCTTGAATCTTCATAACCATGTCTCTGCACTCCAATTGAGTTTTAGTGGTATATCAATCTTCGAGTTGAATCGTTAATTGTGGTGTTTCCATGACTCGCAACCCCAAAGCCTTCACTACCTTAGGTGAGATGGTGTTGTGAGTAGCTCCACTATCCACTAGCATTCTCACTTACATCCATTTGATTTTGCCCACTACTGTCATAGTGTTGGGATCAAATCTCTAGTTTACAATCAAGCTTATCATGTTCAATTCCCCATCTGCTACCTCCTTGTCATTTATTTCCACTTCGATAACCTTCATTACCCCTTTTTCTTTTTCCTCATCTTCAGTCACCATAACTCTTAAGTGTCAGTCCAAACATTAATGTCTAGGGTGAAAAGTATCACCACACTTGAAACAAAGCCTTTTTTTTGTCTATCTGCAATTTCTTGTGGAGATAAATGTCTTACTCCTTGATCACGAATGCCTACTGATAGCATTTCAGCAAGTGTACTGAATCGTTGCAAGTAATAATAAAACGGTAGTACCGAGTGTCGAACTCAAGGATTGCGTTTTACTATTGAATTATATTTAATTACTAAAATTGAACAAAAGGTTCCCAAGTTGATTGAAATAATATTTGAAATCAACAACAGTAATAAAATTGATCTTTTATAATAAGAAAAATGTCAGGGATGAGTTTCACTTTGAATCCAACCTTGGTCTAATTTGATCTTAGTTACTGAATTCCTTTATTGAATTATTACCGAATTCTCTTTATTATTCTTGCCCTAATGTCTTAGTGACAGAACCTTTAATTCCAAAGTAACCCCTAATTCCTTAGTAGATTTAAGATTAGAATTAAGCATTACCGTATAGAAATTCTCTTGTAAATTATTGCTTTGCAACTAATTTAATTGGTTTCATGACCTACATCTATCCCTAAACTACAAATTCATGAATTTCTCATCTCAAGCATTCGTAAAATCCACTTCCGTTTCAAAATACAAATCGTAGAACATTTTAATGTTGATCAAGCAATAAAAAGCATTAAGCACAGAGATGAGAAAAACAATTCAATAAACTCATTCATATAACTAGAAATCAAATTAGAAAAATAAGGGTTTCATCTGGTTACACTCATCCCTAACAAATAGGGTTTAGTTACTCATGGCAGAGATACAAAAGATAAGGATTAAAGAAGAATTACAAGAATGATTCATGGATGATTCTTGATAAAATTGCTTCAATGGCGTTAGAAACGGCCGTCTTTGAGTTTCTATGCTAGGGCACAAGTCTCCCAACTTCCCAAGAGTCAAAAAAAGATCACTAAACAGTAAAAAATTGCTTTTTTATGAATGCTGATGCGCGTCACGCGCCCCAGACGCGGTCTTTGCGCTCCGGGCGCATATTAACAGTACTGAATGGATCTTAGCTTTCATTAGCACTTGGATTGACTCCAATTGGACATCTAGAACTCCAGATATGGCTGAAATACTCCATATAGGTCATGTTGATTTTTCACCAAAATTCAACACTGCTCTAAAACAAAGTAACAACGCAAAACTATGAAAAATCTCTACTTAATTAAGCAAATAAGAACAAAAACTAAAATCAACAAAATATATCAAATAACTCATTAAATTAACTAATGATTAAAGATAAATAAGACTAAAATGAATAAAAATTATGCATATGATGAAGAGTTATCACAACCCCAAACTTAATCTATTGCTTGTCCCCAAGCAACGATTGATTTCAAATTTAGTGCAGTTAAAAGAAAACTTAAACTCAATTTCTCAATTCAAATCAAACTCAATTCTCAAAGTTTCAGCTACTACAAAACATCAATCATACTATATGGTTGCTTACAAAAAAAATAACAAGATTTGTACACATTGACATTCATTTATCAAATTCAACTCTCTCTTCACACAATCTCACCAAAATTTCTCTCAAGTGTTTAGAAGGATTATGAATTTATCACTCAAATCCTAGAACATGCATCACGCTACCATAGGCTTGAAAAAATTCTAGTTAGCAATCACAATGCAACAAACACGTACATTTTTGGAGGACTTTCGAGTTGTAATGGGGCTTAGGTAAGGGTAGGACATTTTGGGATAGTAGGCTTTACTACTTGGAGTTAGGCATATATTTCCAAATTATTCTACCATTTTTTTTCTTCACCTTTTCATTCTGGAGATTCTCAAACATTGACAAAAGAACCAAGAAGATATTATTTATCAATTTTTATTTTTTTTTATTTTTCTTTTCTTCTTTTCTTCTTTTTCTTTTTCTTTTTTTCTTTTCTTTTTGTGAGAATCACCACCCCAAACTTAAAAGGTTGCTATCCCATGAGCAACCCCAAACTTAGAATTTGATCAAGACAAGACAAAATTTTTCTACCTAACTCCAAGTAAGGTGATCTAATTGAAGTAGGGTTTTTGTTTTGTAATGTGGCTAGTAACCGAAATAAAGGGGCAATGCTCAAAGGGGCTAGCAAATGATAATATTTTCATAGGGTAGTTAGAAAGGCTCAAACGACCAAATAAAAATTGCCTCAATGTATGCATAAATTACAAGTGATACAGGTCAGAATTAGTGCAAGTTCTGAAGGGATAACACATGTCTGGATAATCACACAACAAAGAATTTAAGTGTTTAGGCTCAAAAGCTCACAACTAGAATAATAAGAGAAAGTATGAACAATCAACATAATGCCAAACATGCCTTTGAAAAGATAAAATTGTATTTTTGAAAAACTTGATGGCATATTAGCCTTCTACAACCATTTAGTAATCAAGAATGTATGCATTAGGAAGGCTTGTCGACTGGAGCAATAACATAATCTAAGAAATAAAATTTAACTTTCAAAATCCCAAACAGAAACTTTAAGATCAAGTGCAAGTTATTAATAATTCTTCATCATAGTGCACGTTTACACACAATTAGAAAGAAACAAATTCAAATAACAAAAATAAGATTGCAAAAAAATAAAAGTTACCTCTAACTGTGGGTTATCTCCTACGAAGCGCTTCTTTAAAGTCATTAGCTTGACGTCTCAACTATTGTCAAGGTGGTATGTATGACAGGAAGAACACATAATCCTTCTCACCAAGATATACATATTTCAAGTGAGGAGGAAATTGCTTGAGTTTAATAAGTGGTGTCTTTTTCTCTGAGGGCTTGTCTTCATTCCCTTTCAACTCCTCCCATCTAGTAGGAAAATGGGGGGAGTAGGATGTTGCTGCTTCTAACATGGCCAAGACCTCTTCCACCTTTTGATATTCACTTTCTTTAACAATGTCTTGGGGTAGGCATAACACTCTTTCTAATGGAAAAATGGATGCTTGATGCTTCATTTCTTCGTTGACTATCGCATCTAAGATCTCAATTCGATTGCACTCTTCTCTTTCTTTTGAATGTTCCATGGCTTTTAAAATGTTAAAAGTGACAGTTTCTTCATTTACTTTTAAGATTAAGGTGCCATCTGCCACATCAATCATAGCTCGCCCTGTTGCAAAGAACGGTCTCCCCAAAATCAAAGGAATGTCACAGTCCTCATCCATGTCTAGTACCACGAAATCCGCTGGAAAAATGAACTTATCCACTTTAACCAACACATCTTCCACCACTCCGTAGGGGTGTTTCATCGAGCGATCCGCAAACTGTAACATCAGTTGTGTGTCTTTGACTTTTCCAATGCCCAGTTTTTTGTATATTGAAAGGGACATAAAACTTACACTAGCCCCAAGATCACACAAAGCCTTCCCAAAAGTTCTATTCCCAATAGCGCACGGGATTGGGAAGCTTCCAGGGTCCTTGAGCTTCAGTGGCAACTTCCTTTGTAGTATAGCACTACACTCTTCAGTAAGCATAATTGTTTCTCCTCCTATTTTTCTTTTTTTCGACATAATCTCCTTCATGAACTTGACATATGTCGACATCTGCTCTAGTGCTTCTGCAAAAGGAATGTTAATCTGTAATTTTTTAAAAACATCAAGAAACTTACCAAATTGTTTTTTAGTTTCTTCCCTCCTTAATCTTTGAGGGAATGGAAGTCGAATTTCTGGTTTTGGCAGTGGTTCCTTTTTTTTGTACCACAGGTTCTTCCTCCTTTTCAATAGCTATGTGCTCTTCAATTGATATTGGTGGGACCATTTCCTCCAGGTGGGTTGAAGTCAAGGTACTTCTACTCTGTTTGGCTTCAGGTGGTACTTGTTCACTCACCTTGCCACTCCTCGTGGTCACTGCATTAACATTGTTTCTTGGATTCAGAACTGTGTCACTAGGCAGATTTCCAGACGTTCTTTGTGCCATTTGTTGAGCAAGTTGACCCACTTGAGTCTCAAGATTTTTTATTGATATAGAGTGATTTTTCTGGACGGCTCTTGACTCTTCAATGAAAAAACTTGTGCTTGTAACTAGTTTCTCTATAGCCATGTAACTCTTCTCTATAGCACTCTCCCAAGCAGCCTTTCTAGGTGGGAATTGGTTTGTTTGAGCTTCTTGTTGACCTTGAGATCCACCTTGTTGATCTCTCCAAGAAAAACTCTGATGATTTCTCCAACCAGGATTGTACGTACTAGAGTAGGGGTTATTCTGCCTGTTGTTATTACTCACAAAATTCACCTGTTCTAGTTCTTCTACCTCATTGTCATCCAGTGCTTCACAAACTCCAGTTTTATGTGCTCCTCCACAAAGGTTACAACTAGTCTGCTTTAGTAATTTGACGGGGGTCACTTGGGGTTGTATATTTAGAGCTGTCATTCCCTTCTTTATCTCAGTGGCGATAACCTCTTTTATCTGTTTTGAGAGCAACATCCCTTGAGCCAACCCAACCTCATAAGCATTCAATTCCAGCATACCACTTTTTGATTTGCTTTCGCAATTTTTTTTTTCTAGACCAAAGAAAAGTTCAGCTGAGGACTAACCTCGCATACAATGTTAGACAAAGTATGAGTAATGAACAGTTAAAGGAAGATAAATAATTAAGTAAAAATAAAAGAGTTTTAAACCAGAATTCTTATTTTTTTTAATTAGAAATAAAATAAAAGAAGAAATTTTATTGCAGAGCAAAAAATTTCAATTAAGTAAATAAATTAAATTCAATAGTGATATGGCAATCCCCGGCAACAGCGCCAAAAATTGAACAAAAGGTTCCCAAGTTGATTGAAATAATATTTGAAATTAACAATAGTAATAAAATTGATATTTTATAATGAGAAAAATGTCAGGGATGAGTTTCACTTCGAATCCAACCTTGGTGTCTAATTTGATCCTAGTTACTGAATTCCTTTATTGAATTATTAACGAATTCTCTTTATTATTCTTGCCCTAATGTGTTAGTGACAGAACCTTTAATTCCAAAGTAACCCCTAATTCCTTAGTAGATTTAAGATTAGAATTAAGCATTATCGTATAGAAATTCTATTGTAAATTATTGCTTTGCAACTAATTTAATTGGTTTCGTGACCTGCATCTATCCCTAGACTACAAATTCATGAATTTCTCATCTCAAACATTCGTAAAGTCCACTTCCATTTCAAAATACAAATCGTATAACATTTTAATGTTGATCAAACAATAAAAAGCATTAAGCGCAGAGATGAGAAAAACAATTCAATAAACTCATTTGTATAACTATAAATCAAATCAGAAAAATAAGGGTTTCATCTGGTTACACTCATCCCTAACAAATAGGGTTTAGTTACTCATGGCAGAGATACAAAAGATAAGGATTAAAGAAGAATTACAAGAATGATTCATGGATGATTCTTGATAAAACTGCTTCAATGGCGTTAGAAACGGCCGTCTTTGAGTTTTTATGCTAGGGCACAAGTCTCCCAACTTCCCAAGAGTCAAAAAAGATCACTAAACAGTAAAAAATTGCGTTTTTATGAATGTTAGTGCACGTCACGCGCCCCAGGCGCGGTCTTTGCGCTCTGGGCGCATATTAACAGTACTGAATGGCTGGAAATGCGCCTCAGGCGCGCAGGGCGCGCTCCAGGCACACAGCATCTGTTGTCTTATGTATTTTATATTTTTCATATCTTTCGAGTCTGAATTGGGTCCCGAGGTCTTCATAAAAGTTGTAGACGTGGATCTTAGCTTTCATTAACACTTGGATTGACTCCAACTGGACATCTAGAACTCCATATATGGCTGAAATACTCCATATAGGTCATGTTGATTTTTCACCAAAATTCAGCACTGCACTAAAACAAAGTAACAACACAAAACTACGAAAAATCTCTACTTAATTAAGCAAATAAGAACAAAAAACATTTCATTAAATCAAATAACTAAAATCAACAAAATATATCAAATAACTCATTAAATTAACCAATGATTAAAGATAAATAAGACTAAAATGAATAAAAATTATGAATATGATGAAGAGTCATCACCTACCTCCTTCATATAACCTCTCGAATCAGTTTTGACGTTGAACATTGCTTTTCCACGTTAATGGTGGTTTCGACATCCTTTAACATAAACTTAATCGTTGTTAGAGGAACATCCATGGAAGGTTGAGTCTCCAATCTTGTTGGTTCCCCCACATTTGTGACTTCCCCCACTATTTTGGATACTGGAGTTTGTATTTTTTTTTGAAACCCAACTCCCTATTTTCTCTTCCAACTCATGTTCAAAAGCCCTTGCAACATTCATCAAACCACCATGTGACATAAATTGGCATTTCTACTTTCTTCATGGACAAATGAAAATCATTTAACACGTCTCCCTACAAATGTGAGGCTAGTAATCTCAACGACATGTCATTGTGTTGCGTTACCAAACCACCATCAGGGGTCTCTCTGATAATGGGTTTCATATTTATGCCATTTTTCTGACTAGGTCGCAGCCTCTTTCTATTTTGTGTCGTGTGGCTTTTGCAACTTTTCGTGATTCTCAATTACCTTCATCTAAACATCGATGTGTGCAACCTCTACGGTTGTGAGTTTGTTCTCAATTGAATTCACTCTCGCATCCATGGTGTTTTCTGGTGGCATATGGACTTTTTCACTGGTTTCGTTTAGTAAGCGCCGTGGTTACTGAATTTGACCGGTCGAACCAAATTGGTAGAAACCCAGATCTGTCAAACAACAAACCAAACAATTGCAACTGTAACAAGGCAAGAAAAATAGAGGAATTAGAATAAATTTGTATATTATTGATGATGAAGGGAAATAATAGGATATGGTCTCTCTAACTACCCATAGAGCCAAGCTCCACTCAGAGTAATATCTCACTCAGGCCTAATAGAAAGTTAACTCTATAATGAATGATTCTCCCTCCTAAGAATTGCCCCATTTATACCAACAAGAACATTCTCTCATTGCCTACTTAGATTCAAACACATCTTCACAATCTCGAAGAACATGCATAATAGTTTTTGGGCTAACATAACAACGAGGACAAGTATCACTAGTCGTCATATTATGTCTTTTCTGTTTCAAATTCGTAAGAATTTTACCATGGGCTAGCTTCCAAATGAAAGAGTGGATATTATTCAGACTGTTCCAATCCCATATTTTGAGAAACAAAGGGTCATGATCATCATTTATTTCATGCTCATGTTTCACAAGAAAATCATATGTTGTCTTGAGAAAAAATTGGTAATATGAACTAGGGACCCAATTTGGAAAATAAACATGTTCTATTTTAGTAAGGGGTCGAGTTGCAACAATCTTAAAACAAATATCACTCGTAATGACCCTTTCAAGAATATCCATCGTCAAACACCATTCATCCCATAGAAAGCCATTGGAATTTCCTCCTGATCGGTTGAAATTTGATCCGAGCATTGGTCTTTAATGGTTCCACCACTAACAATCCAACTATCCTTCCAAAAGCGAGTATCTTGGCCAACTCACACGTCTAAGATGTATTGCACTCAACATTCGACCAAGTTTGGGAGATAGCTCACAAAATATGGGAAGTTCTACTTCGATGAATCATCTTGAGCACAACTTAAATACCACAACCACACTTAACTTGCATTAGACGAACCCAAAATTTGTTAGGACAAGCTACATATTGTCATCCCAATTTCAACATATATGCCTTATTGAGGACTCCCATTCTTTTGAAACCAAAGCCATCCTCATTCTTAAGTGAGCATATTTTCTCCCAAAAAACCAAATAACATTTTCGATGTTCCTCGATGCTCCCCCGTATTAAATTCTAACAAACTTATTTCACTTGATAACATATAGATACATGAATGATAGAGGTTTGTATTAGGGGTGGACAAAGTTCAGTTATGAACTAGAAACCGTTTGAAAATTGAAACGAACTGGTTTTCATTTTGGAAAAACCGAATCGAACCAGTGTTCAATTCAAAAAATCGAACTAAACTATTTTACAAATTAGTGAACCGGTTTATTATTTTGAACCAAACCGAATCGATTTAACTTAGTTTTTTGTTCATATAGGCCAAAATTTACATAATTACCCATAATTATTTAATTTTTTTGAACACCTTTAATTTCTATATGTAAGAGAAATAAATGAAATACCATGTAAAATATTTAATCTCATTTAATATCTACTATGTATGAAATACAATTTAATCTCATTTAATATTTACCATTAAAAAATAATAATTGTTTTTCAGCCCTAGTAAGTTATCTCTTCTTATTGTTATCGCTTTTGGTGTGACTGAAACTGAAACCGAAACCTTTATCTGTCCAAGTCCAGTCACTTTGTAAAACGGCGTCGTTTCAATCGGGTTGTCTGTTGTGGTAGACTGGTAGTGCTGTTTATTTCTTTTCGATTTCCGTTCTGATTCGTCCGGGACACGCTGTCCTCCCAACGCCTTCCTATTATTCATTTATTTCTCTCGCGCGCGTGCTTTTCACCGCCAAGGTGGCTCTTTCTCAATCGGCCACCACCGCTGCCACGCCATTACCGGATAATACTATTTAATGGATATTAACTCGGGTTTCAATGGAGATAGCCACTTTAACCGAACATTCTCCTCTTATTCTTCCGCTTCCCAAAGGGATGTCCGTTACAGGTGAATTCTTTGAATTCTCGATTATGTTTGATCCAATTCTTTGTTTTTTTATTGGTTCGTTTTTTGTGTGGTTACGAGGGTTTTTGAGGTGGTTTTTCTGTGTTGTTGATCATGTTATATTGTGAATTGCCAATTTAATTCCTTAAATTATTAATCTGATATCTGGAATTAACGAAATTTCAAAAAGAATATGAATTTGAGAATTTTGAGTTATATTAGGAACAGGGATGACAGACACGGCACAGAGGTGTAGACCCCGATAATAATTTGAGAAATTGTAAGTGATTCAATATAGCCAGATGCATTGGTGTTGTGTGGTTGTTGGATCACACCAAGACATGTACGATCTTGGACACAAGACACGTTTTGATTCAGAAGTGTCAGTGATACATTGAGAATTTTTAGGATTGATTATTTTCAATTTTAAGAACTATTTTGAGATACTGATAAATTTACAACACTATAATTTTAGGGACTAATTTGGTGATTCACTTTACATATGAAAAGCTACAAATTAGTTAGGATAATAGTAAATTGCATTATTAAGTGGGTGATTTTAAATTTTTTTAACTGATTTAAGAAGGAATTTTCATGATTGGTAATTCAAACATTTAGATTGGGTACTCAGTCATTTTCACAACTTGGATTTGCTTTATCTATCATAGTGATACATGTTATGCTACGTGAAGTATCTGTTTTTCTGCTTCTTGATTACTTTAGAAGCTTTGTACACAATAAGGATTGCATTTCACATTTACTCTAGAAAGTCTCATTGGTATTATCTTTGTTTTACCATTTTCCTTTGTACTTTGCTTGTAGTTGTTAGGAGATTTGTAGACATGTGTGCAGTTTCTAGTGTGCCTTCTTTAATCACAGTTCAACTCACAGATTGCTTATTCATCATAATCCTAATATAAATAATTGTATTTTATTGGTAAACAGTCCAAACAAAATTTGTAGAACATCTAAGTTTTGTTCTTTTGAGAATTGGAGTCAAAACCTTCCTTTTGAGCTGTATGGTGCAGTGGTGGGATTCAATGTGTTCAATTTTGAATAATAGCCAACAAATGTAACAAGACTTTTGTACAATGTTAAGGAGCAATGTAATGCTATATAAACAAGAGAAGGGTTGTCGATGGCAGATGGCAAACTGCCATATAAACAAGCTATTGTGGCTTATGGCGCGCCATTGCGGGCATCCTTTCTCAAATCGCCTATGGTGGTTGTCAAAAAATCCGCCATGGGCGCCCTGCCATTTAACAACACTGGTTATAGGCTGCTTTACCGTATATATGAGGTGGACTATACCCCTTCAAATCAATCATCAGCTACTTAAACTGCTGCACCAAGCTTCTAGATTTTCATGGACAATATGTTCATAAAATATAGTAGGTGAACTAGTGTTATTTTGAGTATGATCAATTGCCATGAGTAATATGATCAAGCTCTGTTTGATAAGGTTAAAGCACCAAGCAAGTTGCTCAGAGCAGCGATACAACTTATAAATAGAAAAAGGAAGGACTTAGTTACACTAAGTTCTAATTTCTTTTATCTACAAATGTTACCATTTCCCTTTCAGTCTAAGGGTGTTTATCAGATACTCAGCCAAATACTTTTTCCATGATATGTTTTGATGATAAGCGCGTTTTATTCCAAATGTTTTATGTACTCAGTCATTAATCGTTACAATTATCATTTTTTATGTATCAATAACAATGAATCATACACTGAACAATCGAGCATGTTATTTTGATTATGTTTTCTCAAAGTGGTGGGTGGAACTGTTTTTAGTTTTCTTATCTTTATATTTTTTGCAGCTGTGGCGCTTGTGGTTATGAGCTTAACCTATCCTCCTCAAACCGGAACACCACATCCATCGGATCTAAATACGGGAAGTCCATAAAGCGAGGTGTCATATCATTCTTCAATATTGATGACAGCAGATTTACCCAGGTTGATGAGATTCAGTGTGTGCCTCATTTTCATAAACATTCATGGGGCTTGTTTCGCCGAACAACAAAGCTTCTTTGTCGCAAGTGTGGTAACCATATTGGAAATGCATACAATGGTTTCACTTCATCCTTACCTCTCGTGTCAGACGGAGCAGAGTCATCCCCTGGCTCCAGAGTGTCTGGTAGTGTAAAATATGACATTCGCCTACGGTCATTACAGCCTTCATCGTCCGAAGAATCTGGAATCCGTGCATTAGCTTGAAATACCTGGTAAAAATTGTACTGTGTTTCCTTCCTACATACATTGATTGTATATGCAGAGATCCGACCGGTTTGGCAAGGTCTTGTGTATTTTCCCTCATCAAAATGTGAATAATAGCTGTATGTTAAGGTTGCAATAATTTAGTTCGGAAAGTACTAAGGGGGTGGCATTCTGTCAAGTTAATCATCAACTTGATAAATGCTCTTATATTATTATATTGTTATATAAGTGCATACGTGTAAGCTGTTTTAACAGTCACAGAAAAACTATAGTCAAATTGTAGTTATATAAATTATAAATGGTTTTAATAAGCTATTATAGAGAGTTTATTCAAATCAACTTTCTAGAAATGTGATAAGTTGTTTCTTTAAGGTTATCCAAACTCTTCAACAAACACTAACGTTCTAAATGACTTGTTTATAAGCTCATTTAAGTGATGAGAATTATGAACAGTTTGGAGTTTTGAATACAAACAAACACCAGAATAAAAAAGGTATTTTAAGGTTCAACAGATTAGGCAAGAGTTGAATAAGAAATAGAATTATAGTCAACAACTCAACATATATGTCAACATTGGCTGCATATTGAAGCACCTCAATCCTCATCCATTATATTACAGTTTTCTTCTTTTGAATTAGTCAGACTAATGAATGGAATCGTGTCTTCGTTGCAAACATTTATTTACTGCAATATATTAGCTTTCCATTTTGGTTTTAAATATCAAATCAATCAACAAAGAATAAAAAATTGAAGTCGGCAAAATATTGAAGTATATTTAAAAGCTGAAAATTCGAAATTCTAGAAATCCATGTGTTGTCATTGTTGAGCAAAAAACACGGGTGACCGTAGCGAAGACTGCTAGAGAATCACTCTCCCGTTAAAATGTTATTACATATAACTATAAGTTAAATTTATTAACAAATTTTTTTGAAGTGGTTAGTTAGAAAAAATAATATGTATACATGAAACTCATTTAAATATTTAAATCGGAGAATTTTATTGTAAATGCTCAAAATGATATTTTATTATTTTATTTATATTTAAATTAAGGATAAAAGTTAAAGATGCATAAAGTGGATTTTTTTTAATATATATTCCACTTAATTTTTTTTTCAAATCATTTTACTTTAAATCTAATATATTAAAATGTTATGCTTTTTATCTTTTAAGATATCACATATTGGGATGCTTCTACACATTTTATTTTATTTATTAATTGAGAACATAAACAAAAAATAATAAATAATTAAAAATATTTATTATTAATATAAAATTAATGAAAATTAATAAAAAAAACAAAATTTATAGAAATTTAAAAGTTATGGTAACATTTGAATAATAATTAAATCATATTTAGGTGACCGATACCATATTTTATTTTATTCTTTATGTCTAATTTATTTATAATATTGTAAATAAATGTTTTTTTTTAAAAGAAACCAAATTTAAATATGATTTGATAAAATTGTACAAATTTCGAATGATAAACTATCATT
>JBBPBS010000689.1:6962441-6978952 GCA_037974835.1 Cicer judaicum
AAAATCATTATTTTAAAAAAAAAATTAAAATAACTAAAAATGAAATATATTTTATTTATAGGGATAAAAAGAAATGTAACCGTTAAATTTTTAATAAAACTCAGCTAAGTTATTGAGTTAATTAATTAATTTTAAATAAAAAATTAAATAGTTTTAATGAGAGTATTTTTATTTCAAAAACATTTTTATAATTTAACAACAATTAACATTTATCTTTTCTCAATTTCTTATATACTAAATATTACATTATATTCAATAAAAAATAAATAATAATATATCAATTCATTTTTATTTCTAATATATTTTTCTCTTCTTACACTATATTTTAGTGTATATTTTCCTTTTCACCTTGCCTTCACAACCAAGTGGACAATGAACTGTCATAATTTTTTTTTTGGGTAAAAGGACCATCACGTGCTATCATTATTCCTAATTATCAAAATGCAACTTTATTTATTTCCTTTTTCACGCGTTTTTTAGGAGAATGAGAATTCTTATTTATCTTCCTTATTTTCACAACAAAACAAACCACTTTTTCCTTCCCTCCTAATTTGATGGCAACGGCAATGGCATATACAAGTATTGATTAAGACACACAAATATTCAAAAACAATAAAATAACAATAATAATAATTATATACTATTTGTATAAAATTATTTTACATGAACATTAGATACATATATATGTTTAGTGATTATATACTATTAGTATAAAATTATTTTACATTAACATTAAATATAAGTTGTTAATTATATAATTATTTTATCATAATAAATTGTGCAATAAAATAACAAAATCAATAATTTTTATTATCTGTCTTTACTATGATAGTGTACCTTATTTTTATTCAGCTCTAAAAAAAAAATATTATTTTTATGTAACTTTGATTGTAATAGTAAATGTTTAGATTGTTCAAAGAACACCTAAATAATATTATTAAGATCTCTTCTAATATTTTAGTTAGAGTTATCGAACTTGAATTTAATTCTATTTATAACAAAAATTTGTCATCTATTGTACTTTAATCTAACTCAAAAGATTAATTTCTGTAATTAAACGAATCATAAATTGATTTAAAAATAAATAAATAAATCTCAATATTTTTTATGAGACTAATTTAAATAAATATGTTAAACCCAATTTATTTAATCCATTAGGATTGAAAATTTATAAAGAATATCTCAAAAATTAAATTATTGTTAAGAATTAATAGATATTATTTTAATCTACTATCATTGAAGATAATAATATAATGTTTTCAATATTATATCTTTATCTAAAATTTTAAAATAATTAATATATAAATCATTTCACTTATACATTATACATTGATCAACTTTCACTTCTCCAACTAATATGAAATTTATAACTTACACTTGACATAAACTCATGTCTCATCTAAATTTATTTGTAATTTTTTCTTTTAGATTTATTGTTTCTTAAAGAACTAAAGAATGGAAATTATATTTTAATTTTTACAACAAATCTCACAAGGAGCACATGTCTTTAACTGCGTTTGTTCAAATCGTGCGGAGTACCTCTCTTTAAAAAAGTCGGATACTAAAATACACAAGAAAGATGAGTAGATAACCAAATACTTTAAATTATTATATTTTTATTTAGGATATTTATCTTTTTACATTATTTTTTATACTTTTATCTAATGTCTTATAATTTTCAGTAAAAGTATATATATAAAAATAATTAAAAAGTAAAACAATTATAAGTATATTACTTTTTTTAATTTTTTATTATAAATTGGATCAGAAGTACCGCATCAAAATATACTACCGTTTGAGTTGGACTTTGGGGAACAACAATTTTTTTTATATAATTTTTCTTTTAATTTCCGCTGTACAAGTATATATTATATTAATATAGATGCATCCAAGAAAAACTCTAGGTCACTAGACAAAGTAGTAATAATAATAATAATAATTAATAATTAATAATAATAACAAGTCAAACCAAAAAAGGCTTATCTTTGAATTCAGAGTATGATTTTTTATTGAAGTTTAATAATGATACTAATAATCGGCTATATATAGAAGTTTATGATAGGTTCCTTTGAGCTTCCTTCATAAAAATCATGGCACTAAAGCACAACTCAGTTGTGTCTTTGATTGTGATTATTTTATTTACTGCTCCAATATATGCCACAAATAAATGTAGTTTCCCAGCAATATTTAATTTTGGTGCTTCAAACTCAGATACTGGTGGTTTTTCTTCTGCATTTTTTGCATTATCTTTGCCATATGGTGAGACTTATTTTCATAGATCAACTGGAAGATTCTCTGATGGTCGAATCATCCTTGATTTCATAGGTAACTTCGTCTCTTATCTTATCTTATCCATTTCATTTTCTGTTAACATATCTATATACTATTTGTTATTAATTTCAAAGGTAAATTTTTCTTCTTCTTCTTGCTCTTCATGTTTTTAGAGAGAAGAGATTTTGATAATTATATAATAATTGATCAAGAGATAAATAAAAATATTATAATTTAAATTTAAATTTAAATTTAAATTGTTTTGGGTATTTTTTTTCAGTTAAAACTCATTAACTTCTTGAGATAAATCAATTAGTTTCAAATAATCATATTATTGAAATATAAATATAATATAATTAGAATACAATTATATTTTATTTTTCATAAAATGTTAAATTATTATATTTATATTTTATTTTAAGTTAAATTTTATATTTAAATCTGTATTCTAATAACATCACTTATTTCAAAAGTAAAGCTTTTAAATCACATGCTTTACTACTATTTTATTGATATTTTAGAGATTACAGTCATAGGACTACGTAAATTATATCCTCGGTTTAAGTAGCGTTGCATAAATATTAATAACTAACTTGTCAATTCTATGGTGTTTAGAGTATATATAAATTTGTTTTCATGGTTGAATTATAAGTCTCATCATCATTAAGTTAAATGAGATTCAACGAAATTTCTTGATATAATATTGGAAAATAAACATGTACATAGTATAAGATAAATATAATCATCTTTTTTTCTTTAAAATAAATGGAGATCTCCGTTAATATGATTTTTAATTTATAAATATCTAAATAATTTGCATGTTTTAAAAATGTATGCATTTATATAATTTATTTATCAATAACTATAATAATAAAAGAAATAAAAATCATAAAATGAAAAGGACATGTAAGACTATTTTCTGTGTGCACATTAAATAAAGTCTAACTTTAATGCTGCAACGGTACTTTATAAAACACAAGTTAAAATTATGTTGGGCCACGACCCCAAGTTGGGTTTATCTTATTAAGGGGTTGTTGTCGACGATATTTGGATACATTTGGTTAAAATTTTAAAAAATGGCATTAATATTATATTTTAAAAAATAATTATTATGAAAACTTACTTAAAAATTATAAAAAAAATTCAGATTCATTTATTAATAATTAAAAAAAAATTAATTTTACTATTCAATAATTTAAGAATTTATTATTAGAAATTTTAACATGATATAAATTATATATATTTTTTAAATATATCTTTTAAAATGATTTTTTATGACGAACTTCTCAAAACAACTTTTTATTTTATCATATCTTTCAAATTTCACTATCCGAAAAGAATTATAGAAAATAAATGAAATAACTAAAGTCATATTTTAAGATAAATATATAAACCAATTTTTTATTTGAAGCTTTATTTTTAAAATTATTTTTTAAAAAGATTATAATAAAAATATAAAATACAATAAAAATTATTTTTTAAAATTTTTAAACAAACGGACCTATAATCCTCTCTGAGAAATTTATTCATTATTATTTTTGAAGGACAAAAAATGTGTTTTTATTAATTTATTTATTATTATTTTTATACTTCCAAAGTGTTTGTAAAGTGAACAAAATTCTCTAACTCCAGTTATTTACATTTAATTTGTAGGTTGAAGTACACTTAGTATTTTATGTTTGGATCAATTTTCGGATAGGTCTTTTAATTTATTTCTTTTTAATTAGATTCTTTATGTAAGTTTTTGTTTATAAGTCAAACATTTAAGTTAATCTCCATTAGTATTATTAGTATTTTTTGTAGATTCCATTAAAAAAAACCTGCATATGACAAGTCAACATCATCTCTTCTATTTTGTTATTACTTAAATCTAAGTTCCAAATTAGAATTTTACAAAACTCAAAAAAATTTAATTTGAAAATAAAGAATCAATCTATTGAAGAATTTTGATATTCAAAAACTTAAAAAAACACTAAATAGATTGGTTAAAAAAGAACTTACATTTAAAATTGAAGGACAAATCTATTGAAAAATCCCTGAAACCCAAAAACCTACATAACAATGATGAAGATGGAAACTTTTGGGGATTGTAGAAGGCTAATTTGAGTAACCTAGTTACTAGGAGAGGGAGAGATAGTGAAAGACACTAAGTGTGAGAGGTGAGTTTGGATGAATAGCAATTAAACATATGTAACTCATCTTTCTTTTATTTAATTCTTTCTTTCTTTAGTTGTCTTTCTTTTACTTTGGGTCAGATGAACATTGGTGAGACAAATAAAGAAAGTCAATGTCTTGTGAATTCTTTGGTTATGATAGATAGAAGATGGATGGAGTTTTCATATTTCTTTTTTGCTTCAAGTTTTATTTTGTTGTTGACCTATTTTGAGAGAAATAATGGAAAGTGAAGTCCATACTCATTTTCTTCTTCCTTAGTAACATTTCCACAATTTCTTCGTCACTGTCATCTTCTAAGTTTGAACACTTCAGATTTTTTATATAACTAATATAACATTTCTATTATTAATAAAGAATAATTAATTTAAAAAAAATATAATTTCATGAACTGACTTGAGACTTAGCATCCGATGTAGACACTGACACATATCAAATTGTGTATGATTTGAGAATTAAAGAATTAAATCATACTCAATTTGAAACTTAAAGAATCCAATAAAAAAAAAATTAAGCGAAAGCTGAATTAAATTTAAAAGACTAAATTTTTTTTAACTTAATTTATATTAATGGTTGCTTTTGGATGTGTTTCTTTTTACACAAAATGTCATCGCAAAATATTTTTTTTTATTCAATAGTACCTCCGTTCTATTTTTAATTCTCATTTCTTTAAGAAAAAGATATTCATATTTTTTTATTTGTTATTTTAAATTTCATGCTCATATTTTTACTGTTGACAATGACACTCTTTCGTTATCAAATTTTTTATATTTATAGTAATAGAAGTTAAAAAAAAGCATTATACTCTTTAGAGTGTAATTGAGTGAGTGGACCAAACAAACTATGAAAGATAAGGGTACACTACATACCAACAACAAACCACATAACATCACACTATATCACATTATTGCTACAATTAGCAATTGAATCATCAACGGATTACTGCTATAATTATGTAGGATTTTAATTCTAATTTGAATCTGCAATTTTGTAATTTCAGCACAGAACTTTGGACTTCCCTATCTTAGTTCATATCTTAATTCTCTTGGGTCCAACTTCACACATGGTGCAAATTTTGCAACAGCAGGATCAACGATCAGGATCCCAGATAGTAGTCTACCTAAGGGAAGATTCAGTCCATTCTCTCTTGCAATTCAGTACATGCAATTTAGAGATAATTTCATACCTAAAACAAAATTCATTAGAGATCATGGTAAATTTAATTAAGAATTTTTTATATTAAAAATTGTTTAATTAAGGACATGAATTTACCTTTTTTTTTTTGTTCTTCTTAATTTATAATTTTTATCTCTAGGAGGAGTATTTGCAACTTTGATGCCCAAAGAAGATTATTTTTCCAAAGCCTTATACACATTTGATATTGGTCAAAATGATCTTACTGCTGGATTTTTTAGTAATGCGACTTTAAAACAAGTCAATGCTACTATACCCGATATGGTAAACACTTTCATAGAGAATATCAAGGTAATTAAGCACCCTTCATTGATAAATTTATTTTGTTCAATACTTTCCAAATATTAGATGCTAGGGCCAAATATATATTTCGAGAAATTTAGTGTAATTCCAATTATTTAAACATTAATTGTAATTGAACCGGTTTTATGGTGAATCGGTATTTCAAAATTACTTGAAATTTCAATCACGACTCATTATATAAGTTGAAAGTAGAAGAAATTTACAACTATTATTATTTTTGTAAATGAGATGTCGACCTAACAGGTGTTAATTTAATAAAAATAAATGAAATTAATTTGAGTTGAATTTTGAACTACTCAATCAATTTTTCTTGTTTATATTTTAAACTACAACAAATCAGTTTATTGTCTACTTGTAGGATGAGTATGAAAAGAAGTTTGTATTTCTAACAAAATAACAAATATTTCGAATGGTTGCGGAAGTTTCAAATAAAAGTGATCGACTATAAAATTTTATTAACACGTATACAGTTTTAGCCACTCTTATTAAGTTAATATATAATTTTTAATAAAATTTTTTCCAGCATGTTTACAATAATATATAAAAAAAAAATCACCAAAAAAAAATTCAAAATTTAATTTTTAATTTTTAATTTTTGTTAATTTTATTTTGAGTTTTTAATATTTGAAAAATTTATATTTAATTCATAACACGTTCAAAAATTATAAATTTATGTGAATAAATTTTTTATAAAACTCTAAACATACTTACATAATATTATTAAAAAAAATTTAAAATTGAATGACAATTAAACTTAATTTTATAAGACTTGTATTTTTATTTTACATACACTAAATAACCCTTGATACTATATCTTTTGGGGACTAATTTCATTTTCTTTTCATAAATTTCTAATTTGTTGGTTTCCCATTTTATTGTTCTAACTTGATGAAATACACTTGTTGGTGATCTAGAACTTATACAAATTAGGGGCAAGATCATTTTGGATACACAACACAGGACCAATTGGTTGCACTCCTTTAATTTTGGGTAATATTCCATTAGCCAAAAAAGATAGATATGGTTGTGCAAAACAATACAACGATGTATCTCAACATTTCAATTTAAAGTTGAAGAAAGCCTTATCTCTACTTCGTAAGGATCTTCCTAAAGCTGCAATCACATATGTGGATATCTACTCTGCTAAGCTCAATCTTTTCATCAATCCAAAGAAATACGGTACATCAGCTAATTCAACATGATCCCATTTTTTAGTTAAATTATCTGTTTAATTTTTATGTACTATTATTATAAAATAAATTTACACCGTCAATATATTATAACCATCATATATGTGATTTTAAAAATAATTGTACTAAAATTTAAATATTTATAATGATTCGATGGTCGTGATGGATTGATGATCTAATTTTTTTCCAGATGTACATAAATATGTTATTAATTGAAAGATTTATCGACATGTAGGATTTGAGCTTCCACACGTGGCATGTTGTGGCTATGGAGGGAAATACAACTATGGTGAAAATGCAAGATGTGGAGGTACCATAAACATAAATGGTGCAAACAAATTGGTGGGTTCATGTAAAAAACCATCTACTAGAGTGGTATGGGATGGGACTCATTACACAGAAGCAGCTAATAAGGCTGTCTTTGATCAAATTTCTACTGGAGCTTTCACAGATCCTCCCATTCCCCTAAATAGATCATGTTACAGAAAATAAACTTGAATTTAATGAGCTTTTGTATGTTAAAAATAAGTTGAACTCTATCATGTGTTCAAATTCTGTAATTGATATTCAAGAGGTAAATAGAAATCTCTTTATCTTTATTATAAGTGTTTTTTAGTTTCAAAGTCTTAAATCAGATAAATAGATTATAATTTATCTTCTTAAATTTATATTTATAAAATAAAATTACGTATTGATTTTTTTTTAAGAAACTAAGCAATGTTTTATTTCGTCCAAAAAAATTCGAGTTTGAATCCTAACTAAAACATTATTATTAGAGATGAAAATTATTTTAACAAAAAAAATGGAAATTATTATTTTTATTTTAACAACAAATATCATGAGAAGCGCATATCCATAATTTGTGCTAGTCCAAATCATGCGGAACACCTCTCTTATAAGAATAGGATACCCAATCAAACAAAAAATGCTTATCTTTCAATTCAGATCTAGTTTGATTTCTTAATTAGTCAAGTTTAATAATAGTAAAAGTAATAATAATCAGACATGAATTCAACTATATAATAGCCACATTGATATTATGATTATGTTATATAATTCAATAGGTTTCTTTGTGCTAGCTTCATAAAAATCATGAAATTAGTTGAGTTTGTTAGACAAAAGCACAACCCAGTTGTGTCTTTGATTGTGGTTATTTTATTTACTGCCCCAATATATGCTACAAATGAATGTAGTTTCCCAGCAATATTTAACTTAGGTGCTTCAAACTCAGATACTGGTGGTTTTTCTTCTGCATTTTTTACATTACCTTTTCCATATGGTGAAACTTATTTTCATAGATCAACTGGAAGATTCTCTGATGGTCGAATCATCCTTGATTTCATAGGTAACAAACATCATCTCTATATCTTTTATGTTGTTAATTAACCAATTTATCAGATTCATTTGATTAAAGAGTTTTAGTTAAAAATAAATTATACAACAAAAGAGTTTTGTTCGAATTCTGGTTGAAACAATTTTTTATCATATTTCTATTCCCATAATAATAAGAGGATTGAAACAATAAAAGAAATGTTATTAATTAATCACTATTGAAAACCTATTTAATAAAAAAAGTAACCAAATTATAAGCATATACTAACAAAATAGATATTTAAAATACAAGACATGCTAAGGAGAAATGTTTACTACTAAAACACTAGAACACTATATAATTGAATTTATTATATTGGCTCAACAATAAAAATCAAAGAAATCAAGATGATAAATTATAGAACGAACCTGATGCGTTCTACCGGTATTGCTACCAAATATTAAAGTCATAATCAAAACTTTTAGCATTTGCTTTGCGTCATCGCCAAGAAAATATCTTAACACAATCTAGTAACACAATAGAAAAAACATTATTTTGTTTAAACATCACCTAGTTATGAGTCTTCCATATAGATAATATATACACACCAACCAAATTATTTGAAGTTTTCTATTCATTGATTTTGTTGGGTATTCAATTATGAGTCTCTAATCCCACATTGACCATACACCTAATGCCCCATACACCTAATGTTTTAAGGTTTTGGGTTGATATGTGGTGTCTAAATCTCTTATTAATCATTGTTTAACCCATTCCAAATGTTGTGCTCCTCCGGACTCCCCAACAAGTGGTATCAGAATCAGGTTTGGCTTGGTGGAGGAGCAAAAAATTAAGGATCAAGTCTAGTGGTGGACCAAAAAGGACTCGGATCAAGTCTAGTGGTCAATAAAGGATTGGACTCGGTGATCAAGTGAATCAAGTCTAGTGGTAGGAACTCATAATTGAGGGGGAGATTATTGGATATTCAATTATGAATCTTTAGTCCCACATTGACCACGAATGGTCTCTTATGAATATTTGTTTAGCACATTCCGAATGTTGTGCTCCTCCGGACTTCCCAACAGATTTATCACCAAAAATTAAACCTTCAAATTGTGTAACATGTAAAAAAAAATCTCTTTTGAAGAATACTTTTAATCCAAAGCTAAACCAACACAACTCCTCAAATCCGACCAAAAATAAGATATTCAAAGAATAAATGTTGAATTAATTTCGTCGTATAAAATTTACCAACACACGCAATTGAGTATTGCTTAAACATTCTACAAGAAGTCATATTCTATTTCGTTGTTACACAATGGATCATTTACCATACTCGGAGCATCTATTATTATATGATAAACTCACTTGATAGAGTAAGTATCATCAAAACTATGTTTCCAAGTCCACCTACCGGTACATTTTCCTCCAAAACAAAAGTTTGCAACAAAGCATATGTATTTAAGAACAAGATTCTCCTTCCAAACAAACAAACTTCATCTCCACCTCCACCCTACCCAATCAACACCCCACTCATGGCTACTCATCTCCACTACTAAAATCGATTTATTATCCGATAATAGTATAATTACACAAATAGGATATGTCATTGATTTTGATATGTCATTGTCTTATGTAACCGCATGATAGAATAATTACACAAATTAATAGTTGTAGTTGAATCTCAATGTAAAATTGTTTTAGCCAGACAATGTACATTTATTAAATTCATAAAATAAAATATGAAATAAATTTATACTAATGAAAAGAAAATATAACATCTATTAAATATTTGTAAAATTATTCTACCGCTAATCAAAAGTTTTTTATAGTGGTAATTTGTAAATCAAATAAAAAGAATACGCATAAAGAAGCTCTGAAATATAATACTCATTTAATGTTGAGTTTATGTTGTTATTTCATTTTCTTAGTAAACTTAAAAAAATATTATCTTATACAATTCATCCTTGTAAAAGATTATATTAAAAAAAAAAAAGGCCTTGTACCTATTTAAATGAAATGTAATAGATTAGATTTGAAAAATAAAAACCTTGTAACCTATTTAATTTTTTTCAATGTGAAATAGATTTTAGACAAACTAGCAAACCTTAGATGTTAGAAAAAGCTAGACCTATTTCACTACAGTTTGTTTCACCTGATCTATATGCATCCTTAAATATACTCCATTTTTGAGTTAGTACCATATAAAGTCCAAAGTCCTTACTACATGTATCTATATTTTTTTTTTCTTTCAAAAACAGAGAATTTCTATTATATAGAATACATACAAATAACAGACTAGAATACATCACAATATATAGCAGCTCACATAATTGCTGCAATTAGCAATTAAATTTTTTTTATTAAAAAAATAATATTTATTTATTTAAATTTTAAAATACATCGATGCAATATAAATTTAAGTTTGTTAAAAATAAAAAAAGATGAATATGTGAACAACTCACAATACTTAAATTAATAGCGTAAAATGGTAACATAACACAAAATGACAATATGTCTAAAAATATAAAATACAAATGTCTGAAATACTTATGTATTTGGATATGTAATATTGATGACATCAAAATCAATTATTGAAAAATATAATTGATTAAAGGTATTATGTCAATCCGAATCAAAATAAATATAGCACCAAAATAGAAAAATATGTCGCACTAAAACAAAAAAAATAAAAAAGTGTCGTATTTAAACGAAGAAATCACAATAAAGAAAATTAAATTTGTGTAGAAATTGTTAATTTAAATAATAGAAAATAAAAAATAATTCAAAGGGGTGATTCTAATCTATAAAATGGTCGTAAACCACCCCTATGAAAATTATCAACCGGATTATTGTGATATTTATGTATGATTTTAATTCTAATTTGAATCTGCAACTTTGTAATTTCAGCACAAAACTTTGGACTTCCCTATCTCAGTTCATATCTTAATTCAGTTGGGTCCAACTTCACACATGGTGCAAGTTTTTCAACAGCATCATCAACAATAAGAATCCCAGATAGTATTATACCTCACGGTAAATTCAGTCCATTCTCCCTTCAAGTTCAGTACGGCCAACTCAAAGATTTCATACCCAAAACAAAATTCATTAGAGATCAAGGTAAAATAATTAACTTAATTACAATTTTATTTTTCTAATTTTATCAATTCATCAAATTAGTCTCCTATTTTAAAATCGGTCAGTTTTAATCATTTGTTATGTTTTTTAACTAAAAAATGACAATATAATATATTTGAAATAACGTGACATATGATATAATAACGTAGAATATTTTGCACTCATGACTTTGTAATAAAACTCTCTACAAACTTAACTTTCAACTTTAATTTTTATTTTTATTTTTATAATTTACTTAATGACATATGAATAACTAATGTATCTAAATGATTCTATATCATTCAATTGTATGTTAAAATATGTCAAATTGTTACTTATTTAGTTCAATAATCTAAGAAAATGATCAAAACTGGCGATTTTTAAAATAGAGAGATCAATTTCGTAAATTAATGAAAATAGAAGATCAAAACTGAAATTAAACCTTAATTTTTTTAATAAAATTGTTGAATTTATTTTCCTTTTTTCATTTTATTAATTTCTAATTTTTATTGCCAGGAGGAGTATTGGCAACTTTGATGCCCAAAGAAGATTATTTTTCCAAAGCCTTATACACATTTGACATTGGTCAAAATGATCTTATTGCTGGTTTTACTAGTAATAAGACTTTAGAACAAGTCAATGCTACTGTACCTGACATGGTTAACACTTTCATATTACATATCAAGGTAGTTAAACACACCCTTCTTTCATAAATTTATTTTGTCAATTAGTTTCCAAATATTAAATGTCGGGGCTAATTGAAGTGGTTTTTGTTAACAATGATAATTTAAAGGAAGAAGATAAAGGGAGAAGAGAAGCAACCTTTGGCTAGGGTTTCATAAATAAATGAATCAAACATAAGTTAATAGAGTTACAATGAATATATATACAAGAGAATAGAAAAACATTTAAGAATAAAGTTACAAATGACTTTTTGATGAAGCTCACCATTTAAAAAAACATTTTTGACATCCTTCAGGGAAATATGCCATTGACGAATAGACGCAATTGCAATAAGAGTATGGATATTGGTCATCTTGGCTACATGAACAAAAGTTAATTCATATTCCATACCATATTGTTAAGAGAATCCCTTAGTAACAAAACGTACTTTATAACGCTTAATTGATCCATCAGACTTAATTTTGATCTTGTATATCCAACGAGACCCAATAGCACGCTTTCTAGGAGGATGAGCTATTAATTCCCAAGTATTTTTTGTGTGCAATTCATATATGTCTCCTGCCATAACCTGCTGCCAAAGAGGATCAAGAATAGCCTCTTTGTTTTGTGCAATACATATATGTCATTATGTGGAGTATTAGTATTTGTCTTGCAATTCTCAACATTACAATCACTAGAAACATTATCATTAAGACCAAACATATCAATATGAGTTAATTTTGAACTCTTAATAATATGAGAATCAAAGGAAATAGAGTAAAAAAAGGATGTGCTCAAGAAAAACAATATTATGAGAAATATATAGTTTTCTTGTATGAGGATCAATACAACGATAACCCTTTTGACCATCCCCGTAATCAAGAAAAACACACATGGAAGAACGATAAGACAACTTATTGCACTCTACTTGTGGATGAAAAAAAAAAGTAGAATCAAAGACTTTCAAAGAATAATCAAGGATAGAAGCATACAATTTTTCAAAGGGAGACAAACCTGATATGACAGATGATAGAGTTCTATTAATAGCATAAAAAATAGTAAGAACTGCTTCCCCCAAAATTTACTGGGAAACGAAGCAAACAACAAAAGAGAACGAGCAATCTCAATATTATGACGATGTTTCCTTTCAACAAATCTATTTTGTTGAGGAGTATCAATACAAGATGACTGGTGGAGGGTGTCATCATAAGCAAGTAATTTAGAGAATTTATTAGAAATATATTCACCACCTGAATCACAGGGAAAACACTTTATAACAACATTATGTTGAGAATTAGTGATGGACCCAAAACATCAGAGTGAATTAAATTAAAAAGCGCATATGAAACTAAAACACTTTTACTAAACATGAAAGCTGAAAATTTAGCAAGTTTACAACCACAACAATTCGAAATATCATTGATTTGTAACTTTCCTAAAGCTCCAGTAAAAGTCAAATATTTTAATCTAGAAGAAGAAACATGTCCAAGGCGAGAATGCCATAAATAAAAACTAGAAGACGAAGAATTCAAGTGAAAAGTAGATAATAAGTCAGCAGTAGTTGTTGAGGTTGTAGTATTTGGGACTCACAAGCATCCAAAACATGAATTCCCCCATATCTATGGCATGTGCCAATTAGCCTCTTGAAATGTGGATCCTGCACACAATAAGAAGTGGTAGAAAATATAACTGAATAACCGAAATCATATATTTTACTAACAAAAGCAAGACTCAAAATGAGATTAGGAATATAATAAACATCAGAAAGAGACAAGTTAGGTGTGGAGAAAAAACCAATGCATGCTAATGGCATATTAATATCATCAACAGTCATAACAGACATAGACAGGTAGGATTCACAAACAAAAGATTTATCATCATATATCATATGGTGAAATGCTCCAAAATCAAGAATCCATATGGAATGAGATATACCTGACATACTAGAAGAGTTCAAACCTTTAGAAGAGGTGGTAAACATGACATGTGATTGAGTGGCAATAATTTTTTGAAGTTTTGTAAAATTAGATATTTTGGGAAGCAATCTCAATTGAGTATGCAAAACTAGAATTAGAGCCAATGGTAGGAGGATGAGAAGCAACAACATTGAACGATGACCCCCTAAAATTCTTCTTATGTGTTCTCCCTAATTTCAGACAATGAACTTTCAAATGACATTTTTCTTTGCAAAATGCACATTCATCATTACCAAGCCTAAGCCTCCCTTGAGATTTTCCTTTTTCAACAAGAGTAGCAAAAATAGATGGAGGAGTTGAGATAATTCCTTTATGGGACACACCAGAATGAGTCTTAAGGCTGTAATGAGAATTATACTTTTTTATCATCGATTTTTTAATTATAGCGATATAAACAAAAAAATTAGTATAATGAAGAATAAAAAATGAATGATTTTTAGATGTGCCACATTATACTATTACATGAAGAATGTGACGTGTCAACATAATATTTTGAGTGTTAGTTTTAATACATTATATTGGTTGAATTTTGAAGCACTATTCATAAGTTTTTTTTGTGTTATTTTGAACTTGTACACAGAAATAATTGTTTACTCGTTAGGACGAGGAAGTCCATAAATTTCTACTTCTAACAAGTATCATGAATAGTTGAAGTTACAAGTGATTTTTGAGTTAATAAATTTCTAATTTGTTGAAGTATTATGAATTGTTTTACGGACTAATTTCTTTCTCTTTTCAAAAAATTTCTTCTTATTTGTTGGTTTCTCATTTTCTTATTCTATATTGATGAAATTAACTTTCTGGTGATATAGAACATATACAATTTAGGGGCCAGATCATTTTGGATACACAACACAGGACCAATTGGCTGCACTTCTGAAATTTTGGTTAGATTTCCAGAAGCTAAACTAGATAGCTATGGTTGTGCATTACAATACAATGAAGTAGCTCAGAATTTCAATTTAAAGTTGAAGCAAGCCTTAGCTCTACTTCGTAAAGATCTTCCTCTTGCTGCAATCACATATGTAGATATCTACACAGCTAAGCTCAATCTTTTCATTGATCCAAAGAAATACGGTACAGAGCCAAATCAACATGATCTTAGTTTACAGTTAAACTATGAGTTTAATTTTCATTATGTTTCATTATAAAAAAATATTATACTATCAATACATCACAACTAATTAGGTAATTAGGTGTGACTTTAAAAATAATTATAGTAAAAATTAAATATTTCTAATGATTTAATGATTATGATTAATTAATAATGAATTTTTTTTTTATACTACGTATATAAATTGAATCGTTAATAATTGAAAGATATATTATGTAGGATTTGAGCTTCCGCATGTGGCATGTTGTGGCTATGGAGGAAAGTACAACTACGATCCTATTGCACAGTGTGGAGCTCCCATAAACAAAGATGGTAAAACCAAAATTGTAGGTTCGTGTGAAAAACCATCTACTAGAGTGATATGGGATGGGACTCATTACACAGAAGCAGCTAACAAGGCTGTCTTTGATCAAATTTCTACTGGAGCTTTCACAGATCCTCCTATTCCCCTAAATAGGTCATGTCAAAGAGTATAAACTTGAATTTAATGAGATATGCACTTTAAAAATAAAGTGTACTCTATTATCAACTTTAAAATAAAGAGTACTGTATATAAATATTTTTTACATCGGTCAAAAAACTGATTTGTATTTTTGTATATTTATTTAATCTCTATTTTGTAATCGAATTGTTATAAATTTTGAATTTCAGTTTTGAAATCAAAATATTAATTGTTATGATTATTGTATTAATATTAATAATAGTTTGAATGTTTGTATATTTTAAATTTTAATATATTTGATTTAAAAAAAAAAATTACAATTACCACACAGATCAATGATTAAAATGATCGAGTGAGAGAACAAATAATATTTATATTTAATTTTATTTTTGAATATTGATAAATATATAATATATAAATATTTAGAAATGATACACTGACTCTTTGAATTTTGATTAGTTTTATTTTATTGAAATTAATTAAATTTGATTTGTTGTTTTACAGTGTTAATTGAAATAAAATTAAAGTAATTTATTTGCAATTTTTTATATTTGTTGTACAATTGTTTGACAATTAATATTTTATAACTGAATTGTTATAAAATTTGAATTTCAGTTTTGAAACCAAAATATTAATGATTATGATTACTCTATTAATATTAATAATAGTTTGAATGTTTGTAAATTAAAATTTTAATATATCTAATTTAAAATAAAAAATTTCACAATTACCACACAAATCAATTATTAAAATGATC
>JBBPBS010000689.1:6979020-7009402 GCA_037974835.1 Cicer judaicum
TTCATTTGCAATTATTTATATTTGATGTATACTTATAATTGTTTGACGATTAATATTTTGTAATTGTTATAAATTTTGAATTTTGGATTTTAATTTTGAAACCAAAATGTTAATCATTATGATTACTCTATTAATGTTAACAAAAGTTTGAATGTTTGTAAATTAAAATTCTAATATATCCAATTTAAAATAAAATAAAAATCACAATTATCACATATGAATGATTAAAATAATTAAGTAATAAAGTAAAATACAAGGTGAATGTATTTTCAACTATTTCACTTTAATCATTTTTAGTTTTAGCAATAAAGTAATATATTTTGTAACTCAATTATATATCAATTGAATCTATCTCTTAATTTCAATTATCAAATATATTACTTTAATATTTGACATATCTATTGATCTTAATATTAATACATTATTTTATTTATTCAAGTCGAGGTCTAAATTGATATTTCTCTTCTATGAATTATATTGAGAAAATTGTATATATATTATTGATATAAATACTAAATTAGGACATAAAATTTCATATTAAGTTTTTTTAAATTCACTTAAATTAAATAAATAAAAATATACCCGTGCATCGTGAACGTTAATATCTATTTATATTTGTTTCCAAATCTTTATCATTTTGACAAGAAACTAAAAAACATCCGTTCTTCAAAATAATCCTCCTTTCATAAAGTTCACCTTAGAATACTAGAGTAGTACGTGGGAATAATTATTTTAAAAAATCTCTCTCAAGCTTAAAATAGGTGAAAGGAAGTTTGATCCCAGTCTCCTCAAATAACATTATTTATTAGGGTTGCTCATATCTAAAATAATCTAGAAAATAACTGTAAGCCAAAAAAAAAATGAAATAAAACTGATTTTTATAGGATATTTTTTAATCTTCTTTTATGAAAACCGAAAAAAAATAAGCATACCTCTAAATCGTCCATGAGGTGTCACTTCATTGGTAAGAACTTACTTTATAATAGTTCAAATCTCACTTGGAATAGTTGTAAAGTGACCATCAATGCAATTTTACACGGATATGGAAAAAATGTATAAAATGCAGGTGCGAAATTTCATTTCATGCCATTAAATAAAGATTTTTCTCAAGATGAATAGATTCTTATTACTTTGCTTATCCTATTATTTTATGCATGATTTTCAAAATTTCTAGAGGGTTTCTCTTCTTTTTCGATATAGAAAAACATGAACCTTAATATATCCATCAAAATACCTAGTTAGCCTATGAAGCGTATAACTTGAGAAGTTCTTCCTGGAAAGTCTTTCTGATGACATCTCTCTTGAGCTTGAGAGCAGCAGTGACTAGGCCAGACTCAGGTGTCCATGGATCAGAAAGCAATTTGATTTTTGCTGGAATCTCAAATTTTTCCAAACGAGCTTTCTTTGCTTCCTGCAAATAGATTAATCATAATAATGATTATATTAAAGGCAACAAACACACAGGGGATTGTAGTTTCTAGGGGTCTAATGTAAAATGAAGTGGGATAAAAAGGTTATGCTTTTCATTCAGACTTGGTTGGTAAAGGGTAAAAAGTCTTTAAACCAAGTCTCACACCCTAACTATGGAGAAAAGGAGTATCTCGACTTTGAACTTCTGTCACATCATATCAAATGTCTCATAACTACCATATAAGCTAAAATTATAGGACATGATGATTGCTTGTTTGAAACAACCCGTCCTTTAAAACATGATTGTAAATTGTGGAACCTAGTAAATTCGCACGAATGTGAAAAAAACACTCGTCAATTTGCCGTAAATTCGGATGAATATATCAATTTTACCCTAATTTTAAAAGAGATCCAATTTTTTAAGTCCAATTCAAAAAAACTCCTCTTTTTCCACTCTTCTCCAATACATTTCAGACTAACATTTACTCTTCTCGGAGACGGAGTCAAAGGAACCATTCACTTCTTCTTTCTTTGCCATCTTTACCATCACCGTGCACGGCCAACAAGTGGCGCACGGCTGGCCAGTCTTGAACGGTGGTATAATTTAATTAGTTTAATTTGATACTAGTTTATGAGTACAAAACTTTAAGGTGATTTCTTATATTTTTACTTTATAATTAAGTTGAAAGTTTGAATTTTTGATGAATTTATGGTATTATAAAAGTATATATGTCCTTTATATATTAATTTTAATATAATTCTTTAGTAATAAAAGTTTGAGGTAATTCTGATTTCTAATTTTACTCTTGTTCATACAACCTATGATAGTTTTGGATGTCACTCTGATGTTGAAAACTGACTGTAGATGTACCTAAAAACTAGAAAATTAATTTCTAAAAACATTACCACTATGTTGTTAGAGGATTTTGATATGAAGACATACCTTTACTAGTGACGCATGAACCTCCTTCACGCTTTCTTCTTTAGAACAAAGTTCTGAAAAACTGTAATAAGGAATTCCTTGCTTTGAAGCCCATTCTTCCAATGTGGACTGAGAAGCCACAACAAGTGCCACACAGTAACTATGAAAAGGATCAGCATGCAACATAATATTGTCCACAAAGGAGCTAACAATAAGAGCTGCCTCAACCTGTATTTAATAAATTAGTTGCAGCAGAGGAAAATTACACGGGAATCACAATTTTGATCTTCGATATTGTAAGGATTGGACATTTTTTAATCTTTTAAAATAATTGAGAATGGTACATTCTAGAAATTAATATCCATACCTTTCCCAAGGAGACATACTCTCCATGCTGCAGTTTAACAATGTCCTTTTTACGATCAATGATTTCAAGGCAACCATCTGGATGAAACCTCCCTATGTCACCAGTGTAGAACCATCTCATTCCTCTTTCATCAACCTGGACTCATCAAGCAATAATAATAATAATACTAATGCAGCAAATTCAACTTGTAGATTCATTCAGCAGAATCATTACAGCAATTTAGGCAGAAAAAACATGCTTCCTTTGTCTTATATTATCTATCATTTAATGGCATAGATTTTAAACAAAATTATTGAGTATGCTAATTCCTATGATAAAATAATCTTGTTCGATATTTATCCCGCATTATAGTAGAATTAACAGATATTTATTGTCTTATCTTTTTCTCGGAAAAAGAAAGAAAATACATGGTTACCTTGTATGACTCTTTTGTCTTCTCTTCATTCTTGAAGTACCCAAGAGTGACATTTGGACCACCAATTACAATTTCACCACGGGGCATTGGTGCGTCATTAGTTAAATATCCACCTTCAGGCCAGTCGATTAGCTAGGAAAACAAATTATCATATAAGAAATATTTTCTATATAAGCAAGAAAATGTGCATGACTTAATTAGCACGTGTAGAATCGTGATAGAAAAATGCATGATTTAGTCTTGAAACATTCCTTACATTTCACTGCTATAGAAGTAGCAAGACAATAATAATGGTTTCCATTCTACAAAAATATATAACAAGTGAGTTATAAATGTCCATTAACTGTTATTGTTGTAACTAGCAGTTTTCACTTTATTCTCTAAAATGCATCTCTAGCTTTAGAAGAGCTAGATCCTTGCACATAAAAAAAAAAAAGTCCTTTGAGTAAAGATTTATGAAAGTCAAGTTGATCCGGTTGATGATTACCTTAATAAATGAGCAAGGAAGAGGTGGTCCAACACGGCCAACAGATGTATCGTCAAAATCAGAGAATGTCCCACCAGCACAAGTCTCTGTAAGACCATATCCTTGACCTATTGGAGCACTGGAAATGACTATACAATATAATTACGACAAATCATAAAAAAAAAAGTAGTGCAATAAGAGAATAAAATCTAATAATATTGTTTATAGAAGTAGGAAAAGCCTTGGTGCAACGTTAAAGTTGTTGCTTTGTGACATTGACTAAATATGAAGATCCACATAAAAGTTTCAATTGTATTTGTTGATATTGACTATCAAGCCCAATTGTAGCATATAATTCATAGGTCATAACATTGAAGAGCAGTTAATAATTGAACTATTTGTAGCAAGACTCCCTATATGTTGACTTCTAGTATTGTTAAAATTACCCAACTTCAGAAGCTGCCAAACACAATACTTAGTTTGGTTACAAAAGCGAAAACCTATAGTACTACACCAACACTTTAGATTGAAGGTATGTTTGGTGTTTGACAGTACCCATATCCGACACCGACGCAAAACTGACACGTGCGTTCACATGCTTAAATTCAATCACTTTCATTTTCTTAAATTATTGGTGTCTACATGTCAGTGTCGTGTCCGGTGTTAATATATGTATCAGTGCTCCATAGCTACCAAGTCATCATAAAAAAAAGATAGCACAGACGCTGAATATTTCTTAGTCTTCTTAAGCTGGTCCTCAGGGTTTGGTACTATAATGCTCAATGGGCATAATAGAGTAAAATAGCTGAACTTACACTAGTGTAACAGTAACAATTTTTGAAGAGCTACAATCTTTAAATACCAAAAATTGCACTCCTAACTCCCAAGTTAATGACAGGCAAAGTTTGACATATTTATGCATGCTGTCTTTTATCAGTGCTTATGGTTGGAGAGGATATCAAGGATTATTCTTTGTTGTTTGACATGTTAGCATTTTGAGTTAATGTCTTTCTTGTCTAGTATAGCTTTTGTGATGTTGATTTCTTTTAGGAGGTTATCTTTCTTCACTCATTTTTTTCTTCTATAATCATATTACTTCTTCCAAATGAAAAATAATATATATATATTGGCAAGACTGACCCAAGACAAATATTGATGAACTGTTGAGTATCACCAGAAAGGGGAGCACCACCAGACAGTATAAAACGGATACGACCACCCAGAATTGCTCGAACCTTTCTAAACACAAGAAAATCCCAGAGAGCCTTTTCCAAGCCCCAAGCGCCAAACCAGCTCCCATTAATTGCTTGCAACCTCCTTTGATATGCTAAGTAAAACAACTTCTTTGACAATCCTCCTGTTGCATTTACCTGCATTGGCAAGTCTTTAAGTCTTACTATACTGATTGAAGAAAGTGAATCATATTTTAATCATAAAAATCATTGGGACAAACAATTTAATTTGATTATCTAAGTTTACAAAAATAACAAATTAGTTTTAAAATTTAAGTCATCAATCAATTTAGTCCACATGTCATCTAGAAGGGTTAGAAATACTGAGTTGAAATGTTGTTTATGGAATGCTCATTTGATACATGCTTCTAAAATTTGTTTAAGGTTTATGTTTATTTCTATTTTACAGTCCAGATTCATCAGAGTTGATTGACGGATGAACCAAATTGATTGACGACCAAAATTTCAAGGACTAATTTGTTATTTCTCGGATCAAATTGCTCAACCCTACAATATCGAGGAACAAACTAGTGTTTGACTTGTTGGAAAGGAGGTTTGATGAAATAAGCTTACCAACAACACACACACATGAAGCATAAGATATAGGTAGGGGAATTCACATGAGTCACAAATCAAAGTACCTTCTTGAACACTCCATCGCGAACTCGATCAAGAATTGCTGGTACAGCTGCCAATAAAGTTGGCATCAACACAGTAGCATCCCCCTTTGTTCCTTTCTTTATCTTGTTTGATGTATCTGTTAGGGTCAAAGGAGATCCATATCCTATAGCAATCCCAACAGCTGCCATCAAATTCTAAAATGTATTCGAGTTTGTCAATACACAAAATAAATGGAAACAGAATGCGGTGTTGAACTGAAACATTTATTGAATATATTCAAAAAACTGTGTATATCCCCTTGCATACCTCAGCTGCTAGCTCAAGGATATGAGCCATTGGCAAGTATGCTAAATATATATCCTTTTTCCCAAGTTTGGGAACAATTGTCATCACAGCAGAGAGTGTAGCTAAAACATTTCCATGTGTCATCATCACACCCTGGGCACAAGAACGAAAGAAAAATTTACTATACAAGAGAAAGAGAAATGGAAAAAAGTAATCACCAATTCTCTATTTGAAATTGTAAGGGTTGGACAAATGTAGTCCCAAATTTATAAAATGACAAATTGGTCACTGAAATTGAAGATCGTCAATCGGTTTAGCCTGACTATCATCTAAAAACTTGTTAAAGACTCATTGATCTCTATTTTATAATCCAGATTCATCAAAATTGATTGAATTGATCAACAGAGGAACTGAGTTGATTGACGACCTTCAATTTGAATGACTAATTTACTATTTTGTAAAGAAATGACACTAAATATTTCCAACACAAAAAACTACTTTGGACTGTCAATCAAGTGAAAGGAATTAAAAAAACTGATATTGGAAGAGTACATATCTCAGATGTTTCTAACCTTAGGTAATCCTGTACTTCCACTTGTATACATTATAACTGCAACATCGGCTGAGAGAGGTAAATCAGCATCAACGGGATTTTGTTTACCAAGTTTCTTAACATCTGAAAAGGATATGATTGTCCATCCATGTCCAACAGATGAGGCATCAGATGGGATATTATTATCCATGCATATCACACGTTTCACTGAGTCAAGTTGTCCACTAATATTTACAAGTGTTTTCAATTCTTTCTGCCCACAAATTACTGTTGTAACCTCTGTCTGGAACAAAAGAATTTGAGGGTGAGTTCACAAAGAAACAAAGCAGCAAAAAGTTTTGTAGCACTGACACGTCTAATTGAAGGCGTGTCTCAGTTTCCGACACGTGTCAACACATTAACTACATTCAGTAAGTTTATTTTTTTCAAATAATTTCCAATTTGTCTTAGTGTTGTGTCCAGTGTACATCCAAAAAGTACATGCAGTTGAATGAATAACATAATGGCTAAGGCATAAACATTTCAGTAAACCATAGCAGACAGTAAACAAGTGACAAAGGTAAAACAAATAACCTCATTCAGTGAGTGACATAAAGCTTCCTCTCCCAATGATGCATACATAGTTACAACTGTCACATTTCGCCTGAAACAACCCTGAAGGAGAAAACATAAGTATAAAAGGAAAGGAAAACAAAAAACAAATCAAATTCTTTGTCACTACAGTTAGAAGTAATTTATTATTTTGAGGCCGGGTGATTTTAAGAATCAACGTAGAGAGGTTATATTTTCTGTGGGGGACTATTTGTGTTTATGTAAAAGGGTATAAGCACTGTGTTTACAGTGAAATTAAACATTGTTTCTGATGTATTTTTTTGCCTAATCCTAACATAACTTATGCTTTTTTTGTTACAACATAACTTATGTTAGTGCTCGTTAATACAATTTTTCCTTTCAAAAAATGAAAAATAAACTCAAATAATTAAGTGTTGAACCTAAGTTCCAAAATTGTTTTGTTTAAAGTATGTTCGGTTTCAACTGAAAAAGAAGAATAGAGAAGAGATTTTAAACAAGATAAGACAGATTTTAAATAATATGGTGTGTTTAGTGACAAAAGAGAGATTTTAACGGAGAAAAATAATAAAACTAACTTTAATAATCTTTGTAAAAGTTAAATTTAAATGGAATTTTAAAACTAATTTTCTTCTAAATAAACTGAACAAATAAATTTTAGAAATGACTTATTGCAATGGGTGCTCTTCCTTGCACACTAATCAGGATCAAACCTTAAAGAAACCTACCAACTATGTCTCGCAAAATATTGATTATACTAATTAATTATTGATTTAAATTTTATATATTTCTTAACTATATATATCTTAAAAATACTCCCTCTATCTCATTTTTTCGGGGAAACTCCCTCTATCTCATATTATAAGTTATTTTAGAAGAAAAAAAATTATCTTATTTTGTTTGTCTTTACAATTTCAATAAAACATTAATTATATTTTCCTCTTAACCATTATTAATATATTATCAACATGGTTTTTTCTTTCCATTAGTGAGTATAAAAAGTAATAAAGGATGAATTTGGAAACTATATAATATTTTTTGTTCACCATAAAAAACTTAATAGTAATAATATTGTAATGAGACAATATCAAATATATTATTGTAATAAAAATTATTTTTAGTTTATTTTTACTTTTTAGTTTTTAATATAATATTAATTTATTTCTTCCTTTTATATCATCTAATTAATATTATCCGAATCATTCAAAAGTTATTATTATTTTTCATTTTGCATTGTGATAGTAAAAATGGACAAATGTTGTGAGTAGAGGGAGTATAAGAACTAATGAAAAATCGATGAATTAAGAATGTGAGCAACCTGCAAAGCAAGGAACCACTCTTCCCTTGTATCAGCAAAGATAGCAGCACGGTGTTCCCTTTCATGCCCCAAAGCAGCCAATCCAGAAGCAAAGCTTGAAACGGAATCAAAAGCTTCACCATAAGTTACCCACTCATAATCTCCCAATTCAACCTTCTCGAATCTTCTACTACCATCTTCACTCGTCTCCACTTCATTCGATATAACCAATCGCGTTCCCAGTAATAGTCTCTCCCCGTGTTTCTTGCACGCTTCTTCGAATAGCTCTGCCAGCGTGTTCACTCCTTCCCATGCCGTCTCCACCGGCGATTCGAATCGGCTGTTTCGAATGGTTAGATCGGCGCCGGTCGAGTTTGTTGGAACGCCGCGGCGTTTGTGGTTGTTGGAGCGGAAGATAAGAGTGGCGAGAATGGGGAGTATTACGGTTACAATGTAGGGATTCATGTTTGTGGTGGTTGAAGAAGTGGTTGGTTGTTGACAAGTTATAGAAATTACTCGTTGGAACTTTGTGTTGAAGTGAGTTTCATTATTTATACTTTACTTTCCTCATTTTGATATTTGTGGTTAGTGTTGAAATGATTGGTTAGTATGAAATGAGAATGTTCACTTATTGGTTATCTTCCTTTACCTTTGTTGGGTGGATTGGGTTGCCTACAAGAATAAAAGGGAGGATAGAAATGTTTACAGAACACTCTGTACACTTACCTTAGAAGTAAAAGAGCTATATCTTGTATTATTAAAAAGAAAAATAAAATAAAAATATTAGATTGATTTTGAAAAAATTGTAAATAATTTTGTACGAAAAGAGAATAATAATTTTGGATGGGGTGATGTCACTTGTTGTTGTTGCTACTGATTCATATCTTGAGTGAGTTAGACCAAATGAACTAGTTGCTAATGTCTTTTTTTTCGAATTTATTTGTTTTATGATTTTTCATTTTAGTTGTTCGGGCTTATCCCCTTTTTCTGGAGTCTATATATTCAAAATCAAAAGTAAAATTTTACATTTGTGTCGATTAAATTTTTGGTTTAATCAAAATTTCAAAAAATCGTCTTGAGTTGATGATTAATATGTGTAATTAGAACATTGGCACGTAGTCTCAAAATAGAAAGATTATATTTTTCTTTTATAATATACTTTGAATTCTTTGAAAAATTGTATCGATTTCTTAAATTTTGTATATTGATTACTCTAAAATTTTATATTTATATTTTATGTCTAAAATAAATATATTAAACATTATACTATATTTTTGTCGAGACTAAATATTATTTCTCTTAACTCTTATATATTCTTCACACCGCACCACTGTGAATCCCCGACTACATAATCTTAAATCTTGATATTAGAGTTTTGTAATTTTAAAGATATAACTTTTTTTAGATTTGAACAGAATATTTAAAAACAATAAAATGATCGTGATTGTATCAAATGTTAATTAAAAGTGTCTGAGGTGTCGTTTAAAAGTGTCTAACAAAATAATCAATGACAAAATTGTAATCTTATATATAAAAGTTGATATCAATTTTAAATATTTTTCTTTCAAAAAATATGATTAACTTAGTCATGTATTTTTATTAAAAAAATAAAACATGTAATTTGATGATAATTCCATCAAACCTAAAATACAATTTCAGATTTTTTAGAAGAATTGAAGATGAAAAAAGAAACTTTCGTAATACACTAAAAAACATTAAAGAAACTGGACTTATAAAATAAATTCTATTTTGAATTTGATTTAGCCATTCAAAATTAAATTAAAAATATATATATAATTATTGTTTCAAAAAAAAAATACATTAGCCATTCAATTATTATCTAAAAAAATCATTATTTTAAACATGAAAGTAGTTGATTTCATTAGTTAGATGATTGTTAGATTTATATAATATGAATTCTTAATTATTTTTCTTTGATAAAGGTAAATTATATGATTATTACTATTTTATCATCCCAATAACTTAAATATTATGACTATTTATAATAAGTATATTGTTTTTATAATGAATGGTATTATAATTTTATAACTAAAAATATTAGTCATTTAAAAAAATTTAATCTAGTATTTTATAATAAGGATTTGGAGTTTGTCAAAAGAGGTCATATTTCAAAAGAGGTCATATTTAATAAGGATTTGGAGTTTATCAATACAATTGAAAACTGGCTGAATGTCTTTTATTCCATATACCACAAATAAGTGCCATAGGTTTTTCTGTACTCGCGTGATGAAAAGCACAATATTCATCTTCTACACTAGACAGTAACACTACATCTTGTTTCTTCTCTAAGTAACCGAAATGCCACCAACAATTAACAAATACCTGATGCAAACTGTCTAATATAGACAATAAATTTTACTAAACACCGTATTAGGGAACTAACTGGATTTGTTCGAATTTCATTGTGCTATAACCATTATTTGACAATACAAATTGAAATGTCATCTTAAAACATGGTATGGAAACCGAAAGAATGTAAAAAGTTGGGCAGCTAGAGTTCACAGCCCAGGGAAAGATAAAGGCAGGATATGTTTTTTCCTAAAAGCTCTGATACCAAATTGAAAACTTGGCTGAATGACTTTGTTCCATATAATTGAAGAACTTTTCTAGAATACAGACTCGGATATTCGAATAAGGACAACAATATAATCAATCTAATTATTAAATACATTGATTCTAATTAATTCATAACCACATCACGAAATAAAGGAAACTATATATACATTTATACAAATAGGCGTTAGCATTATATTTTATAACATATATTACACAATATATAAACATTGTATTCTATTATTTCAAAGTTTGTTCTCCATTTTCCTCCTGCTCAACACAAATTCCTATAATTTCAACAGGGAAACTATTTAATAGAACAAAAATCACAAGTGAAAGCAGACGTGGCATAATTGTATTGTTGGATACATGGTAAAACACCCAGTGCATCACTTTCTATAATACAATCCTTGGCACTTCAAGTTCATGGTGAACTTTCTATACCCAAGGTCAGCGCATAACTTTATGCCTAGAGAGAGAACTATGATCTATGTTACTCACTTTCTTGCATAAATAAGTTTTCCAAATAACTTGGTGGCGTAACTCTTTTCCTAACCAACATTTCTACTGTAGGACATTTTCTCTTAGAACCACCCCTAGGCCTTAACCTGAATAGTTCATCAGCTTCTTCAAAATCACCCTATAAATAAAACAAAATATTGATAAGCATTTCAATACATAGAATGATGTGTCACAATTTTTACACCATAAGAGTTATCAAGGACAGAACTTACCAAGGTAAAAACATGTTTCCCGGTCTTTTCGTGATTATCTCTAACATGTTTGTATGCAAACCTCATGCCACAATCAGGAAATCCACACACAAAAGGCTTTTCTTGAATGTGTACAGCCTTCTCATGTGTATGAAGATTAGATTTCTGTTGTGATACAAACCAACAGTTGGATATTCAAAGAAAGTTAGAAAATGTAACCAATAATTTGGAATTCATGTAGCATGTATATCAGGCCATTTAATGATCGGAGGCATCTTACAGTTGAGAATGTGCAGTCACAACCCTCAAATTCACATCGAAATACTTTGGATGGACTGCTGGCTTCGTGTGTGCGGAGATGCCTCTTCATGTTCTTCTTCAGTTGCTTACTCCCACAAGTTTCACAGGTCATGTGTTGATGGCATGACTTAACATGAGCTTTAAGGCACTCGGCATTAGTGAAATGTTTCATGCAGCCAGGCTCTAAGCAGACCACATCAATCGTCTCCAGCTTAACTGTAGAAAAAATAAAAGGCCTTGTCAAAATCATGCCAACAATATTTATAAATCTTATTAAAGGGCAACCCAACAAACACTGAATGAAAAATTTGCAAATTCATGTAGAAAATCCAAAGAAAAGAAACTAACCATGAGAATCTTCGTGCTTCTGTAGCTGTGATGCATATTTGAAAACCTTTCCACAACCAATTTCAGGACATACAAACTGCTTCTGATTTTCACTACTAACAGACGTAGAGTTCTCATCATGAATCTCATCAATATGTCTTTTCAAATTGCTTTGCAACGAGAAGTCACTTTTACAATTCTCAATAGGACATTTAAAAGTTTTCCCCTTATGCTGTAGAAGGTGACGATTCAGATGATCTTTTCTTCTGTAACTTGCATTACAATCTTCAAGGCTACAAACATATGGCCTCTGTAACAGATGACAAGAAACTATTAAAACAAGAAAACAAAAAAGATGATAAAACTAAATCGTACCAACGAGCTTTGACAAGAACAAGAGAAACATATGAACAAACTGCCAACCTCGTTTTGAATTGAGCGTGACCGAGGCATCCTTGATGAAGCTTCTCAGGAGGTCTCCCTACCTGATACTAATTCATCAAGGTCAAGCATGTTGCCTCGTGCATTTTGGAGTTCTATCTCTGGGATCCAATGCTTCACACTATAATGTCCATAATTTTACAGATCATTTAGTGTCTAAATATTTACTTTCCTGCAAAAATATGTCTCTTTAGCTTTTTCATATTTTTCAGCAAATAGAAACATGCATATCATCTTCACATTTATTCATACAAACCATCTAATCTAATGATATAAAATCCGTCACAAATAAATTACACAATGAATTATATAAAGTATAAACCAGAAAAACTCAGAAGACCAATTGCACAAGTACTCACAACATAGAATAAAATAGAACAACACAGATTTATAATTTAAGCAAATACCTCAAGTGAATGACTTTGCATATGTTGCAACAAGTAAGCAGGTTTTTTGAAACTAGCACCACATTCGTCACAAGTATTAGCTTTGTGTACACCCTCTGTTTCAGCTTCAGCTTCAACTCTTGTTTTCTCCACCTCCTCCTACAACACACATCAAAAGGTCAACAACAATACAATATTATATATAAGCTACATAACCCTGACACCTGCATTGAATATGTGTGACATGTCCAACACCAACAAAGATGGTAATATTTAGGCCTTGTTGGGATTGGGTTATTAGAGTTTATCTAATGACATAATCATCTGTGAGTCTGTTTGGGAGAACTAATGGAAACAGCTTGTGAAATGTTCATGAATTGTTTTAAGCTAATTTTCATAAGCTATCCAGGATAACTTATGAAAACAGGTCATAGATTGTACAAAAGCATTTGACTTTAGTTTACCTTGTGTTACTAAAATAGCTTGTACATAAGTGTTTATGCTATAAATTGTTAAATAAGTTGTCTATCCGAACAGGGCCTTGGATTTCCATGAATTATATAGGTGTTTGTGTACTATGTAAGTGTAGTGTCTGGCTTTTGTGTCTGTGTTTCATAGTATATAATCAATCAAACATGTTTCAATATAAGATAGTAGAATAATTTTAAAAAACAAGACAGACAGCAAAACAATTAGGGTTTTTAAGGTGCTTTTAAACCCTAAAAAAAATCCGAAAACCATAAAACTAAAAGATGATTAATTTTTAAAAAATCGCGAGACCAATTTGAATTAAACTATATATCAACCATTGAATTCCAACAAAAATAGTACCTTGTGTACGGAATTGATGTGTGATGTAATTAGGGTTTTCTTGGACCTACAGATTCCGCAGTATTGGCAATAATAGCGTCTAATGTCTCTGAATTTGGGTAATTCATCACTTAGCATAGCTTCTTCCATCGTTGAGAGCGAAAATTGTTCGGAAATTAGAAGCTTCGATTTGAGGGAGATTGAGCGTGTGCGGCTATATGGGAAGAAGGAGGAAGCTGGCGCGCACGATGGCAGCAGAGGAAGAAGTGAAATCTAGAGACGTTTTCACGGTTTCAGAAGAAGAAGTGAAGAATCTGAGAACTAGATGGAGAAGAAGACTGAAGCGGCGCTATTATATTGATGCTGTAACATAAACTTTAGGGTTGTTGACTTGGTCTATTTTAATCATAGACCTAACTATTTAATTATTTCTTTGGTGTTTGTAAATATTATATATTGATTTAATAAATAATAATTATATTTAGCATATATATATATATATATACTAGTATAATTTTGCATTTTAATGGATTCCTACAAATAATATTACCAACTCTCGAATTACAATCTGCCATCCCTTCTAATTTTGTGTAGAATCTCTCAAATAATTTATTACAAAATACTGATTTTGTAAAATAATTTACACGTTCATAGAAATTATATTTTTTTTGGGTCAAACTAATTACTAATTTTACACTACTACTTTATTAAATTATTATTATTATTATTACTATAACTATATCTTTATATTAAGAAAAGTATAGGATATATTTAATATGATCATTTAAGGTATAGATATTGTCTTGGTATTAACATTTAGATATTTTAACAGACTCATTTGTTTAATATTCCTTCCTTCTACGATTAGAGTAATATTTATAAAATTAATTTGTGCAAAAAATGTTGTCACTGTTTTTAATGCAACGTTAAATTTGTTTAAAATTATACCTTCTGTTCAATATTATGTACATCATTTTAATTTATTATTGTTTTACTTTATATCTATGATATATAGAATATATTAATAAGAATAATGTGGGAAAATTATTATTTTCTTTTTTATTTATCATCTTTTCTTAATTTTAATTTATGTAAAATAGTCAAATGCAATCGTATTTTTTTTTTTCTTTAGAATAAATGATAAATATAACTGTGAAATTTTAAATTTAAATGAGAATAATACGTTTAATTTAACAATATCGACATTTACATTTATAAATAAATTCTTTTTTTCGAATGAAACTTATATTAAGGATGAAAGGTAGAAGTTAAAAAATTGATAAATATAAATTAACATCAAAATTAAAATATTTAAATAATTGGTGAGATGATAAACCCCCGTTCAAGTAAATTCAATATCTCAAATTCAAATTCTAAAATGTAGCTGCATTAAAACATTTACAAGATACTTTCATTGTGATGCAATTATAAGTCATTTTGATGGTTACAAATTGAAATATCTAATTTATACCAAAATTTATCTAAAAAAAAACTCAATTACAAAATATATTTTTATTTGCTTTAATACAGCACTCTAAGACAAGAGTACACGAGGAAAAATAGAAAAGAGTCTCATACAAATTTAAAATATTTCTTATCGATGCAATTTATAACGAGAAACTGGAATCATCTATATAACATTGAACTCCTTATTTCTTTACAATTGTTAGAAATGTATAACTATTTCAATTTCAACCAAAAACTCAACACTTATTATAATATAATATGAATAATACGACACTTAGTGGCAAAATGGGTAGAAAGTTTTTATATTTCTATATGTAAAATAGACAATACAAAAGTACCCATTATATTATTTTTAGTTAAATGTAAATTTAAATTAAAATTAATTGTGATCGATGGTAGTTAATATGGTAGTTGATATTGAACCAAATAAAATGTCACGTCAATCTCATTTTCTATTACAAAATTATGTTTAATGTTCTAAATGAAAAATCAAATATTCAATTCATATGTGTGTTATTTTTACGTTAGAAAATCAATGCATTCTATTAAGAATATAAACCCTTTAGCGACAAGGGCTCCCCTGATAAATAATATCACCTAGGTAGTGTTTATATTGCTTTATAAGCTTTGATACCATTCTTAATGTTTGGGTCTCCAACATTTCCTGGGATGTTTGAAGCTTTATATTGATGTTTGGAGAAGTCTGTTCCTTGGTTGAACTTAGATTGCTTGGCAATATATTTCCATCGTGCTAATGATCATTCCAACTAAATTGTTATTTTTCTGGTAATAGTCATCACTAGAGTTGTTATACAACCATGTTCTATGGATACAAATTTATGTGCTACTTTTTCTTTTATTTTCTTGTGTTTTTGAAGTGTTCACTTGCAACAAGCTTAATTCTTATTGTTATCTTTAGCCTGAGGGTAAGTTGAAACATATTTACGAATATGTTTCAAGGAAGAGAATGATACGTAAAATATAAGGATAATTTGTATTATTTTAGGAATAGAGAGTGCGTGTTGTCTCAATTTTAGTGATCTTTATTAGGAACTTTCTCTTATTATTAGGAATTTTATATGAACTAGTAAGTTATTTGTCTCCGTTCTTGATCAAGATTAGAAGTCTAGTACTTCAACTTTTTTTTGCATATATAAAGGTTATGAGTTTTTCTTTTGTCTTGCACCATATCAATCAAATGTCTTATACTATGCCAATTTTCAAGTCTCTATTCTCATCTTTTTTCCTTCCTCACCTAAACCCGATAACTTCAACAGGCATTGAGATGGATGCAAATCCTCTATTGGGTTATGTTCTCTTCTCCCTTTTATTTGGTCTTCTTTGTATATTTTCTCCTTTGTTTTGAAGTTTTTTGCAATTGTTTTTCTCATAAGAAAAAAGTACAAGATAAACCAAAATAATTATTATCAAGAGGAACAAAAACTCCTCTGCATTTTATATGTGCTTAATGAAGGTAAAAGAAACCCCCACCATAGAAATATTAAATAAAGATGAAATTACATTGCATATAAAATTGAGTGTTAATATAATAAAAAATTATACATATTTACATCTTTCAGCTGTACATGTTGGCACTTGTCCAATGGAACAACTTTTACAACTTCATTTGTCAGAACATGAAGGTCCCTTCGAATAAAATGAAACAATTAGATTATCTCTAGTTAGAACACTTTGCACAACTCCAATTTCACTCCCACTTCAAATTTATATAGTAACACGTACGCAAACAAATTTTAATTCATATTTGTTGGATATGAATAGACAATAAATATTATTGTTAACAATGACATGCATGGAAAAGATGAAGAAGAAGCGAGGAAGAAAAGAAGCAATCCCTCTAGGATTTCATAACATAAAGTGAACTAAACTTAAGTTAATAGAGTTACGATGAATATATATACAAGAGTATAGAAATGTCTAAAATAATCTTACTGCTAATATATGATAATTTATCTAACATCTCCCCTCAAACTCATGATGCATTAACATGGAGCATCAAAAGTTTATCAACTAAAAACCGAAAATGTTTAATGAAATACATGTTTGTGAACAAATTAACAATCTATAAGGAATAAGAGATAAATGGTAGAATAATGGTTCCATTTTGAAGATGACGATGAGTAAGATGACAATCAATCTCAATGTGTTTGGTGTGTTCATGAAAGACTGAGATATAAGCAATTTGATTAGCACTCTTGTTATCGCAATGCATCAGAGTTGGCTCAAAAAGAGAGATACTCATATCAGACAAAAACCAACACAACCCAATTATTCCAGCAACATTGGATGTCATAGCAAGATACTCAATTTATGTAGAAAAGCGAGAGACAATGTCATGTTTCTTACTCTTCCAAGAAATAAGATAGTCTTCAAGAAAGACAAAAAAATTTGTGGTGGATTTACGATATATGGTGTCACCATCCCAATCAACAAAATAATAAGCACATAACTCCAATGAGGATGAGGATGAAAAAAGAAGACATTGAAATTGAGTTCATTGAATATAACGAAAAATAGGAAAAACCGATGTCCAATCTACTATAGTGGGAGAGACAACAAACTGACTGACAACATTAACAACATAAGCATTATCTGGTCTGGTAATGGTAAGATACACAAAGTTGTCAACCAAAGTATGATACAAAGTGGGATATGATAAGGGAACATCATTCGAGGGAGTATGTTTCACATTTAACTCAAGAGGAGTATATGTTGCTCTAGTATCAAAAAGATGAGTCTGGCCAAGAATGTTGACAATGTATTTGGATTGAGAAAGAAGCCTCTAGAAGAGTACTTGGATTTAGATAACGTTATAATATATTAGTAGTACGTATATTTTAGACATCCATTTGAGAAATATGTCATTGATGAATAGATGCAATTGTAATAAGAGTATGAATAGTGGCAATCTTAGCTATAAGAGCAAAATTTTCCTCATAATTCATACCATATTGTTGAGAGAATCCCTTAGCAACAAGACGCATTTTGTAGTGCTCAATAATAGTCTAACGAGACCCAATAACATGTTTTCCAAGAGGAAGAGGTATTAATTCTCAAGTATCGATTTTGTGTAATGCAAAGAGTTCTTCTGCCATAGCTTGTTGTCAAAGAGGATCAATAATAACCTCTTTATAGGAAAATAACTCATACAAACTGTGAATATAGACTAAGAAAGAAGCAGACGAAGCTGAGTAAGTGAAATAAATAAAATTAGGTAACTGAGTAGACTTACAGAGATATAAGGGGTAACGAGGAGGATCAACAATCGCAGGAGATGGTTGGACAACGGGGAGACAATAGAGATGTCATAATATGGAGTAGTAGTACTTATCCTGCAATTCTCAATATTACAATCACTAGAAGCATTATCATTAAGAATATAATAAATATCAGAAAGAGACAAGTTAGGTGTGGAGACAAAACCAATTCATGCTAATGGCATAAGAGTGCTATCAACAGTCATAACTGACACAAGTGAGACAAGATTCACAAACACAAAAGATTTATTGACATATGTCATATGATGGCCACCCAATTTTGACCAATGTGTTTTCCAATGACCTTTTTATTTGCAAAAAGTACATTTATCATTACCAAGCCCAACTCTCCCTTGAGATTTTACTTTTTGAACAAGAGCAGCAAAAACATATGTAGGAGTTGAGAGAATTCCCTTATCCGACACAACTGAGTGGTCTTAAGTATGATTTCTTCTTCTAACAACTTACTACTTACTTGTTCAACATAAAGAAGACGACAACAATGAGTCATATTGTTCTACTTAAAGGCCCTAATATTACTTTCCAAATGATACTATTTTGCAAAGTTAGACCGAACATACAATCGTTTCAAGTGATCCTAAATCTGTTTAGCAATATCATATTTTGCTAGTTGTACGTCTATAGACAGCTCAACAGAATTATTAATCCAAATAATAATTTTTGAATTACTAACATTCAATGTTTTCAAATCTTTTACATATTTAGCTTCATCTTTTTTATATGTTGGCTTCACATATGTTCCATCAACATAATCCCACATATTTTTTTAATAAAAAAAAATTCATCACATAATTTCAATAAGAGTAATTTTGTCCATTGAGGTGGCTAGTAACAGCTTGAAGAGAGTCATCCTTAGCACCAACCATAACAAATAATCACATTAAAATAAAGCAAACACAATCCTGAAACAACATAAGTTAGAGATCATATGTCAATAGCAGTGTTAATCTAGAACCAAACAAAATTGTGTAGGAAATAGAAGAGTAAAACCTCGCCGGAAATAGAATAGCAAAATCGTGTCGGAAATAGAGGTAGAATTGGGTCGGAAACGAATGGAGGAAATCGATATTGGTCGCAAAACGGGTCGTAATGAGTTGTTGACCACTTTACAGTAGATCTTAAAATCAACCAAAACTCTGATAACCCCTCCAGAGTTTCATAACATAGAATCAACTAAATTTAAGTTAATAGAGCTACAATTAATATATATATATATATATATATATATATAAGAGAATATAAATGTTGAAAATACTCTTATCAAGTACCACTAATATATCATAAAATTATCTAACAATTATATACGAAGAAAAAAATCCAAAAAACTATGTCTTCCACACACATTCTCGAAGATAAATGAACTCATCTATTCATGAATGCCTCTGTCAGATCTTCAAAAATCCATTCTCAGATGTAAAATTTCTAAGATGATTTGAAATTTAATGTGTTTAATATGTTTATGTGGACAAACAATTAAAAATTTCTCACGAATTCAATGTTTGTTGAGATTAATTTATTCAAATGTTTAAGAAAATTTAAAAATAATTGAAATTTGATGAAAATGTTGCGTTTTCAGCTGTTAGAGCTTGTAACTTTAACCCAACCTCTAACAAAAATTTATCCAAGATTAAGAATAAATTACTCAAGAGTGGTTGCATCAAATACTGAAGTCAGAAATCAACAAGTCACATATAAATTATAATGAAGATCTATTAAATTAAATAGAAACAATAATATAAGAGAAATCAACAGAAAGAAGAAGAAAAATCTTCAATAGAGTTAATTGCCAGATCGAAATTTTAACATAATTAATTACCAAGTCTTTCCCCTCTATACAAGGCATGAGAAAACAAGATAGATAATTCAAATATTGTGTGACGGGAATAAATAACAAAAGTTATTTCAACAAAGAATAAAGAAATTAGGAATGAACTCCATATAGTGCTTGCTTGATTAAAGGATTAATTGATATTGCAATATAAGAAAAAAGCATTCCCAGAATTCTAAGATACACTATATATATATATTATTATTAGATTTTTTTTTCCGTGTTTAATACAATCAAATGGTAGACCTAAGAAATAGTCTTTGGTAACGTATTCGAGAAAGCATTCGAGAAAGTATGTCGGATATTAAATGTAGATACTTTTTTACGATATTGTAATCTTATTCATTTTTGTTAGATCCAATTTCCATCTGTTGAGCAATATTAATTTGATTGAGTCAAAAGTAAATAGAAATAAATGTGCATATTAATATATTTTTTTAGACATTTCTATATAAAAAATAAAGTTCATATTTTTTAATTGTATTTTTAGAATTTAACTTAGATGTATTGTTCGTATAAAAATATTTACACCGTCAATTAATCATAAGCCGTTAAATTATTGGTAATATTTTAATTTTTATAATAACTACCGTTAAAGTCACACACATAATTGATCATGTTGTGTCTACATAAAATATTTTTTAATTTTTATATTATAGAAAACTTTACATAATCAATAAATCATAGTGAATCATTTGAGTAATTTTATAAGTAATTATGTTAAAAGACAAATATAATTAATAATATGATTATTTTTAATTGATTGACAGTATAAAAAAATTTAAATTTAATGATAAATATAAATTCAATTATTTTTATATTAAAGCACAAAAAGAAAGAAAATAAAGGAAAAAAAATTGGTTGCTTTTATCCTATTATTACTTTCGTTTTTTTACTAATATCTTATTATTACTTAATAATTGCAACTCTTTTTTATAATTCTATAACTACAACAAACAACCTTTTCCCTCTAAAAATGTCACAATAACAATAATGTATTTTTTTGTTGATGAATCATGTAATTTTTTATTAGTATCACTAGCCAATCACATCGTGTCATGTCATTACTTTATTACACAATCATTTAACTTTATTTTTTAAATATAAAATAGACTTGTGTTCCTCTTATAATGATTTTATAGAGATTTTATTATATACTCTTAAATAAATAATTAAATTAAAAAGAATGAAAAGATTATATAAAAATCAAAATTTGAGTTTTGGAGAACAAGAAATAATTTTTTTTAAAATTTAAAGTTGAATTTTTAGACATAATATATTATAAAATAAAATTTATATTTTATAAAACTGATTTTCACGTATTATAGAGTTATAAATTACTTACGTAAAGTTAGTAGTTGATTTTGTTAAATATTTTGTAAACTCAACTTTGACCGGAATAATTTTTTTTTAACGTAAATTTCAACTTATGTCATTTACTATTATGACCCTACAATGTCAATAAATGCTCTTTGGCGCCAAAACCATTTCTTAGAAAATGAAATAACCAAACATGTGGTGTGTTTTATGTTATGTGTAATACTAACTATAAATTTGCTTTCCACGCCCCTCATATTTTTTCCCATACCCCTAAATTTTTTTTGAAACCCTAAATACCAAAAGTACCCCCTTCACTTTTTATTCAAACCAATCTTCATCTTCACCTAACCTTCTTCATCTTCACTAAACCTAACCTTCAACCTTCACTAAACCTTCTTCAACCTTCAACCATCAACACATCTTCAAGACATTCAACATCATATTGAACATCATCTTCAACCATCAACACATTCGAGTAAGGCATTGCATTGTTGTTTTTGGTTTTTGGATTAACCTTCTTCAAGAAATTCTGTTTTCTGGGTTTAATGGGGGGATGACTGTTTTCTGTTTTCTGAGTTTAATGGGTTAGGCATTCTTCATCTTTTAAACATTCTGGGTTGAAGATTGTTTTCTGGGTTTAATGGGTTTTATGGGTTTAAGGATTTTCAGTTCACGTGTTCTGAAGTTGAAGGTGTACGTGAACTGAGAAGCGTTACATGAACTCAATTCACGTATGTGGACGTGAACTGAGTTCACGTAGGCAGGAATTATGAAAATGCAGTTCACGTACGTGAACTGAATTCACGTAGGAAGGCCCTGGATGGAGTTCACGTACGTGAACTGAATTCACGTAGGAAGGGCCTGGAGTTCACGTACGTGAACTAAATTCACGTAGGCAGACTTGACTGGTTTTCAAGTTCACGTACGTGAACTCAGTTCACGTAGCTGGGTCATGAAGTTCACATACGTGAACTAAATTCACGTAGGCAAGAATGGCTGGTTTTCAAGTTCACGTACGTGAACTCAATTCACGTAGGTTCAGGTCACAGGCAGAAATTCAGTTTGGTTTTGTCATTGCACTTGTTCATGTTTATTATGGTTTCTGAATGTTATTGTTTATTATGCAGAAATGGTGCGAACAATGTTTACTGACGGAGACGATAATGTTATAGAAGGGCCTGAAAGTCGACGTGTTAGACCAACCGCTTATGCACGGGCTCACCGTGCTCGGCTTGAAATGCGGTACCAACAAAGATTGCAGAGGCAACAAGCAGAACAACGCAAGCGGAACAGGGGCAAGCGAATGATGATGCCCATGCTGATGAGGCCCAGGCTGATGAGACACACCGTGATGAGGCCCAAACTGAAGCAGCTGACGGATATCCTGGGGGTCCGATTGACAGATATGTCTTAAGGACATATGGGGATCATGTTGCGACACGACTATGGGACGACGTTGTAAGTAAATATTATAATGAAGTTAAATATTTATTTTAATGAAATTAAATATTTAATTTTGGTTAATGTGTTTCAACTTACATTTATATTGGTAATTTATTTCAGGATCGCGGAGAGTTAAGGGTTTTTAGCAATGGCAAAAAATTAAAAGAAGCTGTCATTGAAAATGAAGAGGTTGAGGAACTTGTCAGAAGTTCCGGTTTATATCCATTGCTAAAATGCAGCTACGAGATGATCGACAAATGTCTAATTTTTGCCTTTGTCGAGAGATGGCATCGTGACACTAACAACTTTCATCTTCCAATTGGGGAGATGACCATTACTTTGGACGATATGTCTTCGCTGCTGCATATACCCGTCACCGGTGCGTTTTTTAGCGTGAATATATTAAGTAAGGATGAAGTTGCGGAATTATTGGGTGAGCTAGCCGGGGTTAGACTGGCTGATGCATATGCTGAGTTTAACATGACGCGCACAATCACTGTTCGGTATAGTTGGTTGCTCGACGTATATCATCAGCGATGTGCTAATCAGCATTAGCAGATGGCTGCGAGGGCATTTCTTTTATTTTTGGTGGGTTGCACCTTGTTTAGCGACAAGAGTGCATTCGCAGTGAGTGTTGCCTACTTAGAATGCTTTAGAGACCTCGACTCATGTGGGGGATATGCATGGGGTGCTGCTGCGCTTGCTTACCTGTACGATAATCTTCGAGAAGCGAGCATGCATCAGACTAGGACAATATCCGGATATCTGACACTATTATAGGTATTTGCAGTTGCTTTCGTTGTTTGATTGATTTCATATATTTGTGGTTTGTTAATTTACTGATTTATGAATATGTTATTACATATGTGCAGGCGTGGGTGTATGAGCATTTTCCAACATTGTGTGCGAATTGTTGTCGACTATCTCGGAGTTATGATGAGGAATACCCAAGAGCACTTAGATGGAAACCAAAACGGGATAAAGGTTTGGTCATTCCATTTAGGAAAGCACTGGATGAGATAGTTGTTGACGACATATGTTGGACACCCTATAGAGAGCATAGACTAAAGTGATCATTTGAGGTTGTTTCACTATTTAGAGGATGGATACGCTGGGGGCCCAAGATGTATGCTCACTTACCAGATAGGGTATTGCGTCAATATGGACATGTCCAAACCATCCCTGGTTCACCTTTGGAGATAGTAGGTCAGACGATCACACTAGAGGAAATGGACATCATGTTTACGCAATATGCTATTCATGTAGTTGACGTTGGGGCAATTGTACACAGACCTGTAGACTGCACTAATGACTACATCGACTGATTTCGTCGAATTTCTCATCCATATATCATTCGCAGAGAACCAGTCTATGTAGCTCCTTCAGTTGCAGAACCTGCCGATGATCATGCTCCAGATATCACGGTAAATCCATAATACTTTAAGTTATACATCTATTAATATTATTAATAATTTAATTAATTAATATGCTTTTTAATGCAGCGTCGAGCAAAACAACTTGCAGAGGAGCTTCTGGGTCGACAACTAGTATTACCTGATGGCATGCCAATCGTGAATGAAATAATTTTGTTATTGCGATCTCAGAGTGGTGGTGGTGGTGCTAGAGATTAGACTAATGTAGTGTCATATCGTAGGAGACATAGACAGACTTAGGATTTAGATTTTGTATTTTTGATGTATTTGATATCTATTTTGGTATGGATATGGATATTTTGGATATTTTGTGGATTATGGTTATTGGATATTTTGGTGTGGATTATGGATATTTTGTATTATGGATATTTTGATGTGGATTATGGATATTTTGTATATTGGATATTTTGACTGGTGTTTCAATCGATTACAAAATGATAATTGTTCTAAGACAGGTATTTCAATCGATTACCTAATATTTAGAAATTACACGTTCATTGTATGTTTGAAAATTACACGTTCATTCAGTTTACAATAACTTCATTTATAGTTTCTGGAAATATCTGCAACCAATGTTGAATGCGATCCATGTAAATATTCTCCCATTGTCGTGCTTTTTCGTTGCAATATCTTTTCCACAAATTACTTACTGGTGGTATAGGAGAATCTGACTTTAAATAAACCTGTTAAATTAAATAAAATTATAAATCAATTATGAATCATCGATGGTCGAAATGACAGTTATTAACAAATGCAAAATGACAGTTATTAATCAATGCAATAACAATGATAGTTATTAATCAATGCAATAACAATGACAGTTATACCTGTACATAATGGCAGTTATTAACAAATGCAATAACAATGACACGATGATCTGATGTTGGTGGACTTCGAAGTGGAAAATATGTTTGCAATTGGTGAAGTGATAATGCGATGACAATCACGTTAAACTTTGAAGTAATCTCATATCCCATTTCTGGAAGTGTCATCCATATATCATTCGTTGCAACTTGCTCAACATACACATTGTGTATAAGTTGTCGAACATAATTTTCTCCACCAAATAGTATCTCGTAATGAGACATGAACTCTTGAAGCTCATTGATACACTGTTGACGGATGAATGCCCAATAGTTCTCACCCATTCCAAGTAAAGTTGCGACAACACGATATCTACAATTACCATCATCACCGACATCAATAATGTCATCTATGAAATTATGCATTTCAACTGGCAACCAATCTTTGAAGACGAGAACTCTTGGTTGTTGAACTTTACTAACTGATGGTCGAGGTGTGAGCTTTTGGACTGATGGTTGAGGTGTGACCTTTTGGACTGATGGTCGAGGTGTGACCTTTTCGACTGATGGTCGAGGTGCCATGTTTTGTAATTTACTGGTATCAATAGTGCTACATGCATTTGTGCCACTACATCGAATACTTGCATCCACATACTCCCACCAAAATGGATCACGCTTCGTTGATTTATCTCTATTTGATAGCTTACTTTTTACTTTTTTTGGTGCACCTTTTGTTTTAACCTTGGAAACCGGTGGAAACATCGACGTTTTCGATGGAAACGCGATCTCTCGTAATTAACTTTAAGTGAAATTTTGCCAGGTACATCAAGATTTTCAAACTTTTTCACTATGACATCTATTTCATGTTTCACAGATAACTCTGAAGGTTTACTTGATGCATCAACATGAAAAGTTAGTTTACTCCACCAAACATGAATAACAGTCAATGGAATGGAACGTGAGATCATACTATACCTGACTATTTCACATGCACAAGGTAGACCATGAGTTGTCCTAATTGTGCAACGACACTCAGTCTGATCAATACCTACATACTTAACGCGGTCATACTCTGCCGCAATATGATCAATTGCATTTTTTGACACAACACCACGCAAATTCGCGTATAATCTGTTACTATATCGATGCACCTTTTGAATTATGCTCTTTTCAAATGATGCAATTATCTTATTGTGTTGTAATGCAATCATACTATTGATGGTTTCCCAAACACTGCATAGATCACCAATACTATCTGGTAATATCCTTTTCAAAATCCAATGCGCCGACTCAACCCTTTGTGTTGTGGTGTTCCCAAAATGCATAGCTCTATTTGTCCGCGCCTCAACAAACCTTTCATTGTGAGGAATTAACCACTGCTCGTGTACATAATCATAAAAAATAGAACAACTACTATAAATTCCTTCAAATATAGCCAACTTCGTGTAATACTGAGTCTCATCATAACTGTAAATAATAGCCTCCCATGCCTCCATTATTTGCACTTGCTTCTTTTTTGGAAACACGGTCGTCTTGCACTTGGCTTTCACGTTCTTGCATATATGAAACAAGCATAATAAATTCACTGCTTTTGGAAAAACATTTTCAACCGCGTTCATCAAAGCAAGGTCTCTATCAGTAACGATGACTTCAACTTCACCACTTGTAATCTGTTCTTTCACCATTTGTAGTGCCCATATGAAGTTATCAACACGCTCAGATTGTAGATATGCAAATCCCACACAAAATATCATTTCAGTAGATGTAACACCGATAATCTAAAGTAATGGCATTCGATATCTACAAGTCTTGTAAGTGTTATCCATAATCAATATAATGTGAAAATTATTTACAAGAGTGATAGAGTCTGGGTGGGCCCAAAAGATGTCCCTTAACTCATCTGAACCTTCTACTTTCCTATATCGATACACGTATTTGTCGCGTTCCATCAATGTCAAAAGATGTTGCATTTATGTTCTATTACCTCTAAGTGATGAACGATATGCTTGACGTGCATTGTAAACTTGTTTTATTGTCGTCAAACTTTCAACATTGTGATCCCTCAATGTCATTAAAATGTTTTTTGGTTTTACAAAGTTCTTTGTCATATCACCAAGTACATTTTTCTCATCTTGAGACAATCGGCCTAAGAAAGAGTGACCGGTCAGTTTTTTAGCCAACTCGTGGTTATGGAGACCATATATCACATGCAAATACCATCCATCACCAACACTTGATCGTGTTCCTCTTAATCTAAATGGACAATCACATTTTCTAGTCCAAGTACTCTTCGTAATATTTGGATTCTTCCATGGTCTATATTTACCACTTCTTTCACAACCAAGAATTAATTTCGTCTTTGTTCTTGGTCGTGCGGTCGCATTTTCAGATCTAAAAATCACAACAACAATTCCATTTTCCCTTCCAACCTTTCTAGCCCATTTCAATAATTCATCTCGTGTATCAAACATCACGCCGGTTGTAAACACATCAGTCAAATCAATCATAACAGGTTCAACTCTGTCATTCATAGGGTCAAAATTAGGTTCCACATTATCACACATTTCTTCAAAATCATACATTTCTTCAAACACATCATGTTCCAAACCTTCATACATTTCATCATTGTTGTCTCCCCCTTCATCCATTTAACTGCATCCAATAAATTACATTAATATAATATAACTATTGTTAAACACAATAAAAAAAAATGAAAAATTGCATGTTGAAAATAGCCTACGTGAACTAAGAAAGCGTACGTGAACTTCAAGCAGCCTACGTGAACTCAGTTCACGTATCACTCACGTGAATTCAAATTCAGTCCCCTACGTGAACTGAGTTCACGTATGTACAATTTGGCAAAATTTTCATTGGCTACGTGAACTGAGTTCACGTATGTTCACGTGAATTCAGTTCACTTGTGTGCTACGTGAATTGAGTTTACGTAGGCCTACGTAATCTCATTTCACGTATTCTATAAAATCAACCAGCCTCCATAACCATACGCAATCCTAGTTCACGTATGCCTACGTGAACCTAATTCACGTAAATTGTAAAAAAATTTCATCTTGTTAGCTACGTGAACTCAGTTCACGTGAAGGTACGTGAAATGAGTTCACGTACGATTCTCAGATCTGGAAAAAAAATACAGCTTCAAAATCCTTACCTGCTTGTTTAGATTCACGTTAATGATGATGATGATGAAGATGATGAGGATGTTCAAAGTGATTCAACTATATTGAACATGAAATGCATCAAAATGATGAAGGTTGAAGTTGGTAGTTAGTGAGAAGATGAATGTTGAAGAAGGTTGATGAAGGTTGAAGAAAATTGATGAAGGTTGAAGAAGGTTGATAAAAAGTGTTTTAATTGAAAAAAGAGGGAAAGGCATTTTTGGTATTTAGGGTTTCAAAATTTTTTTAGGGGTGTGGGAAGCAAATTTGTACTAACTATCCATCTATAGACTCAAACCAATTTCACACCAACATCCATGAATTCACATGTTTCCATAAGGCATGTGCATACAAGACTAGTAAATGCATTAGACTATCATTAAATGCATGTAATAATTGGAAAAATGTAAAAAAAAATGTATAATCAATAAAAAAAAATATTGATAATCATAATCATTATTTTTGCATTAAAATCACAAATTTTAAAAAAATTATTGAAAAAGTGTAAAAAATTTATAACTAATAAGAAATATAATATATGCAACCATATTCATTATTCTTGTATTAAAATTACAAATTTAAAATAACTCTTATTTTTTAGGACAACTCAAGACTCAAGGTATACCGATCCAACCATTGAGAAAATGTGATGAAAAAAATTTAACCAATAAAAAAGATAGCATGCAAAACCATAATATTATTTTTATATTGAGACCACAAATTTAAAATAGCAATTTATTTTTTCAAGAAGGCCCAATGTATACATTATTTGTGCAACCTAAGGCTCATTTCTCCTATCATCATCATCTCTATTGTAGATAATTCTATTTGAAACACATTAGAAATTATATATAAAAATATTTTTCATTAGAAATTTAAATATTGATCCACTATATCTATCTCCTTCTAAGATTCAACATCTTTGCAAGGTAGATTTTCATGGAATTTTATCAAAACTCAAAAGTGTATTTTCTTTTATATTTTTTTCTTTCATAAAATGAAAAAATTTATTAATCAATTAAATTAGCTACAATAAATGTGTGAATACAAACAGACATTCCTCAACTTAAATATTGTCTTATAAAATTAAAGCAAACTTAACTAAAATGTAATTAGAGTCATTAACAGTTCTTTTCATATAAACCATTAATAAAAAAAAAGTAATAGTTACTTTATTATTATTTTTTTTACCAACAAAACTGGAAATGACATAATATTCAATAAATTTTTTCTTTTCTAACTCTATGTAATATCATTTTTTCTTGAAATAAATATTGTATAAGTTGTCTTTAAGTTTCAACTCAACTGAGAAATGTCGCATTAAATTAGATGTTATATTCTATATTCAAACTAGGAAGATTAGCATCATATCTCAAATTAACTTAATAATCATAGTCTTAATGTAATAAATAAAATACAAATATATATATATAATTAATTAATTACATATTAATTAAGAAGGTTAGTTAACTTTTGTAAAAAAAAAAGTTTAGTCAATTCTATTTATTTATTTTAGAATTCGATTTACTTTCTTAACATTCAATAAATTACCATTTCTTTTCTCTTTTTTATTTTTATTCCATGAATACTTAAATTTCTTTTATCATGAAAATTTATTGGAGATTGAAAGATATATATAATAACATTAATATCTTGAAGGTGAGTTTTGTCCCATATCATAATTATTTGATTCAAATGATTAGTCTTTATAACTTATAACTGTGCATGAAGAATATTCATTTAAAAAAATGCATACCCACAAATTTTACAAGAAAACTGAACACATATTATTAAAACAAGAACTAATTACACAACTTCTTTTATTTAAGAAATCATAAAATATATGACATCATGATTAAATGCCAATATAAAATAAATTTACACTAATAATTCCCATGTTTTATATACCAATATTAATAGAGGATAC
>JBBPBS010000689.1:7009819-7023056 GCA_037974835.1 Cicer judaicum
GGTAATTTATTTTAATTTTAAGTGACAATTTGATCTTTTATGTTTTAAAATGTGAACAATGTTATCCTTATTTTTTGCAAAATTTCAAAAAATTTATCAAAAATTTCAAACAAAATCTATAAAATTAATTATCATCCTCAATATAATGCAATTTTATCAAATTCATAACTTAAATATTTAAATAAACTCATATTTTCATCTCTAATAACATCAAATAAATAATAGCAAATATAAATTTATTTGAAGATTTGAACTACAAATTTGATAAAGTTTATTTTATATTAAGAATATAACTAAATTTATGAATTTTGTTTTGATAAATTTTTAAAATATAAAAATTAAATTATCACTTAAAATTAAAATAAATGAATAAATAAAAAAAAAAAACTTGTGAAATTAAATTAAGCCACCGGTGTTTATCCCGTAAACAAACTTAAGTTGCGATGGAATGAAATAATAATAATAACAATAATGATAAGGGAAGAAACGTTTGGAATAGTTGTAACATAAGATTAGGAAAAGGTGAGTGAGGTTAAGGAAGGAAGGACATTGAGATTGATAGTGAAAGAAAAGAGAAGAAAGGAAAGGAAAAGAGGATCCATAACATACCATACCATTTCTTCTTCAATTAATTAATTATATATAAACATATCTATTGCAATTGTGTAGACAAGAGTGATGATGGAAGAAGGCCTAGTTTGCCAGTGGAGTTTCTTTAGATCTCTTTTGGCAATTCTTCAATGGTGGGCTTTCAATGTTACTGTCATTATCATTAACAAGTGGATCTTTCAGGTTTCATTCCTTCCTTTTCTCCTTCTAATCTCTTTTCTCCACTTTTCATAAGATCCATATTTATTCGCATCATTCATTCTTTTCTTTCATGATCTATCAATCTATCTATCTTCCCCATTAATTTTGTAATTTTTTTTGTTTTTTTATTTCAAGTTTAACACAGATTTTCATTTACTCAACCGCTGAGTTTTATATCTATTCATTAATTATTACACTCCGTTGTTCCTTCCTTTTGAGCTACATTCAATGTTTTTTTGTGTGTGTGCTAACCCTATGTTTTTCAAGGGAAATTACTCTCTAATTCGGAGTTTAGTTGAGAGGTTAGGAAGGTCTGGCTAATGATTATTCCAGCCGGGATCCGAAATTGAGTTTGTTGAAACTATTTTTTTGTAATGGAAATTCATTGATCACTTGAATTCAACCATTTGGTTAGCTATATTCAATTCAATGCTTTGTGAAAGTTGTAAAATTCTTTTCTTTATTATTATGTAATAAGAGTTAAAATATTTCATTGGAATATTCAAAATCACATAAATGTTGTGCACCCGGACAAATTTAGTGGGTGTTTGTTTCCAAGGTTACTTGGCCGCAGCGGCGCGGTGAGACTAAAGTTAGATTTTCTTGCTCCACAATTTTCACGTTAAAGGTGCATTGGGAAGCGAGATTTTGATTGCAAAAAAATCCAAACATGAGCTTAGTGTATCATTAAAATGAAATGGAGATATGATGACACGGGACAAATTAAAATGTCACGCAGAAGCTTTAAGTTTAGAAAAAGTGTCTGTTTTTCATCACATGGAGTTTGGCCTTTCTGCCTGCTTTTGGTGGTCGAAAGTCCGGAGAGATCAAAGATCCAAGATCCACCGATATTTTTATTTTGTTATATTCCAGTCTGTCATAGTATTTGTTTCATTAGGAAGTTTTTAATTGGGATATGAAATGATTATGATCACTCAGATTACTTATATCTTTTTGTTCTTGTTCCATCTATGAGGAAAAAGGTTTATCAGTTTTCTTCAATTTCTCCACACGTGTATTTTGGTTTCTTTCTGGCTCACCTTGGCCCCTCAATTGTCATGCTAAGAATTTGTATGGATTCTAATAAATGTTAACAACAAAACAAAAGCTTTTTCCCACTAGCTGGATTTGGCTACATGGATCAAAAGATGTCATAATTAGAGTATCTGGTCTGGTAATAATGATCTAATTTAATTATTCAACTAATCTCCTGTATTTGCCTCGACCAGGATATAACTCCCCTGATTTGGAAGAAGTGAACACATTAGGGTCCAAAGGAGTATGATAGTAAATGTTTTCTAATGACAAACCATTTTAATATAAATAATTCTCAATGATTTGGCTTTCAATTTTTCTCAATCATTGTTCACTTACCCTCCATTTGATTTACCTTTCTTAGTGCGGCTTTTGCAGATCGTTTACACACTTGCCTCAACTATTTAATCCTATCTTGTCTTCTGTGTCCATTTATCCATCGTAACATTCTCATATTATTGCAATATATGGATGATAATAAATGCTTTAAATTTAAATATTTTCTTCTTTTGCAGAAATTGGATTTCAAGTTTCCCCTAACGGTATCCTGTATCCACTTTATCTGCTCAGCCATTGGAGCATACATAGTAATTAAAGTGCTGAAGCTTAAACCCTTGATATCTGTCGACCCTCAAGATCGTTGGAAAAGAATCTTTCCTATGTCATTTGTGTTCTGTATTAACATAGTTTTGGGAAATGTGAGCCTACGCTACATACCAGTTTCTTTTATGCAGACAATAAAGTCATTCACTCCTGCAACAACAGGTAATATTCATCAGTTGGTTCCCTAGCTGCCTCTTGCTTTATGTTATAGTTCTAAGAACAGTTTCATCTGATCTTGGTGAACTTGCTCAGTTGTTTTGCAGTGGCTTGTATGGAGAAAATATTTTGACTGGCGTATTTGGGCTTCTCTCATACCCATTGTTGGAGGGATTCTTCTGACATCTATTACAGAGCTTAGTTTTAATATGTTTGGATTTTGTGCTGCCTTATTTGGCTGTTTGGCTACTTCTACAAAGACTATCCTTGCAGAGTCTCTGTTGCATAGTTACAAATTTGACAGGTAGATAATTATGCTTTGCCTTTTCTTTGTTGTTTGTATTTGTTTTTTTCTTTCTGATAGGTTTCAGCCAGATTTAAGGTCATTTCTATAGAACCTCAATGAAAAAGAAGATGTTTTATTATGAACACACTCTCTGGATCAAGATGACCAGAGGACAATGAATGTGATACACAGTTGGGCTACTTCGAGATCGCCCCAAAACTCTGTTAGCTAGAAAGCGTTCTGTATGGAAGCTAAGAAAGTTTGTGTGCTGTTAAATAGATTTGATTGCAGCAACAATGAAACATGATAATATATGCAATTTTTTTTCTTCTGGATTTTATACAAAATGGCTAGTTTTGTTTCATGGCTGTATAATGTTAAACTAAAAATTCCTTAGTGTCACTCCTGATCTGTACTTGCGTGCATATGGTAATTTACAATTACACTTATTCATAGCAAGCACCTTCTCTAGTACTTGATGTTTTTGTTATACAGTAAGATTAAGTAGAGGTATATTTATGCAATCTTGATTTGTAAGATTGAAGTCGTGGAGGACCAAACATCCAACATCAACTTCACACTCAAGTCATTAGGCCGGTGCTAATTGAGCTACAAAGTCATAAGCAGTACTCTCTTTTTATTTTCTCCAAATATTGTATCCTAAACGCACTGATGTCTGGAATACTCTCTTAATTCCTCAATTAAATGGCCCTTTTTAACTTTTTGTGTCAATTTGCTTCCAAAGTTTCAATTATTTCATGAACTCAAGAGTATGAACATCTTTACTATTGTAGTCAGCCTGTACTGTAACATTTATTGAAAAAAATTCTGATCAAAATCCACTTAGGTGCCGAATTTTCAATCGTTGTGTCTGATTTTATGCATTAATTTTAAAAAGAAAAAGAAGTCTTGCCACGTAGCTATGCTATACCTTGTTCTGTTTTGTGCTTTCTATAGATTTTGCTTTGGCATGACTTTTCTGCAGTGCATAGACTAATTACTCTTGTTTTGTATATGTAGCATAAACACAGTTTATTACATGGCACCTTTTGCAACCATGATCATGGGGTTACCTGCTTTGTTACTTGAAGGCAATGGAATTCTTGAGTGGCTAAGTATTCATCCGTATCCTTGGGCTGCCCTGATCATTATTTTCAGCTCTGGTGTTTTGGCATTCTGCCTTAATTTCTCTATTTTTTATGTGATTCATTCCACCACGGCTGTAACATTTAACGTTGCTGGAAACCTCAAGGTGTGAGATCTTTCAGGCCAATTCAAATTCACTATACTATTTGGTCTTACATTCTGATTCATCATATTTGTTGTCAATTGGTTCATTTCATGTATTATCTGAGATTCTGTTCATGTTTTACTCATTTAATACCTGGAGAAAGTTGAAACTTTTGCCACATTATCATTATTCTTTCAACATGTGTCTATTATGTTTTTTTTCCTGCCTTATTTAATCCCCTGCCGCTTACTTTCATATCGTTTCATCAAACTCTACACTTCGAAATTGCAACCAAATTGTGATGTTTTAAGTCATTCTGCACATACCAATTAACAGCAATCATGCTTTTTGTGCAGGTTGCAGTTGCTGTCCTTATTTCTTGGCTGATATTTAGGAACCCAATTTCATATATGAATGCTGTTGGATGTGCCATTACTCTTGTTGGATGTACATTCTATGGTTATGTTAGGCACATGCTTGCTCAACAACAACCAGTTCCGGGAACTCCTCGGACGCCGAGGACGCCAAGGACGCCTAGGAGTAAGATGGAGTTGCTTCCTCTTGTAAATGATAAATTAGATGACAAGGTCTAATTAATTGGTTTAGTTACTAGTGAGGTTTCTTCTGTTTGAAATGACAGTAATAGCTAAAGGTAAAAAAAAAAAAAATATAAAAGTGACTTCGATTATTTATTCTGTTAGATTTTCCACAGTTTCCAATATGCATAGTTCTTTTTTGGAGCCCTCCATATCTCCTGTCCTCCCTGCATGTTGGCTTGATTTCAGCATGATTGTTATCTCCACATTTTGCTTTTTTTTTTTTAGATATGATTGCAACCTACATCTACATGTGATGATAGCTCATGGTTTTTATGTAGTATTTATGTAAAGTGAAAATGAATTGAAAAAGAGAATATAGAATTTAATGCACAAAGCTAAGAATGAGTGAAGTTAACTACTTACAAGAATCCTTTTTTGAATTACATGACTAACATAATTAAGTTAACTTGTTTTTGTTTGCAGTTCAACACGAATCTTAGTAGAACCGTGATTGCATGTGATTCACCTGAACGTTTTGCGAATAAACTTATAATTTTTCAATCGAGTACATTATCAATTTCACTGTTGAACTTGCACTCTCTTCCCAATTCTCTCTCCCTTATTTTGCTCTCAAGTAAATAACAATACTAGTAGTCTCTAGTATTTGCAGTCCATAAATTTGAAATTGGTGGGTTCAACTTTACAGTTATGTTGCAGAGAGCAACAAATATTTTGATACCATATCTTTATCTAAAGTTTTATAACATGAGTTATCTTTTTTATGTATTTGTTCATTTCTAGCAAATGAAAAGCTAATGATTGATACTTGAATTCCAACAATTTTTCTTTCAAGTGTGAATTTCTTATATGTATTTGCACCCCGTTACCAAGCAATGAGACAATAGTTCGGAAGAGCATTAGAAGTACATCATGCTAAAGACTAAGATAAAAAAGAGACTTTGATACTAAGAATAATGAGAAGCTCTTGAGATAAAATATTATTAGTATACTTTGATTTTTATTAGGCTAAATAGAATAACTCTTTGGTGGTTGCTCATTCACCTTTCAATGTTTATTCAAAATGTGTAAAAAATACTATCGGATTGAAGTTTATGATAAATGATTAATTTCATTTTTCATTATTAGATTGAATTTTTTCACTACCGAATCATAAAATCCGGTAAAATGTCGAGAATTGTGGGGCTGGAATAACATCCACCTAATTCTTCCTCTTCTATATCTAAAGAGTATCTATACGAGGATATATACACAACTTATGTCTTTACTGAAATATCAATATATATTTTTGAATGATTCTTTTGCACAAATGTTTACAACAATATAAAAGTTCCTCTATAAAATATGAGTTCAAAATTTGATTTATAAGTTCATATTTTTGTTACTTTTATCTTAACCATATGATATTTAAAAAATTCATACTTGATTCATCTAAGGTTAAAAGATTCTAATTTGTGTGTATGAATATTAAATAATTAAATAATGTTCTAAACATGTTCGCAAAAATTCATTCAAAATTTTTTAAGTTAAAATATGTTTGGCTTAATTGCAATTTTGGTCCCCCTATTTTAGCTAAATCGCGAAAGTAATCTCTCCATTTTGTTTCTCCCCAGTTTTGGTCTCCAAACAGAATTTTGGTCCAAAATTTGATGAAATTTTATTTTTTAAAGTTGTATTACACCATTTATGATCATATATTTCGGGTACAATTGTTGCAAATGAGATCTTGAAACATTATGTGACTTAAATAAATGCAAAAAATGAAATTTCATGAAGTTTTGGACCAACATTCTGCTTGAGGGACCAAAATTGGGGACAAACAAAATGGGGGGACTACTTTCGCGATTCAGCTAAAATAGGGGGACTAAAACTGCAATTAAACCAATATATTTTGTTCCAGGAAGGACTAAAACAATTTGTAAAATAATTTTGTATGAACTAAAAAAATGTGATTTTTTGTACGAGCACTAAAAATGAAATTTCAAAATTTTATATAAATTAAAAACTTATTTAACCCATTTTATTAAAGATTAAGTTTAGATTTGTTAAGTAAAAATTACTCAAAAAATAAAATATTTTGATTTGACACATAAAAACACTTTATTTAGTAATGCCCCATCTGTCTCACAATGAGTGTCACTTTAGCAAAAACAAAAAATTATCTAAACATGAATGTCATTTACAATCTTCGATGCAACTTTGATTATTTTTTCATATACTACTCTTCAATAATTATTTTACATACAACTTTCAAAATATTATTATATTTTACATCGATAATAGTAAAAAATCTACTAATAATTAAGATAAATAGTTTGATAAAATAGATTTTCTATTTGGTTTAATTATTGTATTTCTTAATATGTGCATAAAAACCTTAAACAAGACTCATGAGACGAAAGGAGTGTCAAATTGTTGCATTGATAAGCAATTATATATTAAAGTTTTGACTTAATTGTAGTTTTTGTCCCTTTATTATTACTAATTTATGGAATTGGTCCCCCCTAATTTAAAAGTTGGTAGTTTTGATCCTTCTATTAGATTTTTGAACTAAAAATATAACAATTTGACATATTTTAATGACATGACATTTAGATGCATTAAATATTCATATGTCATTAATTAAATTAAAAAAATGAAAAAAAAATTGAAGTTGAAATATAAAGTTTTACGACGTTTTATTCTAATTTTATGAGTATTCATCATTTTAAATTATTGTATCATATGTCACGTTATTTAAAATATATTACATTATTATTTTTTAGTTAAAAAATTAGAGAGATTAAAACTGTCAATTTTTAAAATAAAAAATTAATTTTATAAATTCGTAAAAATAGAAGAATTAAAATTATAATTAAACTCAAAATAGAGGAAGTTCTCTTGGATGCCATTTTCAATGGAAAAGAAGCATATGAGAAATCTTCATTAGAAATTTGATCAAAGATAATTGTTAGCTGCTTCTGTCTAGTGGACCCATCCCAAACTACTCTTATAAGCCGACTTTCACGTGAACCTACAAATATTTGAGAGCCAATGAACTTTATGGTATCCTCCACATTCAAAAGTAGAGTTGAAGTTGTACTCTTTTTATATAGCCACAACAAGATAATAGTGAATGCTAAAATCTTTTAGATACATATATAAATGAGTCAATGTATCATGAACTACTAACTTTTGTATCATGCTAAAATCAGAATACATACATATATGCGAATACTAACTTTTGTATCATGGACAGTGTCCGGTGTTCCGCACGTGTCAATGTTTGATACAAACACAACACTGACATATATAATTATATTCAATAACATAACTCTTTAAATTATTATTATGTCGGTATTTGATACTAACACAATCTCTCTACTCACTCGTTTCTTTCAAATTCAATGGCTTGTAACAAAAATTAAGTTGAGATGAACGTCTCTGACAAACTCCAACGCAGTATCAATTAATACAAAATTGAAATGCTATTTTTCATTGAAAAAAAAAACAAGCTGATACTGTTGTGTCAAAGGTCCATTACCATGAGCAAGAAAACTACAATCAAAGAGAAAAAAACTTTATGAAGCATGAAATCATAATTTTTTTCATGGAAAAATTGAAAACAAAAATGAAAAATAAATAAATAAAAGAAAGGGAAAAAAAGAAAAAATAGAATTCTAATATTATATTAAATTTTTATATTAAATATAACTCATTCTTATAAAATCAATTTACAAAATTAGTGAAAACTTGTCTTTATAAATTTATTTGAGACCTACTATTTGTTCCTTGAGAATTTCCTTAAGCATCACCCATATTTGGGCATGCTTGATTGCACACTTCTTCTAACCAACTTCTAACAAAATTAAACTTGTTAGGATGCTAAACCTAAGTCTCTTTTGCAGGAATCAACACCTTTGACACCAATTAAAGATAAGATTAGTAAGTCAATTCTAGTTTATTATAGAAGAATGAAATCTGCATTACTCCAGAAACAACATCAATTGCCTGAGTCGGAGGTAAGCACTGAAAATGATTCATCTATTGGTGAATTTTGTTAACAATGAAAAGAGGAAGAAGATAGACAACCAAGAGACAACCACTTTAGGGTTTCATAACATAGAATGAACCAAACTTAAGTTAATAGGGTTACAATAAGTATATATATAAAGGAATAGAAATATCTAAAATACCCTTACTACTAATATATAATAACTGTCTAAAATACCCTTACTACTAATATATTATAACTGTCTAAAATACCCTTACTACTAATATATAATAATATTATCTAACATCTCCCCTCAAACTCACGATGCATTAACATGGAGCATCGAGAGTTTGTCAACTAAAAAACGAAAATGTTTAATGGAATGCATCTTTGTGAACAAACCAGCAATCTGTAAAGAAGAAGAGTACGAATACTGATAATGTTGGCTACAGGAGCAAAAGTTTCTTCATGATCCATACCATAATGTTGAGAGAAACTCTTAGCAACAAGACGTGCTTTGTAGCACTCAACTGACCCATCAGACTTAGTTTTGATCTTGTACACCCAACAAGACCCAATAACACATTTTCTAGGAGGAAGAGATACTAATTCCCAAGTATTGATTTTGTGCAATGCAAATAGTTCTTCTGCCATAGCCTGCTGCCAAATAGGATCAAGAACAACCTCTTTAGGGGACCATCGTCCAATGTTGTTGCTTGTGTTCCTCCTACCATTGACTCTAGTTCTGATTTTGGTTTGGTTCACATGATTTCAATTGTTGTGGTTCTTTGCTGATTTGGTTGGTATTTAATTGTTCGTCTCTCCTATCTCTTTGGTTGCTTTCTTCTATGTTGTCGCTCTCTATGTTGCTTCTTTTGTTTGATTGCTCCCCTATCTAGTGATTTGCTTTGTTGCTTCTCTCCATATTGATTGTTCTATTTGTTTGCTCTTCTCTCATGTGGTTCATCTATTTGGTTGCTTCCCTCTTTGGTTAGTTTGGTTTGGTATTGTTTAGTTTTGTTTGATTTGATTTGGTTTCGGTTTGATTTTTTGTTGGCTTGGTTCTTCTCTTGATTGTGACTATTTGATATGATTTCTTGTTGGTTTGGTTTCTCTCTTTATTGTGATTGTTTGGTATAGCTAATGATCCTCCCTTTGGCTTCTGCTTCTCTCTTTGTTGGTTCTTTTCTTTGATTGTTGCTTCTTCTTTGGTGACATCCCTCTTGTCCCCCTGATTGTCCAACCATCACCTGCGATTGTTGATCCTCTTCGTCACCCCTCTTGCCAACTTTGTCTGAGCTCTCTTCCTATAAAGTGGTTGTCTCTTGGTTGTCTATCTTCTTCCTCTTTTCATTGTTAACAATATACATTGCTCACACGTGTGTATAATGTTGATCTTACATTATATGGATAGCAAATGTTTGTGTTTATGGAAGGTGTAAGAAGAATTTTGATTTTTTGTCATAAGAAAAGTTCTCAAGTTTTGAGATAAAAAAAATAATAATATGGAAAGTCAACTCAGGGATGCAGGTGAAGTCGGAGAGAATTGCTATAAATACAGCCTAGCCAGATAGCTGGAATGATCACCAAGAGAAATTCATGGCAAGCAGTTGAGCAAAGCAAGTTTCGTCCTTCTAAAAAACTGCATTTGGAAGCTTCAAACCAATAATATTAGAGACTTTGAATTTGCTTCAAGGAGAGAGAGGCATGCTTCAAGGAGAGAAAGGCAAGGCCAGTACATCTGGGACAAAGATAGAGCCAGTGCATCTGGGACAAATTATCATGCTAAAAAGTGTGAGTCATGAAAATAAAAGATATCGTCAAAATAACCATCAATGGAAGAAGAAGTCATCACTAATATGATTCATCTGTGGGAAAAGGGACACCACCAGAATGATCATCGGTGGGAATAAAAGCCACTATTATAATCTATTAGTAAGAACTAAATTGCATGACAAACACTAAAGAGGAAGCAACACAGCTCTAATGAAACGAAGCCATGATCGATCAACGGAGTGAGAAAATGAATCCAAAACAGAAGAGACAATGGTTGTTTCAGAAAATTTGCTGGAATACTTTTCCAGTAGCGACAACATGCAGCAACAGCAGATGGCAGCAGTAGCAGACAGGACAGCAGCAACGACAGGCAGTAGCAGACGGCAGCGGCGACATATCTACTCGCATGAGAGATTTGCAGCGCGTGTGACGGTTTTTTTGCAACGCACTTTCAGGCATGACCTGATATGGAGATGACTGTTATTTGCAGAAAAATTTGTCGGAAATAGTGGCAGCGGCAGCAGTAGCAAATTGAATGGAAATCAAGTGAAACGTGTCGGAATGTTGGAAAAAAGAAACTATAATTATAACCCTAATTGTTGGAAACTCGGCAGCGGAATAGAGGTGATATCGTTCAAGGAGGATCGAAATAGGCTCTGATACCACTTGTTGGGGAGTCTGGAGGAGCACAACATTTGAAATGAGCTAAACAAGGATTTATAAGAGACTTTAGACACCACATATCAATCCAAAACCTTAAGACATTAGGTGTATGAGTCATTCTCCTTATATATCATAATTGAATACCCAACAATCTCCCCCTCAATTATGAGTTCCCACCACTAGACTTGATCCACTTGATCAACGAGTCCAGTCCTTTATTGACCACTTGACGACTAGACTTGATCCACTTGATCCGAGTCCTTTATTTTTGCTCATTCGTCAAGCCGAACTCGGCTCTGATACCATGTTAACAATGAAAAGAGGAAGAAGATAGACAACCAAGAGACAACCACTTTAGGATTTCATAACATAGAATGAACCAAACTTAAGTTAATAGGGTTACAATAAGTATATATAAAGGAATAGAAATATCTAAAATACCATTACTACTAATATATAATAACTGTCTAAAATACCTTTACTACTAATATATTATAACTGTCTAAAATACCCTTACTACTAATATATAATAATATTATCTAACATTACTCCAGAAACAACATCAATTGCCTGAGTCAGAGGTAAGCACTGAAAATGATTCATCTATTGGTGAATTTCATATTTCTAATACTTGTGATATTAATCCAGATGATTTACATGTTGCTTTGCGAAAGGAAGATAAGGTCTTATGCTAAATATTTAATTTCTCAATCTGTCTTATCTAAATATATTTTCTTGTAGTATTTGAGTTTTATGGCAGTTGTTAACTAAGTGAACATCCCACCATCTGTTTAAGAACCATTGAAAGATAAAACTTGGATCCAAGTTAAGATAAGAAAATAAAAGCACTTGAAAGAAATGGAATTTGAGAGATTAGTGAGAGACAAAGAGGTAGAAGCAGGTTGGATCTATATAATATTTAAAATAGACTTCGCTGATACCGCGTACTATTTTAGCCACGTATGCAAACATTTCCCACCTCAGCAAAAAATCTGATGTGTACGTCTTCATAGAGCATCTAATTAATTTTTCAACAAATTATATACATAATCATCTATTTTATGTATATAATCAACTATTTTATACTACATCTCCTATTTAAATATTATTTCATAACGTCTGCTCAAAATTTCTAAATTAGTTTTAGATTATCATTTATAAAGTCACATTATTATTTCATATTTGCCTAACATCTTTCACATTAATTCTGCATTACTACTCAATACATTAATCAAATTACGTTTTCGCCTCTACCTGTCATCTATTTATATGTTTTTTTTTTAGATTAATCAACTTCAAATTTTTGTCTTTATAAATATATCTAAGAGAGTTCATCAGAAAAAAAATGCAAAAAATTGCAAAGAAGGAGAAAAGCTTTAACGACTTAGCTTTGAAGGTCTCAGGTAAAGGTTTTATTAATAGCGCTGCCAGCTAACATAGCTGCGAAAATGATTTATTTATGTATTTTCTTGCATTGTTATCAAAAGTAAAAAAATATTTATCAATTTCAACACCAGGTTTAGTAGATTTTTTTAAACTTAACAATTGTTTTTTATTGTTATTGGACCAAAGAAAAATATTGGCACCGCCTAAACTTTTACAGCACCGCGGTTTAATAAATTTTTTATTTAAATTTCTCTATTAAGATAATTATATTTGAAGTGCCTTATATACTAAACGGGAATATATTTTTTATAGATATTTAAACTCAAGTTTAATATATTATAAGAGTCTGATATGTTCTCATATATCAACTATAATAATAATAGATACAAAATTATATGTTTAATTATTGAATGTTGAATATAGAATGCTTACAAATTAAAAAGTTGTCTTGGTTTGTGTACTAACAATAATGAAAAATTAATTAACATTTAAAATTTTTACTACGTGACAAAAATGTATTAAATGAGAAAATTAATCATATTCATCTCCCTTTCTACATATATAGAATTTTATCTAGGTATGAATGCTTATGATTTATGTATGAATGATTATGCAAGGAAAATAGATTTTTCTCTTTCTATTAATCTTAATAGTATCTTTGGTATTAACTATTTGAAAAAATTTAGCGATTTTTTTAATTTTATTTATAAGAAAAATTGTGATTTTTATGATTTTATCGTTTAAATAATTTTTTTATTTTT
>JBBPBS010000689.1:7023483-7048552 GCA_037974835.1 Cicer judaicum
AATTTTAAGTGACAATTTGATATTTTATGTTTTAAAATTTCAACAATGTTATCCTTTTCTATACAAAAAATTCAAAAAAATCATCAAAATTTTTAACTAAAATCCATAAAATTAATAATTATCTTCGTTATAATGCAAATTTTATCAAATCCATAACTCAAATATTCAAATACACTCATATTTTCATCTCCAACAATATCAAATAAAGAATGAAAATATGAGTTTATTTCAAGATTTAAGATATGAATTTGATTAAATTTGTATTTTATTGAAGATGATAATGAATTTTATGGGTTTTGTTTGAAAAATTTGATGATTTTTTTGAATTTTTGTAAAAAACAGGACAATATTGTTGAAACTTTAAAACATAAAATATCAAATTGTCACTTAAATTTAAAATAAAAGGCCAACTCAGAAAAAAAAAACATAAGAGACTAAAACGTTATATGAAATTAAGTTAAGTGACCGTAGATGTAATTTAGCCTTTTAAATATTCAATACGTGTATCTCTATTAAGTCTTTAAATTGTTTTTCCACAAATTTTATATATTATCCACTATCTTATATCTCCTATTAAATATTATTTCATAAAGTCTACTTAAAATTTTTTAAATTAATTCTATATTATTATTTCATAACGTAACATTATTATTTCATAATATTTGTCGAACATCTTTCATATTAATTTCATATTACCACTCTATACTTTTTTTTTGTCTGCATTAATCAACTTCACATTTTCAGTGCAATTTATTTATTTGCTCGCAATTGTATCTATCTTTTCTGAATATTTAATATTGAACTTAATTACATGATAAATTTTTTCAAATTCTTCTGAATTGAAAATACATATGCCTCTCTTGCTTACCCTAAAATATATTTTGACTATTTATATGTGTCTCTTATTGTTGAGTACTTCTCTTGCTTACCCTAAATTACATCGATAAAATTAAATATATATTATTGATATACCTACTTTATCAATAATCATTTGATAATTAATTGAGATATAAAACTTCATATTATATTGATTTCTTTTAAAAATCACTTAAATTTAATAAATTAAAAAATATACTCATGCAATGCGCAATACACGGTTAACGTCTAGTTGTTTAAACCTAAGTCTCTTTCTATTTTTGTTCCTCCTGTATCTTCTGTTTTGCAGGAATCAACACCTTTGACGCCAACTAAAGATAAGGCTAGTAAGTCAATTATTGTTTATTATAGAAGAATGAAATCTGCACTACTCCCGAAACAATATCAATTGTTTGAGGTAAGCACTGAAAATGATTCCTTGATTCCTCTATTGGTGATTCTTATATTTCTAATACTTGTGATAGATGATTTACATGTTGCTTTGCGAAAGGAAGATAAGGTCTTATGCTAAATATTGAATTTCTCAATCTGTCTTATCTAAACATATTTTCCTGTAGTATTTGAGTTTTATGGCAGTTGTTAACTAAGTGAACATCCCACCATCTGTTTAAGAACCATTGAAAGATAAAACCTGGGTCCAAGTTAAGATAAGAAAATGAAAGCACTTGAAAGAAATGGAATTTGAGAGATTAGTGAGAGACAAAGAGGTAGAAGCTCGTTGGATCTATCCAATTAAACATAAATTAGATGACACCTTGATCAAAACAAGGCCAAACTTGTGGCAAAAGGATACACTAAGACATATGACATCGATTATGAGGAGACATTTGCTCATGTGGCAAAAATGAATACTCTTCGGATCTCACTATCTCTAACTACCCACTTTGAATGGGAATTGGATCAGTTCGATGTAAAAAATGCATTCGTGCATGGAGACTTAGAAGAAGGGTGTATATGGAGATTCTCCCAGACTATGGTATCACATGTGGAGCCAACAACGTGCGTCAATTTAAAAAAGCACTACAATAGTCCCCCTTAGAGTGGTTTGGAAGATTCAAAAAGTCAATAATATGTTTAGACTATAGGCAAAGTCAAGAAGATCATACTATTTTTTCAGACATTCATAGGGATAAAATATGGCTACACATCTTGTTTAAGTTGATAATATTTTTGTTGCAAGAATGATTTGATTGAGAGACAATTGTTTCAGGATAAATTATCAATAAAATTTGAGATGAAGGACTTTGGATAATTCAAATATTTCTTGAAAATTGAGACGACCTATTCAAAGCAAGACATTTTTATCTCTAAAAGAAAGTATGTAATTTATCTTTTTGCAAGAAACAAGTAAGTATGGATGTAAACATGCGGGTGTTCCCTTTGAACAAAATCATAAGATGGGCTTTGAAGAGGCAAGTGCCAAAGTTGACAAAATCCAATATAAGAGATTAATGAGAAAGTTGATTTATTTGACACACACTAGACTAGATTTGGCTTATGCAATTAACGTGATAGCCAATTCATGCATGGTGCAAGGACGAGACATTTGTAGACTATAGAATGTGTTCTATAAATTATAATATCTTACATACACTCTAGAAAGAAGACTCTAATTTAAAAGAGGTGGAAGCCTAAATATGGAGGTGCATATTGATGTTGATTATGCATGTTCAATGACTGATAGAAAATTTACTTCATGTTATTGTTCTTTTTTGTGAGTGAACCTTGTCATTTGGAGGAGTAAGAAACAAAGTATAGTGACTAGATCAAGTTTTAGTGAGCTTTTGTGAATGAATATTGTGATAGAAGAGTTGAAGATAAAGTTTCAAAGTCCTATGAAGTTGTTTTGTGACAATTAGCCAACAATCAATATTGCTCATAATCATGTTCTACATGACAAGACAAAATGTAACATATCGACCCTTACCATTATCGGTAATGTTAGTCACGACCTTGAAATGTACAAACTATCTAAATTAATCAGGAGGACATCCATAATGATCAAGGTTGAACCTCCATATTGATCATCAATCTCTAGAAAACTCAAAGACTAGAACATCAAATTGATTATCAATATCCAGAATTTTCATCAATATTCTAGAAAAGTTCATTATCATTCTCCAAGTTGTTTTGACATAATCAATACTCCATACCAAAGCAATGACATCAACAAATATATCTGACGTATAAAGAATCATTAAACACAAGAGAAATCTGATCAAGAACGAAGAAATAAGTCCAGTCTAACAGATTTCAAAAAGTATTCAAAGACTGAAATATATTTATTCATATATATTGGTTTTGGTCAAAACTGACAAAACACTACCAATAGCTCTTTTGACCATTATTAATATGCCTATAAAAGGAAGGTCAATGCTCATGGAAATTGCAGAAGTTCAAGTGCTAACAAGTATCATGAAATCATTCACATACTTGAAATTCTCATTTTCTCAAAAAAGAATCAGTTTTAATTATATTTCAATACTCTGTTATTATTGTACTGAATTTTTTGTAAAGAATCGAATCTCAAACAAGAGTTGAGACATCTTCGATTATGTCAAAACAATCTCATCATTATTATAAAACTCGAACTATAAGAATTTAATATAGTTTGTGTAGATTGTAAGAAATCCTATCAAGATTGATAGGTGATCTGGTTAATTTCTTTTTGGACAATAACTAATATATGTGTTAACAAAAGACTTACCAGCAAATGATTCAACTAACTTACTTGCAAGTCGAGATGATAGATATGAATTCACAGCTTTGAAATATAATTGAAATTATTTTCTATATTGTCATTTCACAAATCTTATTATATACATAGTTTACTCAGGTACCCTTCTAAACATATGCCTATTTTATTAGATACTTGTTCTAACTTTGTTTGAACTACTAGTAGGTAGAGAATTAATACATTTGAACAATTTCAAAAAAAAAAAAAAAAAAAGAGTGCATTTAGATTCTTAAAGATAGTTGGAATTGGCCTAATGGGTCTTATAATTGTCATAAAATTCACCAATGTCTTTGAACAAATTCATCATTAGGAGAAAATAGTAAGAATTTGACTTTGTAATCACAAAGGATGGAGTTCAAATCTCCTCAGTCCTTATATACAGCTGTAAAATAATCATTAATGTCACTTTAACTAATAATAATTTTTCTTTTTTCAATTTTATTTTAAAATTGATTTTTCAAAAGCCACGTAATTTCCATGTGTACTCTTTCGTACAAGAGTTCTAAAGCCACAACATAAATATTTTTTAATTTCAAATGCAACTTTGCTTCCTTAGCACTTGATCTAGCCACTGCACTTTGCTCCTTAATTTTGATTTTCCAAGTCCTAGCGAATTAATTTCAAATACAACTATTCCAGAGTGTGAACATTCCTACATGGAACAATTCAGCAGTTGAAACTCTCAGAACGAAGTGCCAAACTTCTCCATATTAAAAATTTGAAGAGCCCTTTAGAGGAACGAAGAACATGCTCTAAGATCACAATTTTGATGCACAAAAGCACAAGGGAGCTGATATAGAAATTTAGTGAAAATAAGATTATTTAAAAAATGATAATCTACACATAATGAATCTTTTTACAATTTCCACTTAGTATTCGAATCCTATGACTGCTATATTTAATTTACAATCTCGGCCCATGATCATAATCATAGGGGAAAATAAATCATATGAGCCTAGTCCTATGCCAATCATCTACGAAATCAAAGCTTAGTATATATCTTACCTAATATGTCAAAGAATGAATGGCCCTATTATTAAATTAAATCTAAGCTACAATGTTTAATCATGTGTAGTTGCTTTCCATGTTAGCAGCATACTGTGAAGATATCTTTCTGTACAAATCACCTTCACAGACCAATGATATATCCTCAGAAGACAACATCATTGTACCTCTGCTCAAATAATGTTGAGCACTCCGCCTGCATTAAAAGATTAGGCAAATCATTAAAGAATTTTCTGGTTAACTTTTCCAATCATACGAAAGGCTGCAAACAACTGAATTTTCTTCACAAGCGTGTACCTTCCTTTCCTCGTCTTATTAACACCTTGTGAAATGCGCAAACCTTCTGAAATTGAAATTTGGCGTAGTGAAGAAAGAAATTCATTGAATGCAATGCCTCTAATTGTCATTGATGATCTTGCAGGAACAATGGATTGGATTACGTTGAATAGAGATGTTCTGCTTTCATTGTTTTGCATGCTGCTAAATTGAGGTCGATATTAAGAAATAGTGAAAAATGAGATTTTAAGAAAGACAGAAAATAGATAGTGTCTAACAGGTATTGAAAACTACCAAAATGGAAAAATGAAAGTCATGGCTATATATACCTCTTATCATTTCTTGAGTTGTTCACCTCTAATAGCTTTTTAGTATAGTTATTCATGCTTTCAGTGTGGTCCTGTCTAGATAACTTCCCCAAAGCCATAATATTTGTAGTAGAAGCCAACATCTCCGAAGTCGTGTCTACCCTGTTCTCAAAACCCAATTTGGATCCCACATCTACTATATGCTTGGCATAAAAGTAAAAACCATGCGCAGCAACAGTTGACATCATCATTTGCTCATCATACCAACTAAATGTGGCTTCATCAGACAGAAAAAGTGGAGGTTCCATAATACCCTGCATGTTCAGTATTATCAAAATGGGAGTACAGACACAATTGGAAAACGAAAAACAAAAAAACAATTTTTTCAAGAAACTTACACATTGTTTTTGTTGGTGGTTACGAAACAACAAGTCAGCTTCTGAAATTAGATTGCTCAGTCCACTAGCAAGTTTAACAACTTGGATAACACCTATCTGTTCTGAGGTAGCATGCTGTCTTAAATCTGTTCGACAATCACGAAGTTTCCTCCACAAATTTTGCACCATGTCTATCTCTGTAGATGGACTAAAATCAACAAGTTTCGAATTCAACTCAAAATCAGTGTGACTGCATTCATCCATCGTGTTATACACAGGTACGATTTCCATGTTCTCATCACTAAAATCTTGTGCAGTTGCTCTTGGAGAAGATTTAGGAATTTCAGTATTTACCAACAAATTTGGATCTTGAGGCACTTCAGCCAAGCGCTGACAAAGATTGAAGGAGAATGGGGTCAACTCATTATCCAGAGAAACATTTACCGGATAAGCATGATGTCCAGCAGACACTACTCCAGACTTTGTTTCTATTCTATTTTGAAAGGCAGTATCACAAACAAATCTTGATTCTGGAAAACAGGACATATCAAATGAGTTGTATGTTTTGTTTAAGCATGCATCATAAGCTGTTTCTAAATATTTATACTGCTGCTCCTCTGAATCTTCCAAACCAGAACACAACAGCTCAGTAAATGACATATTGGCATAGCTTTGATCCAATAGAAAATCAAAGGAAGATTCACTGCTTCCTTCAAGGGATTGTCTACTGTAAGCTTCGTCATGAACGTCTACAGAAAGTCTATTATATGAATGATTATCCATAGCACCAGAGGACATCACTACAAGTTTACTTTGCTCCTTTGGCCAAAAGGATGTTACTGGGGATCCAGAACAATTATATAGCTCAAAGGTAGCGCTATGTTGACTTTCAAACTCACCACAGTCTGTAATCGTCTTCATGACCTCTACCTTGGGCTCTAAATAATCAGTCCCCATACAAGGCACATCTAAGTTATTTTGCTTGTCATTTATGCAAAGCTCTTCCTTAACTAACCCTTCCCAGCTCGAGCTGTTTTCCATTATGGTTATTGAATTGGCAACTTCCTTCTCAATTAGTTTGGATAACTCTGAGGGAAAATTCCAGGGTATTATCTTTGGTAGTATCTTATGACCAGCCTCAAGATCAAAGGGAAGTGAGCCATATATGGTCTGCACGTTCTTGTCTGGACAGTGAAGATAGAAATCATAAGTTTCACCAAGCCATTCCAATGGCCATAAGATAAATGCTAATTCTAAATTAATATTAATTAATTGTAAGAGAACAATCAAAGTACACAGTAGTGATCCAAATTTTGAAAAATTAGTTTTCTTGTAAGTCATATACGTGCATATATGCAATCTAGTTCTAAACATAATGCACATAACCATTTGAAGAAAAGGAATATATTTCAATCTAGTTATCTGGAGATTCATCAAATATATGATTAACAAATAACACAATATCTTCATTTTAAAAGGTATGCTATGTCACCTTTGCTATATTTTTTATTCTGGAACCAGAATTGAAGATGCATAATGGTTTTACGGATATCTCTGTCACAAGACTGGATAAACTTCTCCAGTAAAAGAGGATTAATGTTGACTTCTTCTGTGACACAAACCTGCAGGTAATCCACATAAGATAAATTTCACTATCATTCTTTTTATTTTTCCTTCTTTTGAAGGGGATGGAAATCCTAAATCACATACCATGAACAAATGGCAAAGCAACTCATCCGGCAATGGCAAAGAGAAAGAAATATGTTGTCTTAAAAATTTATCTGGAAGGCCGGCATTTTTACCTAATTTCCAAAAATAAACACATTAATAATTTAATATTAACACATTGATGAAAACTATGTGTGTTGAGCAATAATGCACTATTGAAACAAGCCATCTCACTATTGCTGGTCAATATAATTGGCCCTTTTGCTGTCTCAGCAATGTGTTGTATGGTAGCAATACATCCCCGATCTTCAGGAAAAAGGATGTCAACATCCTCAACTAGAATTAAAGTTTGGACAGTATCAGATGTAAGTGCATTATTTATGTCGTGTAACTTCTGAGATGTTCCACCAGGACTATGATCTTCATCATCCGATATGGTTATCATTTCAATCACATTATCATCCATCTCTTCAGAAGCTTTAACATTAGGAAAAGCTGGATCTGGGAGCACTTTCACAGTTTCCTTTTGTGAGCTCACAGTGTGTTCCACTGACCTGAGAGATACAGCATATAAGATATGTTACAACAGTAGATTCACGAGAAGTGTTTCTTAAAATAATTTATTAAAATAAAATTGAAACTAAGGAAGGTCTCTTTCTCGACGAAGAATGAACACCAGAAACAGCCCAAAAACTGTATTGCTTAAGACATCTAAGGATTCCAAAAACACTTAATAATACCTAGCACATGTTTGTTTTGGTAATTTCTATTTGCTTGAACATCTAAAATTTGTTTTTCTCTCTTCAATTGGATAATCACCATACTAGAGGCTAAAAATATCAAATTACTGACATAAAAATCTTCATTTGATTTTACAACAGCTACTATCACAAAGCTTTTTGCTATCCAGCATACAGCAGTGTTATTAGACTATCAGGTAAAGTACTGTCATAAAAAACACTCAGCTACGGATGATTTTCTTTGCAATAGTTATTAGTAAGCATTGAAAGGACAAATTAACAAACCTTTTGAAACCATGAGATCCAAGAGCATCTCCAAAATATTGCCTGACAGCAGTCCCATTTCGACAGTGTGATGCATTGAGCTGTTGAGACATGAAAGATAACCTTTAATATTTTTGGCCAAATTGATAATTGAAATTACAGATAAATAAAAACAAAGAAAGGAATAGTTTTTAGCAAACCAAAAGTTTTTTTTTAAAAGGATGCTCATAGGACGCCAAGGATACATGCCTCGTCTTTTTCTCTATATACTTCCTATAGAAGATCGGGCCAGTAAAAAGGAAAAAAGTAATGATTTCCAACACTACTATTACAATGTTTTTAGGAAAGGAACCAACAGGGTTGTTAAGAAAGCGAAGGCTCTATATGACTCCAGATACTCTTGACTCCACAAAGTTCAGAATTCTGGTGGGGAAGATAAAGGTGTAAAAGGCTAAAATCACTTTCCGCACTTTTGGAGTGACTAGTCTAGAGTTTTCTCTACACTCTAAGTTGAATTCAATTGAACTGGTTGAAGTAGAATCAGCTTTTGCCGGCATACAGGAAGCAGAGCTTAAAGGAATATGAGCAACAGAGGATGCTCGGTCAGTATGTTTTGACATTAATGGCAACTTACTAGGAGTGAGAGAGCATTTTCAACACAGGACCTTGCTGAAACTAATGGCTGAGAATTCAAATTTTCAGAGAACAAGGTTAATTTCAAAGTTGATGAAGATCTACTTATGGATGGTTTAATGGAAAAAGCCAAGAAAATGATCAACAAAATGTGCAAGAAGAGTGTCCTGACTTTGACTGTAGCTTGCAAGGAGTGAAAGAGCTTTCTTTACAACAAATTGCTGATGTTAACGACATTTTAAGTTTAGACTGTTAAGATTTCAAAGAGAATTCTTTGTTTAGACTGTTAAGATTTCAAAGAGAATTCTCTTCTAGAAGGTCGTTCTTTTAATGCTATTTTTGAAAGAAAATTCTACATTGTCCAGATATTTAAAAGCTGTGAAATCTTTTGGCCAGAGTGAGAGTGCTTTGGACAAGGAAGTTATTTCTAGTATGAGAGATTTAGAGCAATTGTTGTGGTGGCTCTTTTTTGGGTTTCTCCTGAGCTTCTGTTTCTTTTTCTATAAAACAACCAAGCCCTTTCTTTTTTAATCCCCCAAAAAAGAGAGAAGAAAACAATGTTTTTGACTATAACAGAATCTTCACATTTGGCATGGAACAGAAGGACTTTGAAATTTAGAAAAAGGCAAGCTTAACACTAAGTCAGAATGCATCCCGAATTGGCTAATTAGTTGCTATGCTTGACCAATGACCATAGATATGCTTCTAAATAATTGACTATTTAGTATTTACAGGTGCATGAGATCAATGAATATTATCATGACAAAGTGGATCAATTGAAAAACAAAAATAACCAAAACATATTTATAAATAGAGATACCTCTAAAACCTCAAACCCTTGCTCTCGGGCACAAGCATAGACAGCTGCAGACTTGCCACTCTGCAATATGATAGAGTCATGCTTCCGCAAACAATATGAAGTTATGAACAAGAAGTGTTTACACAAAAAATTTGAATCTGGGAACACAGTGATATTTCTGAACTCTCAACAACTATGTTTGATTTATTCCTTACAAGTATTATTTTAAACAAGATCAAGACTTACTGAATTTTCCTTGACAGCTACGATGCATAATATGTTACAGTAATCTTTGCCAAGAAAATTTTAGAAAGCACACATGGAAATGTTTGGACTTCATACACTTAATCAAAATACCAAGAAAAACAAAGATAAGTGTTCTGTAATACAGTCATTAGAAACCCGATTAAATTAAATAAATTTTCTGAATATTTTAAGACCATATATAGTTAAATGTAGGTAACCAAATACTCAAAACTACAATTGAAAACATAGATTTAGACAATTTTTATTTGAAAAAAAAATTAATAAAATAGACTGAGATTTTTATCAAATGATCCTTAGAGGGGAGAAGATCCAAATAATTCAATTTTGAATAGATTATATTAATATAATCGGGTCATTTATAACACAATAGCAAGATAATGTATCCATGGAGTATATGCCACAGTTATGACAGATTTATTTCCACATACCCCAACTGGTCCTGTAATTAAAAGAACATTCTTCAGGGAACCCTCCTCATTAACATCTTTTGAAGCATAGTCAAAACCAGCAAAGTTATAATCACCGTCATCGTTTGGTATGTCAATTTGATCCTTGTTAGAGGAACCCTTTCTGTTTTGACAACGTCTTTCGTGCCAAAGATGTAACCAGCCACGTAAGAAATTCAGAGATTCATCATTACCACATACCTAAAAATTATTGTAAAACAAGAAAATTATCAACATTTAGAATCAAAATTCAAAACATGCAACTTCAATTTTGTATTTTTTAAGAAAGAATACACTGTGAACAAGAAATGTCAAACCTCGAAGGCTTTTGTTGGTTTGTACTTGTGTATCCATAAGCTGCTCTCAGCCTTATTATCACAACTATGGTAGAAAGATCTCATCCTGCAAGGCATGATACAAGGGAAAACCTCACTATTGGGATATAAATTGCTAGCCAAGCTCTGCACAGGGATTGAAAAATAAAATTATAATTGTCTCAGTGTTGTCAAATAGCGGTTATAACAGAGCTATAGCGTAACGGAATATGAACAAATTCCCTATTGTTTTGCAATATGCTATTTAATACAAAGTGTTGTCAAATAGAGAATGTGGTGGCACTGTAGTATTGTAGTGTAGCGGAATTTGAACAAACCATTATTTTTTGTGATCCGTGATTGACAATACTAGATAGTCTTATATGCTGCAAATCATATCGGAAAAACAAGCAACAAAAATACAGCCATTTTCTTTTAAATGATCAATAAATCTCATTATAAACTACTGAGGGGAACCAAGTATACCAGACCTTACTGGGTAGTTTAGGACAAAGAATGTGGAATAAGGGTAGCATAAATAAATTGCTAAAATTAGAATATCACATCTATCAATATGTATAAATTAGACACCACAAAATGATTTCACAACCACATTACTTTAAGCAAAAATATTCACGAATAAACCAATTAATTAGAGTGTATATCTTTTCTAGACATAACGGTCAAATAATTACTTCGCAAAACAAGGGTCAAGTAATTGAGCCCCAAACAAAGGTTTGGTGACTAGTGTGTCGGTGAAAAGAAATGAAAAGAAGGCAGTAGGGCACAACAAATTCAGAAAAAGGTTGTTAGCAGCATCTGCAATATAAAGGGAATATGAATGACATAAATATGAAATCACCAAAACAAAAAAATGAAACTAGTCAGGTGACGTAATTAGATCACATAAATTTTCCAAGAATATATTGGGTGTGGACCACAGTTAACCTTTCTTGAAGAAACCTACTCGGTGGCTCACTGTCTGATTTTCCGAAAATGCATGCTTGCCCAGATGCAGCACTGACTTCATCCACCTCCAAGTCCTGGAAATAATTTTTGGAATCAGCAACAAATCATTGGCACAAAGCTTAGGTATACTTCCCGCTCTAAACCAGTTTCCACGGATTACCTACAGCCGTGCGAAGGGGGAAGGTTACTACGTACAGAAGGTGTTAATTATATTATACAACAAATTACATACCGCTTTTGCTGGGGGCATTAAAGGCCATGTTGCTTGCTCGTTAGCTGGCACAGATGAGTTTGCTGGTGATATTTCCGTCATATTATCGGATTGTGTAGATAGCTTATCTGAATAAGACAAGGCATTCTGAGAAATTGAAGTCCTTGAAGGTTTTACAGCACTAAGAAAGTTGTCAAAATTTAAGGATTCAATAGAACCCTCCATAACAGATAAATTTGAACTTTCAGGACCAAAATCCACAACGGTGGTATTCTCCAAAAATTTCCAATCATTCCAATCAAGAAATGAAGTATCATCCTGCATTAGCAAATTTTATGGCTAACTCAAACAAAAATGAAATGACAGAATTTAAAACCCAGAGAGCAGGGATACACACTCACACCCATAAAGTGAGTTGGCTCGCACTTTAAAAGGTAAAATAAGGAATCTCATGTCAAATGTGTTTGTTATGCATGTACATGTGGATATAATAATTTCATCAATTGATTTTCTCATCAATGGATGAGATTCCTTACTTTACCCTCCAAAATAAATTGTTCCTTTATGCACACAAAATCCCATAAAAAAGGTTTGTGCTTTACCCAAATGTCACCTAATCTTATATCAAATCAAGCTAGCTCATTCTCTTCAAGAAAAAATCAAGCTAGCTCATTAAATCATAGACAGAACTACCATACCTGAAAACCTTCAAATACATGAATAGGACCACAGATAGTTCTTCCGTTCTCCCCCTTAGCAGTAGACGAACTGCATTCTGAATCAGCTGACTCTCGAAATTTCTTCTCCACCTTCCACGTTGAAAAAAACGGATGTATTTGCCTTCCCGCAAACATCCTTGAATTTTCCTGATCCAATGGAGGTATAAAGCTCATTAAAAATAACATATCAAGTCATACAAAAGCAACAAATTAACACAAGTTGCACACACTCCTAATCATAACACATAAAGTGTTAATTCAATGTGGTAAGATCTAATATATATTTTTAAAGAGAAATAAGTATTAACCAAAATTCCAACGAATAAAACACTAACCTCAGCTGATAATTTCGCCTCCAACCGCAAATCAATCTTCTGAGGCAGATCAGGCGAAGTAGTCCCCTTAATCCCTTTAACTGATGCATTTTTCTTAGGCATATTATTCTGCAATTAGTAATAAACGTACAAATACATTATAAAATCCCCAATTATCCCATTCTCTTTACAATTTAGCTAATTACCCCCTTAAATTCCAGTTAAAAAAAAAAAGACCAACTTTTTATACGTAAACAGAAATCACGGTATGTTTGTAACTAGCAAAGTTGTTATCTTTTTTAAAGTCTCAAAATTCAACACAATACACACTGGATAATAAGGGCACAAGTTGAATCAAACAGTGAATTACTCAAATTGACCACATTGCAGCAGTAACTAACAGCAAAAACACAAAAATAATTAATGATAATTATTATTACCCTGGAGGTTCTTTTTCGAGAAGTGATTTTTGGTGGTGATTTTCTCTTCTTGTTGTTGTTTTGGTCTGTACATGATCCATGCAGCTCGTGTTCTGCTCGCCGCTTCGACGGAGTGCCGAGATGGCAGGGATCATTCATCGTAGAACAATTGTTGGATTCAATTTGACAGGGAAGTGACGAATTAGGGTATTTGATTTTGATATATTGGGAGTGTAACGGAAAACAGAAATTTGCTACGACAAAATCGATTTTCTGTTTTATTCTTAGCTAAAAAATAAATAAAATCTAATCTTTATTCTATCATTCCTCAAAACAAAAAAAAAAAAAACAAAAAAATCTATTATATTAAATTAATTAAATATAAAAATTTGGAGGGAATGAACTCTCACTACTCATTACTTATAGGAGTTAGGAGTAAACATATCCTTAACTGTGTGTATGGTAAGTAAGAAATAGGTAAGAGAGAAAGAGAGAGTAAGAGAAGAATTTGAATCTTTCTCTTAATTGGAGTGAAGTGAGATAGAGGCGTTAGACTTAGGTATAAAAGATTGTGGGTCTCATGACTTTTATCTTTTCATTGATTTGTAAAGAAAAAGGCGAGGGAAACAATTTTTGACACCATTTAAATTTGAAAAAACAAAACTTTAAATAAGATTTTTTGTATGAGATAAAGTTATACGGATAATACAATTTTTTATTTATTTATATGAATATATAAATGAACGAATGTGTAAGGTAATTTATTAAATAAGAATTAGAAATTAAATAATCTTATTTAGTATTTAAATCAAACTTAAAAATAATAATACTAGATAAATTTAAATGAATTGAAAAGATAAATTAAGCAATTCAATAAAATAGTTAAATGAATTGAAATATAAATAAAATTGAATTGAATTTGATGAAAAGTTTTTCTATTAAGAGACGTTTTAATACTTTTGCAAATAATCAATATTTATCTTCTTCTTATTTCTTTTATGTTTCTCTTATATCAGTCAACACATTAAATTAATTCTATGTTTCATTTATTTCTATCTTTTTATACTCTCTTTTGCCTATTTTTCTCTTATCCCTTTCTCTCCACAAATAATCACACCATAAATAAATGTGACATAAACTCTTAGAAAAAACCTAAACATAATTTATTTTCAAATTGCTAGTATTAGAATATGTGAGCCGCATGGAGAAAAACTTTTTGTTAAATACAATTTATAATTTATAATATTTGATTAACAATGACTAATAATATTTTACATGAAGTAATTTATTTGAATGTAATTAAAAAACAAATGTGTAATCAACAACATTGTAGCATTAAAAAATAAAGTTGTGCTCGGTTATTAGATGTACTAGTCTAAGTTGTTGGTACTATGTGATTATAGTTTTAATAAAAGATTGTATTTGAATGAGATGTTGATGAGAGTTTTTCACTACGCCACCACTACCCGAATAAGCGCAATAAGATTCATCCACATTAATTTTGTAGCATTAACCATGGCGAGTCCCAAGATTAGAGAAATGTTGGGAAACAAACATAACATGTTGAATTTTGCACATCAACTCTCTATTTAAACAAATTCTTTTGGAGAATACTAAATTGTTCCTAGGGATCCAAATTTCATTAATAGCAACACCAAAGAAAAACTTTCAATGAGATGTAGCCGTACCAATATTCTCTTGAGTAAGATTTGAAAAACTTACTCCAAGTGTCCGTTGTGATGATAGAATTCCAAAAATCTCTAATATATTCACAATGCCTCAAGAAGTGTATAATAGACTCCGTAACATTATGATTGTCAAATATTTGTGAACTATTTTTTTTGTTAGTTAATGGTCAATTTCCAAAGAAAACCTTTAATACGATTGGGCTCATTCCACCCCCCAGATTTTATCAAATATAGAATTTTGACAAACGCCATTAGAATTTTTATCATGTAACCATTCATAAGTTGTTTTAAGTGTGAAGAAACTATCATTAGATAGCTTCCAACAAACAAAATATGGATTCATACTTTCATTCTCGTGTATTAAGCATAATTCTAATAATAAAATATTAATTTTCATGTATTATGCTTATACTTTTATATAATAAATATTTATTTATTTATCTTATATTTATGTATAAAATCAACAATAACACTCTCTATCATACTTATATAACAAAACGTTTAACTTTTTTTAAATTATAAAATTATATTGTCACAAAATCTCTCTCTTTTTATATATATATATATATATATATATATAATATCATAATTTATTATCTATATCAATATTACTTTATATGAATTGGAATATATTCTTTTTCATATGAATTTGATATGACTATATTTTGCACACCAAAATATTTTATTGCAATTTTTTCATTTGATGACATCATAACTCAATAAAATTACGCTAGTTATCACAATTAAAAAAATTATCTATCTGTAAAAAAAATTAGAAACATTTATATATATATATATATAATAAACACCTTAAATATACTACATATTTCTTTTAATAACATAAAAGTGCTAATGGCACATGTAGACAGTGCTAAGAGCACATGTGGCGGTATAACATTTATAATTATAATATATTTTATTGAAACAAAATTTTTATCAAATTATTTAAATGATTATGATTGTATTTAAGGACTAATTTGTCATCATCTTGATAAAAAGAAGAAAAATTTGATTTAATCTAACATGTTTTCTAAACTAGAGGATAAACATTTAAGATGATGAATCACCAATGAGGATCAACTTTTTTAGAGAATAAACGGTATCACGGAAATAATGAATCCAAGTCAAAATAAAGAAAAGATAAAATTGAGAACAAACAGTTATGAGAGAAACAATTCAAGAAAATGAGGATACAAGACTAAAGTTTACGATAAAAGGATGATAATCATATCAATATTCATCCTCTTACCTAGGGATTAGTCAAAAAAGGAAAAATGTGGTACATAACCTAAAAAGACGGATCCTAAAAGCCTTGAAAAAACAAAAGAAAAAAAGATAGTTCATGTTTGAATTTCAAGGGAGGCTGAACCTCCTATTTGAGGATGAATTGCAATCTCGTCCTCCTGAGGTCATATTGTTAAGGACAGTTGGATGACATTATTGTAAATCAGACCAAGAACCTTGGACATTTGATCAAGTCTCTAACGGTCATCAAAGTCCTTTTGTTCATGGATAGAGGTTCATAAACTCTATAAAAGGAAGTGATCTCTTTAGTTCAAATAACAACAACTACTTACAAAGAATATTTTTCTCAAAGTTAAGAAGATCATTCTCATCCTCTCTTTAGACTTTCTATAGTTCTAAACTATATCTTTAAAAATATCCTCTTAGAAAGTTCTTGTAAAGAGAAAAATTATACTATCATCACTAACCATTTATTCTGTAAATACCAAGTTGTTCTACACTTGATAATATTTGTAATTTGAAAGAAAAAGGAATTGTAAGCCTAGTAAGGCTAGGAATATACACTTTAAAAAGAGATCCATAAAGAGGACAGACCAACTTGAGTCACAGTGAAAATTCACAAGTTTGTGAGGATTGAACATAACAATATAAAATTTGGTGTGTCATTCTCTATACTCTTTTCTCTATATTTAATTGTCTATTAAAGTTTTTAAATTTTCATACTCTGACTTTCATCCTCTAGTAGAGGATACATCTTTCAAAGAAAATTTAAAAACTCTAATATCTCTATTCAATCACCCTTCTAGTGATATTTTAACTACTTCATCTTTGCGATGTTATTAATTACTATTTAAAATGTTATATTTTTTTTTTTTACTGAAATTGTTATTGAAGATGATGTTTAGAGAAAGTAAAATTTGTTTGTATCAACAACAATAACAAAACTCAAGTTTGTGTGATATCTAAATCTAAGAATTTAAATGATATATATTATTAGTGTGAAATATTTTATAAATGTATTATATCATATTTCACTTTATATACATTTATGAAGATATTTTAAAAATTAATATAAAAATAATAAAATAATAATTAAATGTATCTTTGATAAAAAAAAATTAAATACATATATAATAATATTTTTTTATAGTGACAATGCATACTAATTAAATTTCAAATGTAATGTATATAAGTTATGTAGTTTTTAAGCAGTTTCTTATCTTTGAACATACATTTTGGTAGAAACCCATCATAATAAGGGTTTGTGGTTCTTTAATGAGTTCACAATGTATCTCCATAAATTTAAATATGGGAGTGCTAACTTATAAAGTATTTTTCAATGAATATCTCCCCAAACCATTACAATATATGGTTTACTGTACGTTGGTGTTTAAAAATCACATGTAACCCAATTAATGGTCGGCGACATTACTCAAAGATAAAAGTTTATGCCCGTCTTTATAATTGAGACGATGACTTAATTGTTGTTGGTTCGTCAAGTATCGTTTTGAAAGATACAGTGACTTAATACAATGGTCGTCTTTATTTTCACGACTAATACAGTGACTTAATTGATACTCGTTCAATAAAGCAAAGAAATAAATATACGTGCCTCAAAAATCAACTCGTCAAGCCGACATCAACCATGTCATTGACTCAATTGTAAAGATGATGAAGGTTGTGAAAGTCTACTTCAAAATATTATCGATGATCATCATTAAAATTTCACACAATTTTAAATTTTGATTCAACATAGGTCCACAATAGTTACAATTTTTCCTCTTAAAGTTGAATTATTATGGGCATAGACTAAAGATACACACACATACATATACCCTTTCTAGTGCTATCATTTTCAACTATTTTCTATATTTTAATACACACTTTGTAACAAACAATTTTATTTTTACTCTCTCAGTGGTGAAATATAAATAAATATGACAATTGAAAAAAGTAAATATATTTAGACTTAATTTCAAACTAAATACATCAACTTTTCTTTTTTCTTTTGTCTATAGATGAGATGATATAATCACCATTAAAAACTTACACGCACAACTATAAAATTTCAGGTTCGAACATAAGACATGAAATCTAACCAAACGATATCAACATTCACCAATTGAGCTAAGATTAAAAACAAATACATCAATTTTTTAACTACCAATTTTGTTTTTATTTCATTTTACAGAGTATTTACTACTAATGGCATAAGATATTTCAATTTAACTTGTGCTCTAGATTAACTTCGTTCTGTCCAACTTAAATCCTATCTTACTTAAACTTGTATATCATTAAAAAATTTAATTGGTACAAAATTTAGAATCTAATAAAAAAAGAAGCATAATTTGTTCTGGTCAATGAACACTCTCGAGAAACACACTGTATCGAAGTCTTAAAGGGGAGTGTAAGAAAACACGAGAATTAAAGCATTCAATAATTAAATTATGAATACATTTATCAACGAGGCAGCAACATTATTGGAACTGAATGCAAGATTTGTAGCAAGAAATAGCAAAGAACAATTTTATTTACAAATTTACAAAAGCTAGATCTTGTAGGAATTAATTAACAAATTGGTTTCCTCACACAAGGCACTGCGTAATCTCCATGCATTAGCTTGCATTATACATTTGCATGTTCATGGAACAGCCCTCTTTAGAGCATCTTAATAGCGAGTTTACTGCCCGAATGAACCCCCTTTGCCGCAACTTTTATCAATGATCGGCTTTGGTACAGCCTGTAAACAAAACATTAAATAATAAAATCTAAAATATTAATTAGTATTCAAAATATCCACATACATTCATTTTGGTAGAATTACATTTTTATATTAGGTCAAACCCGTCCATACAAAACCTTATAAGGTGAAAAGTGTCTCTGTTTATAAACACATTTTGTATCTTTATCTCTATTCAATGTTGGACATGAGTTTTTCCCAAATAGTACCACTTAATTGTGTAATCAAATTGAATTGAAGCGAAAAATCAGCAACCTAATTTTTAGTGCAAAACAACATGAAAGCATAACAACAGTTTCAGAGAGAGAGAGAGAGAGTGATGTTACCCTGCCAAAGCAAGTCCCCAAGTAGATAGAGCATAGAACAACTTTCCAGCATTCCAAATATCTAAAATCTTTTCCAGTTTGCTTGTACCAGACAATGCTTTAGATAGATCTGTCATCAGATGATTTAAAACATCAGATAGAAACATTTTGTTACTTAATTTATCACAGTAGCAAAAGGTGTGTAGATAGATACTTCATTCAAAGTCATGCCAATGTAAATATTGTCAATGGTTGAAAGGACAATAATAAATAATTTGTAAGTCTACAGAACAAGCATCAGACTTAGAAAGCATGACAGTGGTTCCCAGCAGATAACCCCCAATAAATCAGAATTTTGATATAAAACACATTAATGAAGTGTTTGGTTCAAAGGAAAAGGGGGGAGGGAAAATCCTAGATATTCTGTATGGTTAAGAGAAGATGAGGAAAGGGAAAACAGTTCTCTCCTTGTTTTCTTTGCACAAATGCACAGGATGGAGAGGGAAAACAAAAATAATATACTATTTTCCCTCATCCAGCAAAGAAAAAATGAATTGTAGAACCTTTAGTCAATCCATTTGAGCATGAGCATATTACAACATACAATTCTGTATCCTTACGATTTGGTAAGGAAATGTGAAGGGAAAAACCATTAAAAATATAGTCATCTGACAGAAAACTTACTTTGCTGTAGTTCCTCTGGTGACAACTTCTGCGATTATAATGAGGAAAACAATGTAAGACGCAGCATATCAAATTTAAAATAAGGCATTTTGGTGTATGGGTTGGGTGAGTGTGTATACCAGGGATTTTGGGTTTGACATAATGCATCTTGCCATAAAGTTGGCAACTCCATCAACCACGTGTTCCTCACTGATGACCAAGTAACTCTCATCATCAATCCCACTACGTTCCTCAAAATTAATAGGATCCCTCTCATCTGTTACCCAAACCCACCAACTGGGTTCTTGAGAGTCCACATTGATTAAAATATCCGCGGATTGATAATCAACCTCTATCAAATGCCAACAAAAAACACATAACAAAATGTCAATATCAAAATAGTCCATCTCACACAAGGCATGCCATCAACAGCAGATAAATTTAACTAAATACCAGTGGCCTCCTTAAAAGGAAATTGATTTCCTCCACACGCGGTTTCCTGTTGTAGAATCTTGAGTCGAGTTAAGTACTCATCAGACCTCACTGTAGCAGCTAATCGCACGTGTAGCTACAACCAAATAGTACCCAATACATAAATGTTTAAAATAGGAACCATAATAGTCAGATGGTAGCACCTATGAAACAATAATACAGACACCAACATAAGATACAAACTGACACAAACATTTGTAATGATTTAAGAAAATAGTAGGGATTGAATGTAAGAGCGTGCGTTAGTGTCATGTCAGTGTTTGATACTGACACATACTGTAAACCAGACATGCCTTGAATCTGAATTGTCTGTGCTACCTAGGTAATACCTCTGAAGCATGGATACTTTACGTCAAGTACCAGTACCAGATATGTACCTGGTATCGGTGCTTGTGGATACTCTCTATTTCCTCATTGTTCTTTTGTGAAAATTTGTGACTTTCTTATATATTAGTATAATATTATTTGTATACTTGAGTTTCTTCATTGTTGTAACCAAAAACAATTTAAACTTTTATTGTAATTTTGTGTTGTGAAAATTGAACAACATAGCTCTGTTAGTTACATTATATAAAAAAAATTATGTTTCCCATATCTCACACTCAGTAATGTACCCGTACCTATGCATCATAGGGTTAACTCAAAACAAGGGTAGAGATTTTCTAGCTTTGATAACATTATGGATCATGCTAACAATTAAAAGAGGAAATTTTGTATTGGAAAAAACAAAAATTGAACTTCAACAAAGTTAAATGCAAAAGTTTTTATATTCTTTCAATGTTATATTTCTATATTTGGATCACTAAAGCATTTCCCTAACTTAATATCTATCTCTCTCTCTTAACCAATAAATGCTCCTAAATTAATAGACAACCCTTAGAATGAAAATGCATCCTATTTTGTAATTATAGGTCAAACAATATTGCATAACATGATTACACCATAACCAAAATAGCTCACTATATATCAAATCAATGAATTTTTTACAAAGCAACTAGTCTAATAGCACCCTATACACACACACAAAATCCGATTATTTGTTTCCATAATTTGATCAGCACCCAATTCAAAAATGCAGTTTTTTTAAGAGCCAAAATTAATCAATTAATAAATACATTATTATTTTTTGAAAAAAATAAATAAATAAAAAATTAAAATGGAATAGGATGTGTATACATACATCGGGAGGGCAATTGTTGAGGAAGGAAGGTGATTCAGAGAGGTTTTGAAGAAGCTTAAGATTCTGGTCGAGCAAATTCCTGAGGCGTCGATTCTCCGATTGAAGAGACTCCAAATCGTGGTCGGAGTGGCAATTATCGTTATCGTCGGTGGTGACGGGGGGATTCCGGTGACGGTGATGGTGGTGGCATTCAACCGCGGTCCAAGCAACGTCGGCAACTTCAAGCACCGTCTTGGCAACATGTACAGCGGCGTGGTGAGATGGCATGGTTCGATTATTAGGGATTCGATATTCTGAAAATTTAGGGCGAACCCAAAATCCCTAATTGGAATTTAATTTCTGGCAGATTACGTGTGTTCGTTGTTTCCGTATCGTTGGGCTTAAAATCTTATCTCGAGCTGCTTTTTGCCGTTTTATTATTTTGTTATAAGCCGTTACACCTAGCTTTCTTGCTGATTTTTGTTTTTAAGTAATGAATTAATGTTAAATAACTCAATAAAAATAATAATTTTATTAATTTAATTGTTAATTATTAATATAATATATTGATAATCAAATATATAAAATTTTATATAAATTTAAAATTTATATTTACATAATATAGTTATTAATATTCTTTTCATTTTAAAAAAATTTATTATACATTCAATATTTATTTTATTAAATAGTTTTAAAATTTTATAGGTATTTATAAAGTTGAGTTATTCAGTAAAAAAATTACTTTAACAATTAAACTAATAAAATTTATCATTTATTTGAATTATTAAATCAAGCAACACATTATCAATAACTAAAATATCGCCACCTATTATATATAAAATTAATAAGTATTATAAACTACATGTGAATTGTTTCAAATAATAAAATATGAAAGGTGAGATGTCATTAGGACTAAATGGCTATGTAAATACTGGTTGCAACCACATCACATCAACTATTGCATTTATACGCAAAAACCAAATAAACTGTAAACGAAGGGGGAAAAAAAGGTTTGAACTTAATCTTTAAAATCTATTTTATAAATGAAAGTATTTTTCAAAAAACAATATCAATTTAAAAAATCTTTTAAAAACTTGACTCTTAAATGTACAAAAAGGTAGAAAAGGAGAAGATAATAAAAATTAAAAATTAAAAGATTTATATTGATTCAAGGTTAATATAATAGGTAATCCTATCTCTTTAACTCGAATTTTTTTTCTTTCTAAAAAGTCACGTTAACTAACAACCACTAGAACATATTTATGTCAACTTATTATACTTTAGTCTTTTAAGAAATATCATTTAGTACAATTAAGTCTTTGAGGAGCATGCTACTATGGGACAAGTGACAAGTTTAACTCTTAACAAAGAGAGTCAAAATATTTAACTTGAAATACAATTCCTCTCATAAATTTTTTCATGGTGTTTTGCACTTTATATGATTTTTTTTGTTGTTGTGATATTTTAAACTGCTCGCAAAGATTTGAGTTAAATGACATTTTGAAGTTTATAGTTATTTTTAACTTGTTCGATGATATTTCTTCAGAGATGCAAAGTGTTATTAGTAACATGATAAAAGATTTTATCAGATAAAAATTACGATCGAAAAATAGGTGTCAAATCATAACATCTCTTAGGATGTACCGGATTGTCTTACATAACTTATTTTGTTATGTTTATCATGTCAACAATTTCGAGATTGTAATGATCGACTGAATCAATGAAGTAGTTTGTTAAATGCATGTAATCAAAAGTTGTGTCGCTTGAAAACAGAAGATCCAATAATACAAATTAGTCTTTATCTAACGATATGATGAGAGGTACTTGAAATTTTACTTAAAATGCTTCACCTACCCAATTAACACACATAAGATGATGAATTGTTATGATATGAATGTTGTTATCATCAAAACTAAATTTGATAAATTAAAAACAAGAGATAATAATACAAGTCATTAAAGAAAGAGATAATAATACAAGGATTAAATAATGTATTTGAATAATGTCAATTCAAATCTCACTCAATTTATCTTAATTATCTTTATTTTTTTAATTTTAATTTTATTTCTTTGATAAAAAAATTTATATTGTATATATTATGTACGTAAAAGTTTATATAAATTTAAAATTATTTGATATATTGCTAAAACTCATGAAAATTAACAATGTTAAATAAAGTGTACAAAATGTTAATTTTAATATATTTTAATAACATATCAAATGATTTTATATTTATGTAAAATTTTATATACATGATTTATACGATATAAACTTTCAGTCCATAAAAAAATTAAATTAAATTAAAAGAAATAAAAATGATTGAGAGATGTTTAGATAGAGAGAATCATTTCATAAATAAGAGTCTTCTCATACATGTTTGTACATTAAATGGAGGCACACGTTAAAATTTATAGTCTTATTATGCATGGGTGTACATTATTAACAATCTCTTTAATTTTTTTTATAGAATGCGAAGATCTTTAGTTGAAGAGCACACTTTAGATATAAAGTTTTGTCGCTTACACAACATTAAATCTTTTATGATTTCTCAATTATCCACTTAATTTTATCAATCTTTTATTTTATTTTTATTTTTATCTAATTCTTTCGGTTATAATCTAACATGATTTCTCATTTCTCACCCCCTAATATTAATGGAAAATGTGAGAGTGTATAATCTCCTCAGTGATTTCATCAACTGAATCCAAGTTTATGCGTAGAGAATTTATTTCTCCATTTTATTTAACCCATCTTATATTTTTGTTCTTTTTTTAATCTATTTTTCTCTCAACAAAATAATTTTTCATAATTGAATTTTGACATTTTCAATTCCTTTATTCTTTTAAATTTTTGGTTGAACTATATATAATAGATAATTGAACATATACAAGCAGTTCAATTGAGTCAAGAGATTACAATATCAACTAGCGGTTCCACCATAAGCATTAACCCAATTGCATATGAAATATGTCTTCACACATTTTTTGTTTACGGATCACATCAATAGCTAATTCAGACAATATTCTTTTGCCTTAATGCATGTATAAAATAATAACAATAAATAAATTTAAAAAGTAGCGAGAACAAGATAACTTCTCAACAAAAATTAGAAAAAGAAATGACAAACAATTACGAAAATACTTGACCATATTTATCTCTACAATTAAGATGACTATGATGAAAGAAACCTATGATAAACCCAAAAAACTAATTTTATCTTTAAAGTAAAATCACTATCTATTTTTCATTAAACCATAACTTTGCATAAATCTTTATGATTAAAAAATTAAAAATATAACTATTATTGCAAATTTAATTTTATTAAAAATATAACTATTATTGCAAATTTAATTTTATATTAAATTATTATTGATAATTCATTACATATAAATACATTACAATATTTTAATTATATTTTAATAATTATATATAAAA
>JBBPBS010000689.1:7048562-7082642 GCA_037974835.1 Cicer judaicum
AAATATTTATTTAATTACAAACTCTATAATTTCTTCTATTATATTTATTCTTCTTATTACCTTAACTATTTACAAAATTAATACATTAATAAATTATATATATCACCTTAAAAAAAATTAAAGTTAAACCCGCACTCTAATTTGTTTATTATTTTCAAATTTATTTGTTGAGGAAAATACCAATCGAATTGTATTTACGGCATATTTTAATATATATATATATATATATATATATATATATATATATATATATATATATATATATATATATATATATATATATATATATATATATATATATATATATTGAATTCGGTATTTGTAGAGAGACTGATGAAAAAGTTATGTTCTATATGCATTGTAATTGTGTTCTACAATTGCAATGGTTGGTTCCAGTTCTACTCAGCTTCCCATAGCCAAGACAGAAACAAGATAGTGTACATCAGAAGATTATAAGTATAACTAAAGATAAATATCATCTCCCAATAACATCTTGAAAGAATTGAAGTTTCCAATCAATTCTAATAAAAGGGCTTGCTCAAAAAGTCTCAGAATGTCTGGTGCTGATAACACAGCATTCATTGTTCTTCTGAAATAATACGCCTGACTTCGTTTGCAAGATCAATAACATGCTTGTCTTTGGATCCTAAGAGGTAATCAATACAAACAAAATTAAGAGAGAATATTATTAGAATGATCTTTGAAACTCTAGTTAAAGATCCTCACCTATTTCAAGGAGAGCATTTTCAAGTAGGAAAAGATACTCTCTATTAGGTCCTGTTGGACCTTCAGCTTTAACTATTTGCCTGTAGTATGAAAAGGAAATAAATCAAACTCAAAGGGAATAAAAACTCGAGTAATGAGTCTAAATTTTAACAAGGCATGCAAAACAGAGTTGTAATACATGGACCATGGCATTGGTAAGTTTTCCGGCTGTGGACTGATTCTTGAACATTGCCCAAAACTAACAAGGACCGACACCGCTATCCAAAAGAAAGCACACGACTAAGACGGTGACTTGATCAGTGCTGATTTGGAAAAAACAAGGGGAAACAAATATAAGTAGAGTTTTGAAGCACTCGTATCTGTTTTCTCTTGTTTTTACCAAAGTGCCACCAATTAGGTCGTTAGTACGTTACAGCAAAGAGGACCGTGAACTTCTACTTCCAAAGGCCGACACTAGCCATTTGTTGGAGTTTTGAACTATTATCAAATACCATGTTACCCAATAACCATACATAAACACTAAAGAGTAGACACAATGTTTCAGCATGATCTTGACACTAAAGATTCAAAAGAGACTAATCATCACCTTTTTGATTTTCAGTACCCTCTCTGTTAAAAAATAGTGCATTAAAGATTAATTCATAAGCCTCCTGAAGCAAGAATCTTCAAACCAATTATAATAATGACTTCTCAAGTGAAGTTTAAGTTTATGCCACAAATTGAGACTAGCAAAATAGTAATACACTAGATAAAAGATAAATAGTACCTTGCAATATCTTCAACAGATGCAGGGCCTAAATAATTTACATTAACTTTCTTATCTGGGGATGCAATATATCTGTAGAGTAACCACAGTACCACACTGATCTAATTAGCTATAATTTAAACATGCAAAAACGTGAACAAAGTTGCGAGGCTTTTTCTTCCACTTACACCAATGCCCCAGAAATGGCTGGCGTTGTAGCAGTAAGTTCCTGAAAAAAAAAATCAGGAGATGCCAACACTCATCAGTGGAATAACTACTATTATAAAGCAGAACAACATTATTCACCTTATTGGTGTTAAAAAATCTTGGCCTATGACACTTACAGTGAAAACATCGACATATTCCTTCAGGTCATATTGCTTCTCCCTCACTTCCAGATACTGTGACACACAAAAACAATAATGTAAAGCACTTACATAGTGACATTTGATGAAGAAAGTAAGAAAGATAGCAACATCAAAGATGTGGGTTGCCATCAACATTCGACTCCTATACACCAAATCCACGTGCTTAGAAAACACAACCTGATTTTCTAAATGATACAAGCTATTTTGTAAATATACTATGCAAATTTGGCATCATTAAACAATCAAATGACATGATTCATCAGGAACAGATAAAAGGAAGCTGGTATGATAAACGGAAGGAATCATTAGCTGGATTTAGCTGTTCAAGATGGTAGAATTGAATTTATTTTAGAAACAAAGTATGTAAATTAGACAACAAAAATGCACAATCACTAATATAACAACAAAATTTAATTTAGTATGCTGAGACTGTGGATCAATCCCTTTTTTACTCAGCAAGTACTGGCCACTGGAGAAAAATGAATAATTATACACAAGTTCAAGCTTTTTCTGGGTAACCATGTTATAGGCTGAAAGTATCAACCAGCATTTAGCAGCAACTAATCTTCTTCACAGAACCTTAAGAACATACAAGGTGGGTGGTGGGCTCTCCCCCTTCTAATCAAGTTTCTCCATACACAAGAGTCAAAGTTTAAACCTCTGGCCACTTGCTTAAGGTGTATGAATTCTTTACCATTTGGACCAATCAAATCTTGGTCAAAAGTTTGAACTTTAGATGAAGCAAACACATTTTAAAAATCTTACCGTTAATGCAGCTTCTTGATCTTCTTTCTTTGAGATCTTGTAAGCAGCTCCCCACTATCTCCTTGCACAATAGAGTAAGTATCCATTTCAAATATTGATTGCATACAAAATGATTTTGATTCATCAGAAAGTTGCAAATTATATTACAAGAGTTATTCACAGAATAATTAAAAGCACAAAAACAAGAAGGCCAATGTAATTAAATGAAAAGATAAAAGACACTCCCTCTGTTCCTATTTATAAACAAAACTTTTGCTTATAAATAGGAACCGAGGGAGTAAATGTGAAAGCCAAGAGTGAACAAAAGATGAAATGCATTTCTACTTTTACAATAATGAAACAAAAATAAATTTTGTTTTGGCATGCTTACTAAAACTCACTTTTGTTCGGTACTTACAGATGCCATACAGCCAGGTACAATTTAAAAAGCTGCTATTACATTAACTTAACAGAAATTCAACAAATATTAACCAACACATATTCATCAACATGCTTCAGACCAACTACAATTTAATTGTTCAGGATTCCCTGGGGTCAAGTTAACGAAATTGGATTAGGTGCAGTCACCATTTGGTGTAATCAGCACCTAGGAACCGTTTGATCTTGACCAGATGGTTCAAATCTCCAGACAATTTTTTTACTTTTGTTTAATAAAAAACTCCAACGTTAAAATCTGCATTGTCTGATCTTGATTGAATGGCCTCAAACTTGTGCAGACACCACTTGTAACTGAATGGAATCCGGATCCCAAGTTAACCAAGTAGTGACACAATCTCAGCCTTTCGATCTTAATCGAACAACTCATATTCCGACTTTGCAAAGTAAGAACCAAATATAAAACAGTATGATTAAGTGAGTGCAGGCAATCCATTTTTCCCCATTCTAAGCAAATATTTTCCCAAAAGATTAAAAATGGAGTATATTGCATAACAAGTAAATCCACATAAAAAAATTGAATAAATCAAAATTTAAGCAGCTCATAAAGTAATAACTAATAGAACATAATGAAACAGTATACGATCGATATAATTAAAATTTAAAAAAGTTACACAAATTTCTCCTTGAGCAGGTTCCAATGTAACAGTTCTTCCAGGAAAATCAGGGGTTCCTCTATGGTCAGTAGAGCCTAAAAGTGATGATAAAAATGAAGAATTAGATATGTGTAAGTAATTTGAAGAGTGTGAGAAAGAAAGTACCTTGGTAGAAGACACGTCGATAGTCTTTGATGAAACCGACAACACGTTCATCGAAATGAAACCCAGCTTTTGAGATCAAAGAACCGTACCCAAATACCCATGTTACTGCCATCTTAGTTTTTACTATTTTGTGAGTTGAAACACAAATACGGATGAAGTAAAGAACTAGTACTCCTCAAAATTATGTATTTAGTTTAAAATTACGGCCAAATACACTTGTCCAATACTTTTGAGATCATTTGATTTGATAGGAGTAATTAATAACTTTGGAAATTCTCAGTTTGATTGGGACTATTAAAAGAGCCAATCACATCACACTGTAACTGCAGTCACTCGCAGGTTGGGGAAGGAAGGATTAAGATCGCAACAGCTTTTCATTTATATTTATTTATGCTTATGCTATTATTGACACTAGGTAAGAAATGAAATGAGAAATTACTTTTTAAAATTTTTAAATTTTTAAATATATATATATATATATATATATATATGTTAAAATATATTTTATTTTTTAATGTTTAACAAAGACATTTTGTTAGTATTTTTCTTTATCTATTCACAAAATCAGTTTTTTCAATGCTACTATAAATGATCCATTTGCAAAAACCGATTATTTTAATAAATTATTTTTATTTTTTCTATTTTATAATCTTTAATTAATATTATTTATATTATTTTAAATATAATATCTTCTACTTTATATTTATGATATTAATAATACATTAATATTTAATAAAAATATTATTATTTCTTTTATTTATATTATAAGTAAAAAATATCTTATTTATACATAATATTGAGATTTTTTATATTTTTCTCCTTTTTTGTTTGGATTCTTTGTCTTTTAATATAAATTATTAAAAAGGATGATAGACAACTTCATGTAAAATTATTATTAATAGATTTTGAATAAAATTGCATAAATTTAATTATTAGGGTTCCTTAAACCCAAACAAAGATTCACCACTCGTCATTTTGTTACTCATCCTTTCCTTCTTTGATCAACATTAAAATAAAATAATTAATAATAATATTACAAATATTTGTCAGTTAACATTTTTAATAACACATAAACATTTTTAAAGGATAATTTTACAAATATATTAAAGGATGAAAGATCTAAACCAAAAAAGAAAAAAAAAATATAAATAATAATTTTGTAAATTTCTTAAAAGATAAATGACCCTAATGAGAAATAAATTCAACCCTCAAAATTAGACACATTACACTCATTTAACAATAAATCAAATTATTCAAAGAAACAACTTAGTATCCACTTATATATAACCATTATTCAACTTTTAAAATGGACAATCAATCACTTAATAATTGAATTTGAAAATAATGTTATGACAAATTTATATGTGTGGATCACTTGTTCAAATAGCCCAACCTATCTATGTTACTAAAGTTATTCTAACAAGTGATTTAAAAAAAAATATTAAACAATTTATATGTGTGGATCACTTGTTCAAATAGCCCAACCTATCTATGTTACTAAAGTTATTCTAACAAGTGATTTAAAAAATAAAATATTAAAAAATATTTAAAAAATTGTATTTAAATCCAAAAAAATTATATTTAAAAAATTTCACATTAATTTTGATTTTTTTTCAAAAACTTTTAAAATAAATCACATTTTAGAAGTTTCATATTCATCTAAAATTTTAAAAAAATTTAAAACTTCAAAAAAAAATTACATTTCAAAAATTTTACATTAATCCAAAATTTTAAATTTAACCAACTTTCTAAGATGGAGAGAAATAATTTACTTGTATTTAATCGTTTTTTTTAAATGGTTAAAAAGAGTGGAAAGTAAAGGTGAGGAGTAGATAGTAGATATCTCTTCATATTTTTCTGTAGTTGTATAACATGCATTATTTGGCTAACTAAAAGTCGGCCTTCTTTTAACATGAAAATGTGTTCATAATCATCTTATGAGATGGCTCAGTTAACGGGTATAAAATGCATTACTGAATTAACAAAATACGGTTATGAACAATTCACTTTAAAATGTAAAGTGAGTATTTTCAACCATTGATTTACAATTTAAAGATTGATGATGATATTACTCACACATCATAATAAATTCCGAGTTTGTTAGAATATTGATTTTCTTATTTTACTTTTACATGTTATTCATTTTTTATGGGCCAAATTCAACAAAATGTACTATAAAAACAAAACAGGAAGAGATCAATTAAAATTAAGCATACGTTTAGCAGAATCTAAAGTGTTAACTAGAAGCATAGTAACTGTCATAGGTCCAACCCCACCAGGAACAGGAGTAATAACGGATGCCACTTTAACAACTTCTTCGTAGCACACATCACCAACTAGACGATAACCTTCCTCACAGCTAAGATCCTGTAACATTGTATCCTTAAGCTTGGTTAACTGATATGCAGCAAGCAAATGTGAAAAAGCATATATATATATATATATATATATTGCAAGCTCACCTCAACAGGACTTGTTCCAACATCGATCACAGTTGCACCGGACTTTATCCAGTTCCCACGAACCAAATTAGGGACTCCAGCAGCTGAAACTACAATATCAGCTTTAGAGGTGATCTGTTCAGGGTTTTCTGTAAATGCATGTATGATGGTGACTGTTGCATGGTGTCTCTGCCAACATAAAAGACTGTATTACACTTTCTATATATCAAAAGAAAAATGTGTTGATACCATGATTTCAAACTTTTAAGTAGAGTTTAATTTGTATGCACAATCATATTTCAGACTTTTAGAATATAAGTGCAAAACAATTTCACACATATTTAATCACATCTCACCACAAATAACTGTAACGATATTTGGTGAACCAATATAACAAAGTGATATAATAGTATATATAATTAGATGTGTGCATGAAACTTTTTTATATTGTCAGGGCATACAAATTTTATCCTTTTACCTGCAATAATAACGATGTTGGCAGACCAACAATATTACTCCTTCCTATCACCACCGCCTTCTTCCCCATAATCTTAATTCCAGACCTTATCAACATCTCAATGCAGGCCTTTGAAGTACAAGGAGTAAACAATGGCTCCTTTCCTCTTAGAGCTAGATTCCCCATATTAAGAGGATGAAAACCATCCACGTCTTTTTCAAGACATAGAGTATCCAAAATTTTTTCCTCGTCCAGATGCTGTCCCAAACATTTTGCAACAAATCAATCACAGTACATCTCCAAATCCTGAACATGTGTGTTAATCCTCATTTGTTTAATTATTTGTTATGATTGTACATCTGACATGTAAACTTGTTATTCTGAAAAATATGATAAAAGAATATTGCATTTGCAAATAACACCTCCAAACAACCAAACTTAGGGTTTTAGTAGATTGGCTTCCTTTGATGTACATGTACTATCTCATTGAATCAAAAACAGAAAACAAGTATTCTTTCATCTTATTTTCTTCCCCATTTACATAATAATATTAGACCATATCTACTTAAATACATGATTCAAACAGGGTCTGAGCTAGAAGCCAGTGATGTGAGATAAAAAAAAAAAAAGTGAGAGTGTAACTTCAATTCAAAATGTAAAACAGAAGGAAGAGGAGAATCTTGATCTGCTCTTGTCTGTCGATAAAAGATGCAATGGGGTAGAAATGGAAAGTAAAGATAGATTTATAATCTCAAACATTTCAAGGATTTTAAAGTAATAGTAAAATTGCATAACTAGCATGGTTTATAATGAACTAGCTATTATGACGCTCATCCATAACCGTTGCCAGATTAATACTGTAGAGAATATAACAAGGTGAAAGGAATAGATCGAAACAAATGAAAAAAAATGCATTGCTTTGTTGGTGGCGCAAAAATCAAGAAATACAATCAAACTTAAAAACCAAACCTAAGAGATTATCAAACTAAATCAAATACAACGAAGTTACGACATAATGAGATATTTTCTAAATATTTTAACAAAGTAAAATTCCAATAGATCTCAATGATAGTTGTTTCAGTACAAAATATTATATAAATGCTTCAAATTTTCTTTATAATTCATGCGATAAAAATTACACACTCATAAAGATTGTGGTCGCACGCCTTTTTTTGAGTAAACACTCAACCGATACTAAAATTCATTAAATTATGGCAGGAAGTCACAAATTCAGAAATTACTTGTGGTAGAGGAAGCTGGACAAGAATCCCATGAACTGATGGGTCCTTGTTATATCTCATGACAGCATTTTGAACATCAGCATCTGCACAATCAGTTGGTAGTTCAGTCACCGAGGACTTGATTCCAACTTCTTCACATGCAATTATCTTGTTGCGAACATAAGTAAGAGAATCCCCCCTCTGGCCCACCAAAATAACAGCTAGCCCAGGAACCATTCCCAGACATTTCTTCATTTGTCTTACCTGATCAGCTATTTTAGATCTGATTTCCGTTGACATCAACTTTCCATCAAGTACCATAGCAGTTTGCTCATTACCTGTGTCAAATTACAATACAGCATTTTGAGGAATAAAATGTACAGAAGAAGCAAATTAAGAACGTATATTAGGAGGAAAAGAAAAGAATGATAGCTTCTAACAAACTATTTATAGGGATTGAAGCAAAATAGTTTGTGTCAACCCATAACGTGACTGACGTATATACTAAATTAACCACAATATCTAGCTTGGCAAGCTTGTTAATCGCAACAATATAGTTAACAAATTAATTTTTCTAATCTCAGGCAATGTTACCTTCTCAAAGTCTAAATCTTTCTTTGGACCACATTACACACTCAAGTCTATGTCAACCACTTTACCTCTTCTTCCCATCTCAGCTGAGAATACTCCACGAATGATGCTCTAGACTCAATAATTCTACTACTACCCATCCCTAACAGGTCAGTCTATCATCGTCGATTGCCTCCACCTCCAGCATAAACGCCCACATTGCAACTCTTATAGACCAGCCAACAACCACCCCACCCACTCCGGCCCAGCCTCCAAAACCCATTCTTTCTATCGCAGTCTGAAAAGGTATATTGTCCCCTTGCAATCCTTCTCATTATAGTGCTAATGCCACTGGCCTCTTTATGAACTTGATATTAACAATGTTTTCCTTCATGATTATCTCACACAAGTAGCAATAAAACAATTGTCAAACCAAGAAAAAAAAGATGCTTACCACTTTTAAGTATGGCTGGACTACTCTGACATGAAGAATTAGGAGTCCAGATGTCAGGAAGGTCCAGAGATGCAAGAGAAGGAGACATTAAAATTTGTTCTGATCGAAGAATTTGCAAAGTGTGAAGAAACCTTGCTTTTGGTGGAAGATGCCTTCGTAGACAATTCATCCATGTCAATGCCACAAAGCTCATTATATTTGTCAGGTTGACATCAACGTCACTTCTGTCTGTAGCAAGGTTATTGGAGAATCAGTTATCTCTTCCTCTTCCTCAGCCCACGTCCATTTTATAAAGACATGACACTGATATTTGATACAACAGAAAGACAGCGAGTGATGAAATTGATGAACCACTTTTTTTGATACTAAAAACAACCATCAGACAAAATTTCAACATAGAAACTCTAGGAAAACTCACACTTGATCCAGATATATTTCACTTAAGTTAAAAATTAAATATTGTCAAGTACATTTCTTTCCTCATGGTGGTTACAAGCAATCAGCATAACTACGCAATGAATAAAGAAGTGTGCGCTTTATCACATTAATACCCTTAATGTTTTATTATAAAATTTTTGATAAAATAAAATTGATGGAACTATATATATCTTTGCCTATCAAGTTTAGGAATATCACAGCTTTTCTTGTTAATTTTTCTAGCAAGGCCATGACAAAGACATAAAATCAACAAATTCATGTTTTCAGATTTCACAAAGGAGCATGTTTCAACAATTAGGGTTTTGGAATTTGGGGAAATTATACCTATTGGAATAGGAAGAACGTACAAATGTAGAGATGCACACTGGGGAGTTTCACGGCGGCAGTAGAAATAGATAGTGACGGTTCAGAGGCGTATTGGCTTGCCGGAAAAGATGGTGGCCGCGACGGACAATACGGTGTCAGTTCTTTATCATTTTTTTTCACTGTGTGACTGTGTGTTGGAACCGCGTATGGTTAAGATTGGATCTGGAGAAGAAGATTGAATCTGAGCCATTGGATGCGAAAGTGTTGGAAGGGGTGTGACATTGTGATAAGTGGAAGAGATATGTGGTCTAGATTAAATTTGGATTTCAAAGTAACATCTATGACTAAATACTTTAAGTTGTGTGTGATTTTTTTTAAAATAATTAATTTTATTGATTTTAATAATAAAATAAAATCATTTATTTTAATATATTTATTAATTGTAATTAATTAAATTGATACTATATTAATATTATAAAATAACAAATAATTTAAAATAAAATAAAATTAAGAGAGTAAACTAGAACACTACTAAAGTGATCTATCATGGTGTTATTTTTTATAACTATTGCATTGATTAAGCTTGCACATATTATTATAGTTGATATTACATTCAAATATTTTTTTTTCTCTTTACTCTTTCTTTTACATCTCTCATCTCCCTCCTTCTTTCTTCTTCTTAGCTCAAAACAACCTCCATCAACCAACCATAGAAGAGCCTTCTCGACAGCCAATAACTACTTCACCACCACTATTGAACTTTCCATGTTGGATCAATTTTTAAAATATTTAAAATTTTAATGATTATATATATCGTCGCTTAAATTTTATTAATTTGATAAAAATAAGAACACATAAACATATCTTGTGTTAAATCGATATTGCCATTTTATCATAAAAGTAAATAGAATCGTGAACTATTATTTCTGAAAAATTATCTTTAATTTTTTTGATTATTTTTAAATATTAATCAACAATAAATTACTTGTAAAAGTGATCTGGTGTAAAACTGATGGTAAAATAAATAGCAAAGAATGAACTTAGTTTATATGAAAAAGAAAACTAAAGTATGATTTTCTGAATAAAATTAAAGATCTCTAAGTCTCACAATAGATAAGTGTCAGTTTTTATTTTATTAAGTACTTAATGACATTTATGTTTGATTTAAATATAATTTATGAAATTAAAATAGATTAATACAGCTTTACTAGTGTATGGAATTTCTCACACATAAATAACCAAGTTTACCTAAGAAAGATAATAAAACAGTGAAGCACAATGCCTATACACAATGGCACAAGCACAAATTTGAAACATTTATCTGGCATTGGTTCATCTTAAATGTCTTCCAATTTGCTCTTTGAAATAGTAAATGTGGGTTATTTTAAACTTTGTTTTGTAGCAAATCAATTTGATTTTTCTGTTGAGTCACTGTTTTTTGAGAAGTTAACATTACATTCTCTAAAACACATATATTATGACATATTATCTTTTATTAATTAAAATTTATTTAAATCCCATTAAATTATGTGGGTTCTATTTAAACGATTAGGATTTATATAAAAGTTAATTAATAAAAAATAATGTGTTAGAAAATATTTATTAAGAAATGTGTTAAATATTATTTGATTTTTTTAAACAGTAAAAGCTAATTTGTAAATCTCTGTTTTAACTCTGCCACTGCCAATAATAATCAACATATTGGACTTACATGATATATTGGACAATAGCCGCTATAAAATAGTATTGTTCTACCTAATTATTTGTCAGATATGTTATTTAATAGAGAATAATCACTAATCATCAACAATTAATACTTTTTACCTATAATGTAATTATTAAAAAGTATCTATAGAAATTGTGTTCACACACATGAATGATCCAAGTTTAAAAATAAAAGGTTAGAAAATGAAGTTAGTAGTTTTGAGTGAATCGTGTGTATTGATTTAGCCTACCTCCAATAGATGAAAAGAAGTTGGTGATATATGGAACATGATTAGACAACCATTAAACTACCATGATAGGAACAAGCACATAAGCCTAATAGTAATTGTTGTCTGTATTAGTGTAGTGGCAACTGGGAAAAACACCACCTAAAAGTAAAGTGAAAAGTGCCCTTGATTGTTACGATCAACCTGGATAAACTATTTTCTATATATGAGGTAATCAGAATATACACATCCCATCCTAGTGTTGTGTCATTCAATAATAAATTAAATGGAGCATACTGATATCAGAAAAATTAAAGAAATCGCCAGATGTTTAATATCGTAAATAATGAAACATATAAAATCATATTTTTTTATTAATTTTGGTAAATCAAATAATCCATCTAGTCTATCTAGTCAATGAGTCACTATTATAGATAAATATTAACTACTTTTAACTTATTTAAAATATTTTTAATATATTTTTATTTTAATAAAAAATATTTAATATATTTTTATTTTAATAAAAAATATTTAATATTGATAATTGAGTATTTGACATTTTAATGGACAATTTAGTAAATTTAAATTATATTTTACTTAAAATTTAAAAAATTAATTACATTTGATTAATTTTTTTAAATAATTATTTTTGCTTATAATATTGACCAGAGAAAGTATTTTTTAAGTACAATTATAGAAATAAATTATTTGAAGTAACTAAGATTAATTTATTTAAATGATTGATCACTCTCGGTAAATATTCAAAGATTGAATTCACTTTCAATCAAATTAATGTTTGTTCGAGACTGATGTGAATTTTTTATTTTTATTTTTAATTTTGAAAATCAATTTCAAAATTATAAATTATTTAGGTAAAATGAGGTTAGGTTAAGTTTTTTTTAATTATGAAATAATTTTTATCTGAAAAATTTAGAAAAAAAAGTTTTATGATTTTTGTTTTTGTTTTAAAATTAACAAGTGATCGATGACTAACATGGCAGCACCACTGCAACAACTGCTAACCACCACCACTTAACACCTTCTAGCAACAGTTAACCACCACCTCCGACTAGTACTACGGACCACCTATTTTTGACAACTACTACTTTCAATCACTATTATTTAAATTATTTTAAAATAATTAAATTTTAATATATATAAAACTCAGTTGACCGATATAAGGATATTGATATTCAAGGGTTAAGGTTCGAAATGTCCTACATCTTCACATTTAAAGTTTCTGAGTCTAGTTACTAGATTATTTGACAAAAAATATAATTTTTCAAATTATTTTATTTTATTTTTCATTGTAATTTATTTTTATGTAACAATATTTTTGTTGAGTTAAAATGTGAACGATTAAGTCCTAACATCAACTATAAATGTTTGATATATAAAGGAGGTGACTCATATACTCATTGACTTAAGGTTTTGAGTGAAGACGTGCTCTCAAAGCCTCTTATAGTCCTAAGACATTAACTCTGTTGTTTCTCGTAAGCTATCCCAGACTTTTCAATAATTTTTATATTTAATGAATTCATAGTTAAATGAAGTAAAAAAAAATTAATTCAAAAAATTAAAAAGAAAAAACTGAAAGTCAATATAGAACTAAAAACTAAAAACTGAAACTATTTAAAAATTTCCACCATAAAACCAAAAAATATCCCAAATAAGCAACCTAAATCTTTACCATTAGTAATTTACACTATGTTAAATTATACTTCATTTCTTGTTTTTTATGAAATAATCTTTTGTAATGACATTATCTTCATCAAGTTTGTACTTATATGTGTGTATATATTTGAAAGTTTAAATATCTCTGTTGATATCTAGAAGCAAAAGGAATCAAACAATCCATTTTAATAACTTCTCTCATAAACTGAACAGTTTTTATAATTAGATTAGTCTTGAATTCACAATTGATACATGTTTCTGTTGCTTATTAGGCCTCAAAACTTGTTTAGAGAATAAGTATCCAACTTCGTCTTTGATTTTTGCTATTTGTTTTGTATCGATCTCCAACTTTATCGTAATTTCATAATCACATTTAATATTACATAATATTAATTAAGTTAATTTCTCTTCACTTCATATTAACTAATAAGGTCAACACCACTTAGTTGACATATTATCTCACACTTCATCTAATTATCGAATTATGGTACAATTTAAAAAATAAATGTTGTCAAGTATACTAACGAAAAGGTAATATTGTTGAGGATTATTTTGCAACAAACGAAATTTTGATACAACAATAGAGATATGCTTCTACTACAATTTTTGTTCACCCATTCTTGTCTACTTCAACCACTCACTGAATTTTTCTATGCAAACCCCTAACTTAAATCCATTTGCATTCTTGCTAGGTACCGAGTAGTGGCATGGTAAAATAGAAATTACATATAACCTAACCACCTATTTTTTACAACACTAAATATATTGTGACAAAATGGTCGGTTGAGTGTATTTCAAAGTATTTATTGTCTTTAAAGAAATGAAGTATTTGTCATCTTCCTAATTGTAAATTAATTGTCTATCATAAGTCAATAAATAATTAACGGTAACGATAAGATCAATTTAATTAACGGTGCATAATGTAAGAGACGGTTTTAAAATTACAATAAAATTAATATTTAGTGGTTGTTTAGTAGTGGATATTTACCTAAGTTGTAAGTTGCAATGTAGAATCTGAATTTGGATCTCTAAGATCATTGTAGTGTTGTTTAGTAATGGATATATACTTAATGGAATTGCTGACACAAACACAAACACAAACCCACCCACCTCATCATGAAATGGCAGAATATTTGTTTCACATTATAAAAATATTTGACATATATAGCATCATCCATTCATCAATCATTCAATTATTAATATGTAGTTCGATCCATTTTTTTTTAATGTAATATTTGCTTTAGCTAGCATTTTTTTAACTTGCTTTCGAATTTTTGTTAGTGAGTATCTGATACAAGTTAGTGCGACTAATTTATGTAGAAAAATGTTTTTGTTTACATAAGAATGAATTTATATGTATGTGTAGTTAGAGAATACAATTATAATAATAATAATTAATATTCTACTAAAATAAAAAATAATATTTATTTTAAAATTATTTTTTACATAAATATTCATTATTAAGCAAACGGAGTAATCTTTTTTATCTAAGAAGAAGACCAAATATTATATTAATGCGACAATTATATTAACTTTTTATTGAAATAAAATAAATGATATTATAGTTTATAACACATAATTCATTTTGATAAGCTTTTTTCTGCGAATAAGAGTTATAGTTCAACTTTTCACTATTTTAAATTGTTCAAATTTTTTATCACTCAAATCAATCATTAGTATATATATATAAAGAGAATAATATCAAATTCTAAATGTAGTTTTTTCTTTCAATTTTATTCTTCATTGAAGTTAGTTTATTTAAAATTTTATTTTTTTATTAATTAAATATACTTTTTGAAATATTTATAAATATATAATAAAATATAAAGTTTTAGTGTAAATTTCTTTCCCGATTTATTCGCTCGGTTAAGTAACTTTATTTACAATTTTATCTTTACTAATTGAATAGATGATATTTTGAAATAATCAACTAAAAATTTGTATTTTCTATAATTTTATCTAAAAAAGAGGACATACTCTAATGTAAATAAAAATAAAAGAACAAGAAAGGAAATGACAAAAATAGAGACAAAACATTTTATTTATACTCTTAGTTTGAGAAACAAACAAAAAAAAAGGTTAAAGAAAGGAAAATATATATATGAAAAGGCAGTGGTAAGGGCATTGGGAAAGATTTGTACAAGTGCACCAAATCTCTCTTTGACTTGATTTAAGTAGGAAAATTTGTGATGTTAATTAATTCTAAAGAAACTATGATGTTGCTTATGGTTTGACATTTTTTCCTGCAACCTTAATGTCTCCAGGAACATTAACCTCAATACTTTCAAAAATATCTGACCCTTTTCTTGTACCATCTTTTATTGGCAATTCTTGTCCCTCACTTTGTGTTGTTTCAATTGTATTGTTCACACTATCTTTGCTTTTCCCCCACACCACAGTGTAAAGTCCACACACAATGATAATTGCTCCAATTATACTACAAATTACATAAAAAAAAAAATGTTAATTTGATAATCTAAATAGAAATTAAAAAGAAATTAAAGATTGGATATATACCTTCCCAAATGAGTTTGTTCAGCCAAGACAACAGCACCCAAAGCAGCTGTGATAATCATACATAAAGGGCTGAAGGAAGTAACAAAGACAGGGCCACGTTCCCTTGTCACAACTCCTTGTATATAGTATGCCATTCCAGAACACACTATACCCTACAACACATTCAAAATTGAGTTTTACAATCAAACATTGAAAGGGTAACTAATTAATTAATTAATAAATTAATTACAAAGGGTACTTACAGAGTAAACACAAGCCAGAAGCCTAGAATCAAAGCCTAAAGACCAAACACTCATGTCACGTTCAAATATAAATGTTGCAATTGCTCCTTCAAATATACCCAAAAAGCAAATCCAAGCTGTCATAGAGAGTTCAGCTGGGTACATCTTCAATGTGAAAGACTGAAATTTACAATTCACAAGTCACATTATTAATATGTCTTGAATTATTATGTGTGAAATAAATTAAGACATAAAAATTGACACATACTTGCAAGATAAAGAAGCTAGCCCAACCACCACAACTAGATATGAGCATTAGAGTACCAAGCACCCAATTCTGTTCAGAGGAATCTGTGGTTGAACTGTTATGCTGGCTTGCTGCTTGTCCCTTTATTATTTGTAGGGCAGGGCCTTTGTACAAAGTCATAACCATTGCTCCTGATACTGTTACCACTGTTCCAACTACCTTTGCTATGCTGTGAATTTTTTTCAAGTTTACTGTTTCTAATCTGCATTTACAAAATTCATTCAAATTTTCTTATTAGATATCATATACCATCATATGTACAATTTAGATTCTCCATCTTCATGCACTTGGGACATCGGTTGTAGTTTAAGTTTGTAATCAAGATTGGTATGAATATTTATTATCACGGATTCATTTGATTTTTTTTATTTTTAACACTTGATTATGATTCTCATGATATTGTGATTTTAGTAATTCATAATTCGGTTAAGAGATCAGTAAAATATAATTAAAAATTGTTCTCATAAGAATTTGATCTAGAATTCTCTCAAATAATTTATTTATGACCGAAATTTATTGGTCACTTGAATTAAATCACTTAATTTCAAATAACTTTAATTATAGTTTTAGTTTCTCTAATTTCAACAATTCACAAAATTGATTTTTTTTATTTTAAAATTTGTTAATTTTAATCTCTCGTAGTGATTTTTTTACTAAAAATGACGATGTAACAAGTTTTAAATTATGTGACTTATATTATGATGATGTAAAATGATAAATACCTACGAAATTGCAATAAAATTTTCTAAAGTTTTTAGTTTCAACTTCAAAAATTAATCATTATTATAATTTAGTTATTGACACATGAATAATTATTGCATATAGGTGATTTTTGTTGTATCATGAAATTGTATATCACGTTATTTATAATATGTTACATCATATTTTTTTAGTTAAAAAATCTATAAAAAATATTAATTTTTAAAATATGAAAATCAGTACTATTATAAATTGATAAAATTAGAGGAACCAATAGTATTTTAAATATTTTATTTGTTTTTTAAAATTTCAATTCCTAATTTTTGAAATGACTTAATACCATAATTTTGATTATTGAAAGACTTTAGTAAATTAATGGGTCCCCTAAAATGTAAAGTGTGCCTTTCCACATATTTTTGGACTATAGCCAGAAATGCAACTATCTTTTCTTGCTTGCTTAAGCGCACAATTGGCACTAATTAATTATTGTGGTGAAGTGATTGAAGCTTTTAGTTACCTGAAAATGATTGCCATTATAAAAGTAATAGCTGGTAGAATGTTAACGGTGGCAGATGCAAACGTTGTTGATGTGTTCTTCATTCCCATGTTGTACAAGTTTTGATCAAGCACTGGCCTGTTTAAACAAATTATAAGTTATTAGGTAAAATAATAAAATAGAAAAACTATATAATAATAATAATAATAATAATAATAATAATAATAATAATAATAATAATAATAATAATATGTAATTAGCTTGTAACTTCATATAAAATTTATTTTGTAACCAAAACAAATTCTATGAAAATAAAAGTTAGTTATCTCAAAGTACAAATTAAAGATGCGCCTATTTCCTAATTTAGATAGATGATAGATTCCTTAGAAATAGAATACTCTCTACCTTTGATGCTGTTTCATCATGTACTTTGATGCTCTTTAAATTATAATCGGTACTATATTAAGATTTCCATAAATATATTTTTAGACTTATAAAACACACATTTCAATTATTCAAGGCATTATTAATTAGCATGTGGCCTTTTTTTTTAATAAAAAAAAATAGAGAATACTTCAACCTATTTAGAGACATTAACTCATAGGATGCAAACTAATCAACACATCATAAATTAATTGCTTTAAAAGTTTAAATTATTAAATGAATACAAGGAATAATTTTAAAACCTTACTATGAATTATTACATAGAATCAATTATTTTAAATTAATATAAGATATTTTTTTATAAAAAACAATTGAGTAAGATTAACTTCAATTTTTATTGATCAATTTATATTTAATTATTTAAAAAAAATCAGACATATTACTTTTGAGTTTAATTTTAATGCATAATTGGTATAATAAATTTGACAAAATCAATAAATCATTATTACTAATATAAATAATTTTATAAATAGTTATAGTAAAAGTTAAATATATTAATAATTTAAAAATTGTGATCGATTAAATAATAAAAAAAATAATTACACTATATAAATTAAGGTGATTATTTTTTAAAACATTTAAGTTGTAGTGAAAACACGTGTTTAACATTAATTATTTTTTAAAATATTTAAGTTATAGTGAAAACACGTGTTTAACATTAATAATTGTCGGTAGATGCGAAAATATATTTCTTAATTACAAAACTTAATTGTTTGTTAGATATTATTTTTGTGGTGGGTAGCTTAGTTTCTTGCGTATGACGTGTCCACTCGAAATGGCAGGCCAATATGAAACAGTAGGTCCATTGTCTTGTCGTCGCATTTCTCTTATATATGTGTTGGGAGATTGTGAATTACGTAAGCACAATATCTAATATTTTAACTTTTTTTTTTCAAAAGTATAAAATTAAAACTTTAATTCTATTTGAGTGTCTGGTGTTTAGCAAGATACGTGCATAATCGAAGCAGCCAACTTGTCTAACGTATGTGGAACTCTAAAGGTTATAATTCCAAATAAATAAGCATGGTCTCTTTTTAGATAATTAGGCCTACCTTTACATTGAGGGTCGATCTAAGTAGGACAAATTCAGAAATTTTGTTTAGTTGGGCAATATTATATAGTATAATTTTGTTGATAAAAAATTATCAAACATAAGTGATAAAATATGATGACAATATTGTTATTATTAGGTAAAAATTTGAAAAGTATAAAATTATACTACTATGTATACTAAATAATTTTTATGAAAGAAAAATTGGACATGATTCAACATCTATAAATTATAAGTGTTTTTCTTGGCGTCTTTTTATTTTTTTTTAAATTGTTTACATTTTTTCATTTTCAACACAATAAAAAATATATTTATCTATCTATGTAATAGAAAAACACACGTTAATTTTTCTCTCACACTATGGTGCATTTAATTCTTTACAAACAATTATTCAATCAATTATAGTGGAAAAGTACTTAATTTTAAATCAAAAAAATTTAAATAATTCAATGACTAAAATTAATATCTGACCCAACACAAATAAACGCAGAAAATAAATTTTAATACGAGGCTTTTCAAAGTCCATAATATTATTTTATTAACATTATAAACAAAAGTTTCAATTTTTATTTTTTAGAATATAAAAGTATTTATTAAATTAACATAATTTATATTCATGTAGTATTTATTTTCAATTGATAGTAAAGTAGACCACTTTAATATTTGTCATAACAATAATAATTTTAGATAAAGTTTTATATATTTTAGTATTGAAAATGATATAATATAAAATCTTTTTTGTTAAATAATTTTTTTAGTTTTTTTAGAGGTCTAAGACCTTAATCTTAAGTCAGGCCGTTAGTGAAAATATAAGTCTCATTAACCATATTAAAGGCATGCATGCATGTGTACTTAAAATAAATTTAACAAGGGCCCATGAAGAGACATGAAACTAAGAAACAAAATGTAGGATTCGATATACCCTCGAATATAGTAATGAATGATGATAATTAAATTGTAAGGGATTGAAATGTCTTACTCAAGGAATCCAAGAACCGCCAGCCTCAAGAAGATGGGGAGTGTCATCTTTGGTCGAATTTTTCTGTAAAAATTATCCAACAAAATACACTCTTATACTTTTAGTCCACATATAATTATAACTTCATCTTTAATTGAAATATAGCTACCATAGGGAAAGAATAAGAAAAGTTATGCTTTTGTGTACATGAAGTGTGTTTGATTTTGATAGATGTGAGTATATATGATTAATTTGGACAAAAATATTTATTTTATCCAAATAATGTTTTGTAACTTATTCATATGCTAAATCAAACATGTGTGATTAATATTTATAAAAAAAATGTATAATTAACTGTCAACTAATGACAATCTTAATATGTCGTCGTTGACGCCTCCAACTTAATAACCATAGTTATGTTAGGCTTCAACTATCGACAATTTTAACATGTCGTTGAGATGATGACGCATAACTCATAAACTTCTTAATTATATTTAACGATAATTTTTTCTAAAAGAAATGAAAAGAAATAGTATAATTGAAGGAGAGATGAAGGACCTTTCTAGGACAAGGGCAAAAGGGGCCATAAAGATAGTGGCGACAACATGACGATACACAGAGAGTACCCAATGACTCATGCCATGCTTAAATGAAACCATAGTGATGATATACATTCCAGCATAGCCAAATTGAAGGGACACCATAGCAAGGTAAGGCTTGATGTTTCTTAGCCCCTTGCTCATTTTATCACATACATCCGTCATATCTTCCTAAGTGTGTCTTTGTAAGATTTACACACACAAAAAAAGATACACAAACTCTCACAATATGAAGGAATTGGTTGTAATTGTGACTTGTGAGTTTGTGGATGACACTTGAAAATGTGAAATTGCCTTCTTATAGGCCCAAAAAGCAAAACTATATAAAAAATAATCTTTATTTAAAGAAAAAGATACAAAACTCTATAAAGAAAGCCACAGTTTTTCACATTAGAGGAAGGATGCCACTAACTCTCTCACTTCATAGTGTCATTCACACAGATATATTCCCTTATCCATTTACAAATAAATATATTATTCCGAGAATTTAATAAAATAAAATAAGGTTTTTAAGAATAGGTATCAAGTTTTACGTCATAATATTTTTTTTTCTCCATATTCTCTTTATTGATCCTAATTAGTAAAAAATTAAGATTTTAATTATTTTTCTATGGTTCCTCAATTATTTAAGAACTTTTAAATGCTCATTAACTAAAAATGTTAGTAATCGGATCCATCAACTTGCTAGTTGCTAATATAAATAATTTATAATTACATTGGGACCCATAACTTTAAATAATTTGTAGTTAGATCTCTAAATTTTTAAATTATTTGCAATCGAGTTCATATTTATTATTAAGTTCATACTGAAACGATTGCAATTGATTTAAATTATAGTTCATAGAACTAATAAAATGAATAATGCTATCTAAAATGATTTGATTTGTCATTAAACGATGTCAAAATTAACATGTGTTTTTATTAAAAATATATTAATTTTAACACATTATTGCTATATACAACGATTTAGATTTATATATAAAAATTTGAGTATTATATTATATACACCAATGTAAAAAATTATATACTATCAACTCATCCCAACCAACAATTTGCATGATTTTTACAATAATTACTATTAAACTCAAACATTCTTAATAGAGTTTTCATCAAACACCCTTAGAAAGTGGTTAACCAATGGCAACATTCTATATGAAAGAATTATTGGATTGAAAGAATTAATGCATCAAAACCAACAATTATTAGATTGAGTTTCCATACCTACAAATTGATGAGCTTCTTGGCGAGTTAAGTTCTACTTCTATTTTTATCAACATAGACTTACGTCAAAGACACTCATAAAACTACATTGAATGCTACTTCTACTTTCAATCAACAATGAATGATTTACTTAGACCCTATCTAACAATTTGTTTCACTTTTTCTTTCATGATATCTTAATTTATAGTTGTTGTGTATCTCATCATTTACTGCTTAAAACAAATCATTTTCTTGCAAAGTTATATAAGTGTGTATTTGTAGTTGATAAAATTAATTACGTAGTTTATGCAATTTTAGATGATGGAGTTGCTCTTGATCCCGATTAATCCTTTACAAAGATACAATCTATAAAACGTATTACTTTTTTATTAATAAATTCTTAATTCGAAGAGAGATGTTAAATTATATATTATATTAAAGATAGTTTAATATTTTGAGATTTTAGTATTTATATATTATTATTTTGATCTTTAATACACTACGCGAAAAATAGTATTATACAGTATTTTTTTTAAGTCATCTACAACATTTTTTTAAAAAATTAAGCGTTGTAGTATCCAGCGCTGTAAAAAGATACAACAGCGCTCTTTAAAATAAAAAAAACGTTGTAAATCTCTTCTAAAAACGTGTTGCTTGTTGTATTAGTTTTACGGCATTTTTAAAAAAAAACCGATGTAATAGGTGCATTTTTTTTATTTCAATTAGATCTCTTTCTGGGATTATATCAACAATCTTCTTCATAAATCGCAATATACAGTATCCGCAGTCTATGTTGTTAGTTTGACAAGAGCACTATAAAATAAAACATATAAGTCAATAAATATTTGTGTATTAATTATTAATGAAATTTTAAAAGCATATATTTCAAACCTTTATTGAAATCCATGTAATTTATTTGATTTTTGCTTCGATACTATAGCACCCATTTGAGCTCGGAAAACTTGTAAAGCACTATCAAATAAATGTGATTATTACCATTAACAAACAAATATATATATATATATATATATGTAATAAATAAATGTATAAATGAATACAATACCTGAAGAGTGTGAAGAAATACGTAGGGTTTATAGGGTTACGATTTCGTTTAAGAAGTAACAACGACAATGCACAGAAATACGAACGGTTCGTAGGACAAAGTAGGGTTCGCAATGAGAAGAGTATATAATAATGTTCGTAGGGATAGTAACAAATATGAAGATGATTTGCAATGGAAATGGTTAACAATATGGTTCGTAGGGACAGTAGGGTTCGCAATGAAAAGTATAATGAAGAGGAGAAGGACACTGAAGCGTAGTGAAGTTTATGTAATAAAGAGGAAACTGAAACGATTTACTGTTATATATAAAATTCTATTATAGCGCTTTTTTAAAGATCGCTGTAAAAGATCTCCTTAAAATCCTATTACAGCGCTTTTTTAAAGAGCGCTGTAAAAAACCTCCTTATTTTATTTTTTAAAAGCCAATTACAGCGTTTTTTTAAAGGGCGCCGTAAAAGACCTCCTTATTTTATTTTTTAAAAGCCTATTACAGCGCTTTTTTAAGGAACGTGGTAAAAGATCTCTTTATTTTATTTTTTAAAAGCCTATTACAGCGCTTTTTTAAAGAGCGTTGTAAAATACCTTTTTATTTTATTTTTTAAAAGCCAATTACAGCGTTTTTTTAAAAAGCGCTATAAAAGAGCGCTGTAAAAGACCTCCTTATTTTACTTTTAAAAGTCTATTACAACGATTTTTTAAAGAGCGCTGTAAAAGACCTTCTTATTTTATTTTTTAAAAGCCTATTACAAGGTTTTTTTAAATAGCATTGTAAAATACCTCTTTATTTTATTTTTTGAAAGTCTATTACAACGTTTTTTTTACAGGCTTTTTAAAGCGTTTGTCCAAAAGCGCCGTAAAAGACCTCCTTATTTTTTTTTAAAAGCCTTTTACAGCGCTTTTTCGAAAACCGCTCTAATAGGTCCTTTAATTATGTACCTTTTTTTACAGCACTTGTCAAAAAAGCGCTGTTGTATCCTCTATTATTTTTAAAATATCATACAACAGCGCTTGTATTTAATAAGCGCTATAAAATGTCATTTTTAGAGTAGTGATATAAGCAAAAGTCAAAATATATTAGTTTAAATTTGAGTCAAATATATTTTAAATTTTGTTTATATTTAAAAAAATATTTTTTTGCATATTATATTATTAACTATATTATTGTATTCTATTATAACTCTAAGCTCATTCTTTTTTTTTTTTTTTTCTATGTCTCTATTGTTAACGTGAATCTAAGTTTAAAATGACTGAAATACATTGTATTAAATTTCTAAATCAGTTGATGTAATCACAAGTAGTAGCACTAATTAACCTTTTGGTTTATTTACAAAGAATTTGTATCTCTAGCTGTTTTATCCATAAGATTTTATTGTTTGTCCAAAAAATAGCCATAATTACATTTTTAGAAACATTTCAATGTTATTATTATTCGTGTAATTGTCGTAACTCTAAATAATAATATGGGGCTATTGAAAAAATTGAGAGTTTTTATGATTCATTCAAGTGTTTTAGTATATTTGTTTTCTATACAACTCAATTAATTATCACTTTTATGAGTCAATGAATTATTTATCGACTTTTACATTTTAGAAAAGACCATTTTATATAAAATAAAAAACATTATTTCAATTTATAAATTTAATATTAATTTTTTATATTTTATTGTAAAAAATATTTAATATTTAGTAACAAATACTTTTTTACTTGTTGAATTAAAATTTAGGTAATTAGATTAGTTAATCTGATTATATTTTAAAATTGACCAATTTTACAACTTCCTAAAATTGATCTTTACATTTTCTGTTTAAAAAATGGTATTTTCTTTCAGGTACTACATGTCATGAGTCATGATATATATATATATATGAGTGTTTTCTTCTATTTTTGTCCTATATTCTTTACAATTCGTGACTCATTCAAAGATAGACCTTTTCATTTTTAATATATATAATGTTGACTATTTTTTCCTCTAATTATGTATTAAATTTTATTTTATTTACATTACTCTCAAATAATATTAATATTTTTTTACTTTATATCTATGACAAATGATGAATAGACAAATAATTTAATAAATATATTATTCTTTATTTTATTTATATTTCTTTTTAATTTGTATAAATCGATGAAAAGGAGATATTCATTGTAAAATAGACATGGTATTTCTTTATGAGCTATTTTCAAACTTAAAGTTTGCACCTTTATCCAATTGATCCTCGTGTCATTCTAAACATCCTTGGGACAAAACCCTTACTTTGTTGGACTAAATAAATTTCAATTAACTTCATTATTAATTATTATTTAATATTATTATTTTGAAAATATATACTCTTCACTTAATAATTTTTTATTTTTAAACTTTAACTTTAAAAATATTCAACTTTAGTATTTTAATGTTTGATAAAGAGATAAATAAATTTGATACAAAATTATTTCAGATTATATTGGAACTCAATTTTTTCTTTAAATATTTCATTTAATTTGACGTGTCTAACACTCGAAAATAAAACTTCACTAGTTATGTTCTTAAATCATGATACCATATGCGTTTATTTTATAGCATGTATGTCATAATCCTTAATTATGAATGTGTGATGTCATTTCTGAATTGAATACATGTGTCTCACACTCAACTCTGTCTACTGTATTATTGGGAACTCATTATTATCTAATATATCTTTGATATATTTCAACATCAAATTTAATAAAGATTGAGATGGTAATAAAAACATTAGGTACTTTTAATTTATTTTTGTGCTTTTCTTGTTGAGGCTGGTATAATTACACAAATCACAATCAACTGTGAATTGAAACAAGAAACTAACGTTATTTATTGCTACAAAATTAAAGTTATAGTGGGAGTGACGTTGGTAGTCATTCACGAGATACCACAAAAATGATAGTGGATAGATTTGAATTTCAAACACAAAAAGCATTAATCATTTATTATATTAATTAATAATTAAATACGTGTTTCAACGTCAGATCCAGCTCTATTACACACCATTTTTGGTATATGAAACAAAGTGGTGAGAAAAAAGAGTGAAATAAAAGAACGTAATAAAAGAAACCAATTAAAAAATCGAATGATTTTTTAATTGGTTTCGATAAAAAGTGAAAGGAAAGATGTATAAAAGTTTTTCTCTTCCCTTGTTTTATTTGGTAAAAAGTGAAAGAAGAAAATTGATAAAAGTTTTCTCTTGCCTAATTTGATTTGGTTTACTTGAAAGTGAATGTAATTTAATTAAAAGACTTAAATATAATTTTTATTTTATATTTTTTATTAAATATTTATTTTGAGCTTTAATAAAAAAATCATTTTGATATTGTATCATTTTTTTAATTTATTTTTACTTTTATCTTGTATAAACTATAAATATAAATATGTTTATCATAATCCTTTCAAATGGCTGCATATTACTATTCAATCTTAATAATAATAAGAATAAAATAAATATACAACTAATTTTAATAAATATTCTTAATTTCAATGAGTTTATATATTTTTCATATAATACAATAAGATTATTTTAAGTGTAACACTATTAATAAGTTAAATTGATATATTGACTTGACTATTGTTGGAATGAATTCTATTCATCATGTGGCTACAGATTTTAATGTGATCATTGGCGGAGCTTCATCAAACACCACAACCATCCCAAACTTTTAATAATTTTTTTAAAAAGTACTATTATTTTTACTTTAATTATTATAATTTTGTCAAAAAATTAAGATAATTTATGGGAATGAGTATATAATGGTTTCTCAAAGTCAAATGTAGATCACTCTCACATATAATTTTAGAAAACTTTTGATATGAATTTGGTTGTAAAAGTAGTTAAATTTTATATATAAAAAATATTTGTGTTAAAAAAATTTAAAAAATGAATAATTATTAATTGTTATAAATTTGTGAAAATTAAATTATATAAGTCTATATGACAATTGTTGCTTAATATATGCTAATTGTAGTATATGTTGTCGTAATTTTGTGATTTATAATCAGTGTATTTTACGAGTAGAATGATTTTTTTGAATTGTGGTTGATAGATTATCTTTGTCGAGATGTATATTTGAGTATAATACGTGAAAATGACATTCTATCTATGCATATTTTATTGTTACACGAATTAATCTAATCCAATATATATTGGTATATCTTTATAGACTAAAATTTGTTTTACCAATTTTTTAGTTATTAAAATTGTGTTTTTTATATTAGACTCAATGTTTAAAATTAAAACAATGTCTTTAAAATTTTTAAGACGACCCTCAAATGGAATAATTTATAAAAAAGAATTTAAAAATAACTATTATAATTATAAAATAAAATAATTTTTTTAACCTAAATTTCAATTAATTTTTAGTGATTAAAAATGTAAATAAAAATTTAATCTACTACTTCTCTCCAATATATTTTTATAAATTTACAATTTAAAATTCTTATATGTGATATAATATTATATCCCAATGTTTCAGTTTGTAAAAATAATTGAAATTTATCACTTATAAAAGATAAATGACATAAATTATTCAAATAAATATATAAATGACTAAAACAAGTATTTGGTAAAAAGTAAATGATTAAAATTATAGTTAAGTTTAATCAAAAAGAAAATTAATGTTGGCCTCCTTGAATTTCTTTAACCCAAAATTACAATGTATCTAAATACAAATTTGATGTGGATAACTTCATTACATTCACTACACTTGATACACTTGAATGATATCAAAATTGAATGATCTAAATTTTAAAATTAAATTTTACTTATTTTTAAATCTTAAATTTGAATTTAAATTATGAATTGTCCGATCTTAGTTGAATTATTCTTATACGTCTGACTGCTCAATTTTTCATATATGTGTGAGTGCATTGCAAGTAGGGTTGTTAAGGACAACCTATCTGAATCCATTTTGCTTATGGTTGCTACCAAGGAAAAGTTATGCACTCATGTCTAGTGCTTATGTAATGTAACTGAGTTGCGTATGAAATATCTCATGCTCTCTCACTCTATGAAAAGTTAGTAAAATTTAAAACAGGTTCAACCATAATACATTTATATAAAAAGTGTTTTGAATAATAATTTGAATATAAAAATAATGATTAAACTCGATGTTTGTTTGGTTCTATTTTTAAAAGAGTTAATATAAATTCAACAAATCTAAATACCTAAAGCGAAATTTAAAATGAGACTATTTAAATATTAACAACAATAAATCATAAGTTTTTTTAAGCATAGTTAGTTATTACTACAATATTAAAGAAAAACACGATACATATTAAATGAATTCACATTATTGATCAATTTTATACTAAATTAGTTAGTGAGTCAAATTTATATTATGTGGTCTGAAAAACATATCAATACTATTAATTTAATTAAAATATAAGTCTGAGGCCTAAGGCTATCGGAATTACCCTGAGGCCATGTTTAGAAAAAGACAAAATTGATTCAAGAGTAGTATAATTTATTTGAATATGTTTAATTATTTTCAAGTATAATTGATTTTACTTTGACAGGTCATTTTAAGTTTAAAGATAAAACTTTTAGTTTGTTTATAGAATAAAATTTTTAATGTAAAATTTATCATTCAACTCATTTTTATATGAATGTATATATTAAGATATATATCAAATTATCTTCAATGTACTTTTAGAAAAAATTAATTTTATAAAACCACGAGACCAATCAAATAAATCAAAATCAATTCTATACGTCAATAATTAATTTTGAGTCTTCCAAAATTAGAATCAACATTCACTTTGTGACAAAAATGATTCTTTTTATAAGGTTGAGCACAAACAATTTTTTTTATACAAAAATTAAAGTATAAAAATATCATATAACAGAAAAAATATATTAATTATGTTGATACCTCAAATCAACCACATATCATTTCAACACTTCTAAAAACTTATTAAAATAAAAGAGGAAGACAAAATCTTGGAAAACTTTTTAAAATAAAACAAAATTTTGAAAAGAGGCCCAAACCAAGAAAACAAAAGTGCGAAACAACAATTATCTCGTATAACACTTTTCTTGGAAAACTCAAAAAGAATAAAACTATTGTCAAGGAAAAAAGTGCAATAAACCAAAAGCTAACAAGTTGAAAAATCGTCCTTAAAATAAGGGAGACTATTTGTAAAGAATAATATTTTACCAAGAAAAGCCTTATAATTAAGCTGAAAGCCAAGTTAGCAAGTGCTTTTTGCATAATGGTGACCCTCTATGTAGTTATGAGAGACAAAAATAATAATCCAAAATAAAGACGATCTTACTTACTATTATTTTTAGGTCCAATTCAGATCACTTGTCAAATTGTCATTAATTATGCATATTTAATCTGCATTATGTGTTGGAAATGCGATTGTCATCGTACTAATTAATTACAAACCAATTCAAGTATGCTACGGCGAAAAAAGCTTGATGAAGTTCTCACAATCCAGTCATAAGTTCAATAATTTAAAGCCTTAGATTTTAGTTTACATTTTGTTTTAGTCATGTAATTCGGGATTTAGAATTATTTGTAAAAGTTTGGATAATGATTTATTTTAAATGTTGTATTAAATGATACATTTTGTAAAGTAACATCGTTAAAATATTTTTATAATTTTCCCTCACTTCTCAATGTTAAATTTCAATCACTCGTCAATTGAAACTTAAGAATTTTTTTTCTTCAAAAAAGGACATTTAAATTAAAGATAGCAATTGTAATATCAATTATAAATATTCTCTTAAAAATGAACCCAGAACCAATTTTTTCTAAAAATACACTAATTCTTTAATTCTTGTTTTGTACGCAAATTTTTTTAAAGAATTTTATTTATATATTTATGCAATAATAACGAATCGAGCATAAAAATAGAGTATGGGTAGGGGCGCATAGGAATTAAAGTTGGTGGTGTAACGTATTTGGACTATAAGAAGCAATTAGGCTGAGTTTGGTGGAATCCACATTGCATAATAATATTGGGGAAGCACTGCATATATGAAACGAATGCACTCATCAAAATATCATAACAAACAAATGCTTAGGTGGGTTGGTATATAAATAAAATGGTTAAACAAGTTTTAATTGTTTATAATATGGTTGATATTCTAGTAGAGATTAAAATCTTTTATAAGATAAATTGTAGAGATTAAAAAAATTAATTTTTTTACAACGATTAAAAAAAATTTAATTTTATATAACTAAAAATTTATTCAACCTTGCATAAAGACAAATCTAATTCACTTTTGATAAATAAAAATAATACAATTTATTTATTGTATGTCTAAATATGACTCGGATTTAAAGAGTAAACATTTTAAAGAGTAAACATTCACTTTAGTCTCTAAAAATATTAGACCCTCTCATAATAGCTTTTAGAAGAATAGAAATTAAAAAATAAACCTTGAAGCATTACTTTGTATGTCAAAATAGTCTTTGACATTATATTTCTTCTATAAATTCATGAGTTTAAACAAAAAACTTCATATGACTCAATATTTCTCACACTTATTCAGGACTACAATAACTTCAATTTAAAAAGTTTATCAACCAATTTTTTCTTTCCCAAGTTTATTATTCTCTAGTAGATATTAAAACTATTTAAAGGATAATATGTAGAGGCTAAAAATATTAATCTTTTATAATAATTAAAAAAATTAAAATTTTGTACAACAAAAAACTTATACAACACTGCTTAAAAGCCAAATATGGTTCTCTTTTGATAAATAGAAATAGTACATATCATTTATTGTATATCATATATGTGACTCACATTTAAAAAGCAAATACTCACTTTAGGCATTCTCAAAATAGCCTTACGAAGAATATAAATTAAAAAATAAACCTTGAACTACTACTTTGTTAATCAGAATAGTCATTAACTTTAAATCTTTTATACAAATCTGTTAGTTTAAACATAATTGTCACGTAGTTCAACATTGTTCACATAATTTGAATCCATTTATCTAGAGATTAAAATGACTTAAATCGAAAAAGTTTATCTATGGATTTTATCTTCCCCAAGTAAATACTTAAAGATTCCTCATGAAATGACAATTTTAATTGTTGTTTGAACAATCACGTTATTTTCTTTAACAATCCACAAAGATTTGAGCTAGCTACTCAAATATGGGTACTCTATATGTTGTTATTATAGCTACTTGTAAATTCAAACCCTTGTTCTCTCCTGAACAAAATAAACATCATTTTACTCATAGATAACTTAGTTGAGAAAAAGAACCAATCAATAGTCCATGTATGTCTTTCTTTTTGTTGGGTTTAAGTGTAAATGATTGAAAACTATATTGACTAAGAGTGAGCTAACTATTATACATATAAGATAGGTGATCCATATACCTAAAACATTAAGATTTTGGGTGAAGATATAGTCTCAAAGTCTCTTGTGATTTTGAAACATTTGATCGATTGTCACTCCCGTTTCTGGACTCCCCAACACTTTTTTTTTCATCACAATTTTACTAATAAAAGAAAAATTGTGTTTTTAGTTTTCATTTGAGAAAAATTGGTGTTGAATTGGTTTTTTCTTCTAGTGTATTGTGTTTTGCAAAACCAAACCAAATGTTTCTTTGTGTGATTTTGAAAAAGAGAAAATAGGAACTTGAAAGTTTTTGCTGGTGGTGGTAACGATGATAATGGCCTTTTTATATTCAAAATTCAAAGAAATATTTGGGGAAGAAGATTAATCTTTTGGAAATTATGAAGAAATTTGAGGAAGAATAAATTTTTAAAGTTTACTTCATTTTAGTCTTTAGAAGAGTGTGCTCAAATTATGTAAATAATATTGAATCGCGTGACATTTTATTTGTACACTATATATTAGATTTGTGGAGTAGATTTTGACTAACAAGGTAGTGGTTTAGTTTTTTTTCTTCCATTCTTCTAGGGATAATTGTGAGATCGTCCAACAGTTTTATGGACGAAAATGAGTATTCACTCCAAATTTAAATATCTAATTATACTTAGAAAAACTTTTTATTTATTTATTAATTTGTGTGATAAACTTTTTTTTAACTGATAATATTGTCAATTGATTTAATATTAATTTTAAATAAGATTTTAATATTTTTAATTTAAAAAAATAAATTGAGTCATTTTATTAAGCGAGAAAAAATAGAGGCTTTTTATTTACTAAAATTTTTATATTTGTGGAGGCCGTAAATGATTATATTGGTGGCCTTTAGTACCATTGGACATACATGTAAGCGCACATTTGAAAATAAATTTGACTCTAAATATACACCCTTTTTAAATTATTTTCTTCTTCTCAAATATAATTTTTATTAAAAACTACTAATTTATTTTAGTGGATCAAAAATAAAGTTGGACACATTAATGTACAAAAAATATTTTATGAACATTTACACATAACACCCTTGCAGGAGGACCTGTTGTGCTTTCATCGCAATTGGAATCACCATCTATCACTTTATAGCGTGATAACCCACACACAGGATATTGGTTCAACTCTTCAAACACATTTCGGCACAATATGCAATCATTAGGGCATGCATGTATTTTCTTATACTTCATACCCATTGGACACAATATCTTCTTTGCATCATACTAATGGTTTGACAATGTGTTATCTTCAGGAAACATTTCTTTCAACAACTCAAGCAGTTCCATGAAGCTTTTGTCTGTCCATCCATTTCTCGCTTTTTAAGTTGAACAATCTCAACACCGCAGACAACCGTGTGAAGTTAGTGCATTCCGGATACAAAGCCTCTTCTTTGTCGTTGCACAAACTATCAAAAACATGTGCACGTTGAAAAGACTCTTGTCCAATATCAAGAATCATGTCCTCAAGCCGATTGTCCATATCTTCACGAACTTCTTCTCTTTCTGATACATTTGTCATGTTTAACGAATCACCATGTCATATCTATTTTGTATAAGTTTGGCATATTCCATAACAAACAAGACGATTTCTTATTTCTTTAAACTGTAACCGATTTCCATTTAAACATTTAACACAAGGACAATAAAACTTTCCTTCATTTTTTGGGAAGTTTTTTTAAAGCAAATTTTAAAAATTCTTCCACACTTTTCTGATACACTTCACTTAAACGATTAACATTCATCCAACTACGACCCATAACAACTTCTGCTAAAAATAAATAACCATAAAGATTAAGGTAAAAGATTAAAACTAAAACAATTTTATTGTTAAGGAAATGTATAGTTTACTTTTTATTTATTGTCCTAAAGTGTCATATTCATAATAGCTAAGAATAATCTAATAGTATATTATTGTGTTCTACCTTATTATTATTATTATTATTTTGTGAATATCAAAGTACCTGTGAAATTTACAACCACAGACTAATTGAAATATTTTAAATGGGATACTTCCATTTGAATTAGTTCAAAACATGACACCTTTTCAAGTGTATTAGTTTAATCCATTTCTTTTATGTATTTTAGAATTAATTAATATTTCTGTGCATCAAAGATAAGAGCTATTACTTCAGGAATAATGGTTCCTTTAATTTCTTTAAGATTTAATACATAAAATTGTTTTGTTGAAGAGTGTTTTTCAGCCAAAAAATAAAAGGGCAAACCTAATTGATTTAGATTAAATAAAAGAGCGTGTCTATGTGCCGTGACAACATGTACAGAGTTAGCCGCTTAGAATCCGATCAAATGTGACATATAAGTTATGATTCCTCCATTATTCAACAAACTTACCCTAAAAATATCTACGTCTAATGTCTTTAATACATAAAATACTACGATTGTAAAGTTTACACCTTATCTATATATGCTTTCTATATAAAATATTATTGTTTTGTTCCCTATTATGTCCACACACAAATTCTAAAAAATGAAATTTCTAAAAAATGAAATATGTAAAATATATAATTTAACTTGAGAATCAAACATATCTTAATGAATTGATGAAATGGTGACGATAAAATAGCAACGGTTGTAAAGTCAAATCCAAGTTGTAAGTGCTTTACGATGTAGAGGTTAGGAATAGAAGGGAGAGGTTTAGAGCGCATGTATTATGGGAGCGGAAAGATAAAACACTACTAAGTGTATTACATCAATTTTATTCGACTAATTAAAAGTCATTTTAAAATAATAATATGTTTAATAAACATTTTACAATTATTATGAAAAATATAAAAAAAAAAAATCATCATTTTACAAATCTTTTTCAAATTTAAATATATTTCATACAACACAAAAAGAGTGAAAAAGGTTATGAGTTTTTT
>JBBPBS010000689.1:7082758-7109614 GCA_037974835.1 Cicer judaicum
TTTTTTTTTGTGCTGTTTTTTATTTTATTCACACATTTTGATTATTTTCTACCAACACACATACTCATTTTTTACACATTTTTTTTCTACTTTTGCACCAACACACGATTTGTTCTTCTTTTCCTATTCTTTTTTCTATAAACACTTTTCCATAAACATGTTTGTCCTATTTTTGTTTAAATACGTTTCTTGCCAATATGTCCTCATTTTATTTTGACTCTTTTACTATGTGTTTTCTTTTATTTTATTTTCCTTGTTAGCATCCCTACTAACAACATGCTACAAACTAGTTCCTTCTCTCATATGAAGCTACTACTTGTATCAGCTGTACACTCAAAGCTCTGATGTTGTTTAATATTTACTACAAAACAATCTAAAATTCGGAAGTTGGTTTTATTTAATGAATACAAAAGCTCATCATTTTATTCTATTAATTGAGGGGGGGAATATCAGAGATTGAGAGGAGATTTTGGAGCTTTGAATAATAAGAACAAATAGAAAAATAAAGAGAAATATGACCGTCATTGCAACTTCCACTTCACACAACTGTACACTAACACTGTCTCTGTCTTCTATATCTGAATAGACATGTATTTTCTCATTCACCTGCTATTCAAACTTTATATTTGAAACTAGAGATAATTTATTTGAAAGATGAAATCTTGTCTATGTATATGAATGGTGCTTTAGCTGAGATAACTTGGTTGAGATGATTTGCATTGTGTTCGCAAAGTTTAATTTTTTTTTTGTTTTCTACCATATTTGATTTAAATGTTTTACTTTATGTCATGTCATGCTTTTTACCTTCTGTTGCGCTGAAACACTGTTTGCTTGCTTGTGGTAGTCAACCTGTTGCCAACTTGGTATATGTTGCGTTGCTTTTGCCAGCTTGTTATGTGTTGGCTTGTGCCATGTTGTTTATAAGTAGGCTTGCTCTATTAACTTGAAATTATGGCATGTTAATATCTATATTTTATTTAATATAAATAATGATGAAGGTAATTAATCAGTAATAAACATAATTCATTTCATTTATGAATAATATTAATCTGCTATTTTAAATAAATTTTATTTCCATCACTTGTTTCACTAAAAAAAATGTTTTGAAAGAACTCATAATTTGTATATAGTATTTTTTTTCTATTATTAAAGTGTTTTTATTTATTTATTTAATAGATCACAATACAAGTCTATACTTTCATTTACTGTTTATTTATTTATTTATTTGTGTGTTTATTATTTATCTTATTTTGTAGAATTATTTATATTTAATTAATCTTTAACATTAGTTTTTTTTATAAAAAAACAAAGATAAAACTATAATCAAATATTGAAAGGTTAATTAGATGTGACATCTTTTTAATTTTTGGGTTATTAGAACACAAATTATGACAATATGGTGGTTTGAAATCTCATCTTCAAAAATAAATTAATAAATTAAAAATCACAAACAAATTAATCATAAAAATTATTAAAAGTTAAGTAAAAATGGCATATTTTAATCCTTGAGTTGCATAATACAAATTATATATTTTGATAGCTTTAAAATTTATTTTTATAAATAAATTGATCTAAAATCAACTTTTTTAAAATTGAATTAATTAGACTTGTTTTTCTTAATCTTGGAGTTGTTAAGACACAAGTTAAGCTATTTGTTAGTTTTGAAACTCAATTTAAAAATAAAAAAATAATATAAATATTTTTAAGATGATTAAATTAGATGTGAGATATTTTTACTCCTTGAGTTTTGAGACACGAGTTGTACAACTTGATAGTTTTAAAACTCATATTTTAAAATAATTCTTCAAATCAAGCAAGCTTTTTTTTTTTTTCGTGAAAATTAATTTTTTTTAATACCAAAATACAATTTATTTAAAAGCAATCAAATCATCCACATTTTCTACTAAGAACTACGTAGATTTGATTTCTTCATCGCACCGAGTGATACGTAGGAACAAGATTATACTCTTGTCAAACACTATAATAAAAACTTTTTTTCATTCTTTTTTAACACATTTTTATCTAAAAAAAATCACATTTATAAAAAATAATTTATGTTCATATTTAATAATAAAGAAAAATAAATATATTTAAATTGATATAATTTTGCACAATTAATTATAGGTAACCATTTTTAATGGATGTCATAGGGTGCTAATATCTTCCCAACGCCCGAAATCTGGTATCATGGACCATGAGTTTCTCCATTTAATTCGAGAAAAACTCGAAATTTTAAGTCAAACACTAAATACACGACATCTTTTAGCAGTTGTATTCAGCTACATGCAATGTGTAGGCGAATACACATCTATAATATTAAGTTTTTATGTAAAATTTCCACGTCGTATTGGAATACGAAACCTTGTATGCGAATATGAATATGTTGTTTTTGCCACTGATTTGACTTGTATTCAGCAGCTACGAAAATGATATATTCGAATAGGACAGTACAGTTTGTCAAAAACTTCATTTTTCAACATTGTTTATGCATTTTTGACATATAAAAACTCTTTCGAGGAGTTTACTAAGACGAAAGGTTCTCTTGAGCATTTGAAAATATATAAATTGGGCTAAGTGTTATTTATTAATTTCGGTTTGTGATTTTTTACATTATTGTGGATCGGGCTTACGCCCCAAGTTATTATAGTTTGGAGTCGTGCTGAATTGCAACGACATCGAAGACGTGGCATAACGATGATTTTGACTTGTAATCGAAAGTAGTGAGACTTGATGCCACTTGCGGATCCTCAGTACCCAGTCACCTTCAATTAGATTAATGATAAGCTTAGGGTTTTATTTATTCTCCCTTCCTAAATTCCATGTTGTTGTCGCAATGGAACTTATGTATTTGAAGCAAACTATTTTTGGTCTGTTGTTTATTGTCGTTTGTGTTATGATATAGTATTTTTATTAATTTGTTTTGAAAAAAAATACACGCATACTATTAAAAATTGGGATATTACTTTTAACATATATGATACAACAAAAGTACTTCACAAAAAACATCAAATAATCACCTAAGTAAACACACGTATAATTCAACAATATCATCAATAATCACATAACTATCATTCCACACATCATTAAAGATGACCTCAATTTGGAAGTTAGCCTAGGTCATTGTCCTCACATTGACATCAAAACACAAATAGTGGGTGTGGAAAACTGCAAGGATCATGAGACATCTTTATTCAAATTAATTACTGTGTCAATTTATTTTATTAGAGTCTTATTTATTTAGTACTTCAAGTGATTCTCCTTCATTTGTTTTCCTTGTGCCTTCTTGCACATCATTTATTTGAATAGACAATGAGTTGACAAGATAAAATGGACGATGAACTTGAGGAGTGATGAGCATGAAGCGATCACGTCACATTGGCTAGTTTATGTAATATTAAAGTCTCTAGTCGTGTCGGTAGACTTTTGATTTATATTTTTGGATATTTAAAATCGACTCTTACCTGATATCATATTCAAAATTTAAATTCATTATATTATATGATTAGTTTTTATTATATATATATATATATATATTTTGTATGTATATATAATATTTTGGAATAAATTGTCTCGTAATGTTATTAGGTTAATTACTTTTTAAATATGACTACTAAAAATTCTCCTAAAAGATATGTGTGTGATAATAAAACATGTTGAAAAGATTCCTTACATAATTTAATATCACAAACATAATACACAATATTTATAATTTGTACTTCAATAACTCTCCTCTAAAACAAATTTAACCAAGTTGGTAACCTATATATTGAAAACAATTGGCAAGAAAAAAGTATGACCTTTGGTGGGTTCATAGCTTTTCCAAAGTCATCCAAGTGCTCTGATGCACTGCACTGTTTATCAAGTGGTAGTAATGGGTGCTAGATTTGTGAAAATAAACACTCTATAAACAGATCTTACATAAAATAAAATAAAAAACATACACCCATGATTGTCCCCCAAATCTTGTGGTTTATATTTGGTAGAGTTTTAATGATTAGATGTTTTTATTTGTACTAGTCGATATTGAAAATATGATAAAGAAAAAAAGTTAACAATGTAAATATAATATAATTTAAATGATATATATATATATATATTAGCCTGGTTACTTTCTATAGCGTATTTACATATCATTTAATTAGTAATAGTCTTGAACAAGCAAATTATAGTTAGTTGATACATAATTATAATTATCACGTTTAAAAACAATGTATTTGAGGAAATGTATTTTAAATTATTACTAACTATAGATACCCGTTAAACATCTAAAAATCTGTTTATTTGACTAACAGGTTCACGTGCGGCGGACACATAGCGAACATGAAACTCTTTCACAAAATGGAGCTCATATGACTATTGCTTATGTTTTGTAAATATCTACTGATATCTCTAGATATTTAGTGCATTTGTTTCACATTAAATTAAAATAATTTTTAATTAAAATAATTTACAGATTATTTTGCAGAAATTTATTTAAAAATATTTTTTTTATTTTTATGTGTTTACTATTATAAAAATGACTTTTTAAATAATTTTTAATTTATTTATATACCATTTTATAAAAGTAATTTTTTAAATATAAAATTATCATAAAAGATATAAATTTTCTAATTATTATTTTTATAAACACATTTTAAAATTGATTAATGTATTTTAAATACTCATAAATAAATATAAAAAAAATTGTATCAATAAAATTACGATGGGAATGACCTGAAAGGAGAAAAAAATTTACTTAATAAAAATTTATTTCAAAGTCTCATAGAAGTAGAAAAAGTGTCACAATTGAATGAGATAACAATTTTGAATTTAAAAAAATAAAAATAAGGTCATTACATCATTTTCTCCTGTATTAAGATTGGTGTTTTTAAAATTTGTAGTATATTTGACTCTCATCTATAGCAAAGAGGAGCGAATGTGAAAACCTATTATCTTTAATTTCTCATTTTAAGCCAAAAAAATCATTTTTGATTTAAAAAAATGAATTTTTTAATAAAAAAAATCTAAAACAAACACATCTATATATGATGCATAGTTACAAGTGAAATATTGATATAAAATATCACATTATGATAAAAATTAAGACACAAATATGTTAATGAAAAATATGTTTTTTTTAATAATATAATTTAACTAAAAACGTTAAATTATTCTATTCATGGTACAAAATTACAATAAAAATTGAAAAATTTACAAATTATATTCGGTTATAACCACAAATAAACTTAATTATACGACTAATATTATATTAATATATAAAAAGTAATATATTTTATAATATAATAATAAAGAAAAATAGAGTATCTTAAAGGTATGTTACAAATTCTGATATTTGATAAATATTCAGTACATATATTTTATCATTTAAAAATTATCAATGCTTTATACATTTTATTCATTTATTTGATTTTTATATGCGTTTTTATTTATTTGATGTAATCTTTTAATATAACTTTAATAGAATATATTTTATTTTATTTTGCATCAACAAATATAGATAGTTATTTATTTGAATGAATGAAATTTATTAATGATAGAGATCAAATCATTAACCTTTATTTAATATTTATTTAACGTCTTAACTCAAATAGATACACAATGTTTTTATTTATTTTTAATTATATTATTAATATGAATTATGTTAACAAATATTTAAAGATATTTATTAAATCTATAAAAATAAAAATTTATATTAAAAAAGAAAATTTTAAACTTTCGATCAAAAATAAAATATACAATTTGTAAGGTCGTATTTCTGAAAAACACACCCAACCTACCATTTATGATAACTTTTAAAAATATGATATTCTGAAGAATTGATTCATATTCTTAAACACAAGAGAATGATTAATGTATCAATCAATCTGAAAAAAATTGGTGGTGATTGATTAGAAGGCAAATATATCGTCTCCGTATACAATGCCAAGTGCCAACTAAGAAGAGAAAAAGGCATTGCTTAATGTTTGCGTTTGTGCTATCTATTGGGATTCACTACCGTTAGAAATTTCTTAATTTACGCCTTTTAGAATTTTGTGAGTTGTTTCATCCAAATTGAATATGTACTTCATGCGTTTATCATCTTTCTTGCTTTTTTAAATTTTATTTTATTTTAGAAAATTAAAATATAATTATATAATTTTTTTTATACTCTTACAAAAATTTATATTTACTATATATCTTACATTGAAAATAGATGAATAGTTTAATAGGCACATGTAATGAAGGAAACGATTAGCGAATTAATGGATGCAAAGTGAATAAAACAATTCATATAAAGGAAATATAATGCAACATTTTGATTTGAGTATTTGAGAAGAAAAAAATTGAGAGTAAAAAATAATAAATGAGCTTAAATAAGTCTATATTTGTTTAGATTGATTATTTATTAATTTGTGTATCCAAGGTTAAAAGGACTTAAGATTAGAGATGGAGGGAGTAAATATAAAGATTTTGATTTTAATTTTAGAGTTTAATTGTCATGTACTATGAAGTGTAAAAAGTATTATACCATAGACATATCATAATAATTCATAAGCATAATCTTTATATGTAATTATAATAAAAGTTTAACTTTTTAAAGATATAACAAGTGTGATCATCTAATGCTGTAAAATTTATTTACATTGACAATATATATTAATTAAATCCTTAATTTTAACATATTTAAACTGATCTTGATCGAATAATTGTTTAAGTTCAAAATTTAAAATGCCATTGAATTGTGGAATTTCCTATTAGAAAGAGAGGACATTAACTTCCTCCATCTTTTTAGTTGGACAAAAATAATTCAACTTTTTTTTCTTTCTAAGCGGTTTTTACTAATGGTTATTTATGATTGTTAATTTATAATTTAGTTTTTTAACTCTCTATAGACTATTATGTTATAGTTTTCATTTTTACTATATTTATTTATTATTTTTATAAACAAATGTCAATAATATAGTAGTTATATTAGTTTTCTCGACTATTATGTTATAGTTTTCATTTTTATTATTTTTTTTTTTTTTTATAAACAAATGTTAATAATATAGTAGTTATATTAGTTTTCTCGAATTGTGACCGAAAAACAAAAAAGTAAAAGTGTTATCGTTTTTTTTTTACCGTTTTAAATATATAAAGAAAAATCGAAGAAGTTGACTCTGATGTTCGCAATGAAACCCTAATTTATGGAGAGAAAAAAAATGAGAATCTCTTTTATACCACCCCAAATGAATATATAACATATTTTTTATATTTTTTAAATTTTTTATAATGTATCTAAACACTACCTTATCTAGTTTTGATCTCCTTTTATCTCTCAAGCACTATTAGGTATTATATAACAGTACACATAATTTTAACAAGATATATGCAATAGTGTGATTAATTTATATACTCTGGCAACCGCAATTTATAACGCAACACTCATAATGATAATATTATGTAAAAATTGTTACAACCGTGAGATTTTTTTCAAAACTACTTATAATCCTAACAAACTTAGAGACTTCAAAACAAATATTTGAATTACATATGATAATATTCTACCACATAGGTATAACAGAAAAAAAAAATCAAAAACCTACTTAATGTGTTTCTGACCCGTACAAATTGTAATGAAAAAAATAGAGTCATATATATAAGATAATTTTATCTTTCATTACAATTCTAAACAAAATAAAACTTTTTTAATTTTTTCAATTTCAAAAAATTCTTCATTTTCATATTTAAGAGAATCGTTCGTCGCATATTTAAATTTAGTTGGTGTATAATTTGAAAATATTTTCGTTCTTTGTATTTTATTATTGTCTTGCCATCTGATTTTGTTAGACAACAAATCACCCATACTAATTTAGGTATAGAGTGGGAATGTAGATAAATAAGATCCTTGCATGCAAGCAAGCATTAATGGGGTGTCTGCAACGATTAATTTAGTATCGGTGATTTGTTGTCTAACAAAATCAGCAAAAATATCAAATGTTTATTATAAATTAACAATTCTACCCTTTTATTTATGATTGTTTTTTGTTTTGTTAATTATTTGGGTTGGGCTTATGCCATTCTATATGTTGTTGTAGTTTTGTAAGATATGTGGACTTAATTAAAATTTAGTCCAGAATATTGACATATATAAAATAAAAGAATACAACAACCCAAAACATTACATTGTATTTTTTTATTTGAATATTTATAATTCATTTACTAGATTAAGTTTTTTTTAAGAATACGAAGTCTATTTCAAGTTATATACCTAAAATAAATTTCAATAAATTAAAATCAATATTTTGAAAAATAATAAATTAGTTTTAGCCAAAAAATGAAAATATAATTCAAATAAGAGAATAAATAGAGTTTACTGAGCATGGTCAGTGTTGATTAAATTTACACTAACATTTAATTAAAATCGTCTATTTTTTCAAGTCATATTACTAATTTAAAAGTTAACAATCAATACGAAAAGAAGATATGCATTTCACATTTTGTTAATTACATACATAAGTGAAAGTAAACCAAAACAAAATCATCCAAATTTGAAAATGGATTTTTTTCTGAAACTAGTAAAGTTAAAATTGAGCACACATTGATCCCATGACAATGTCACACTACATATGGGAATGGAATGTGTGAGCACTTAATTATAGGTAATGGTCACTTCCTCTCTATGTGCTTGATCCTTTGACTTCCACCTTGCTTGTTTGATCTCCAATTATGACCAATTGAGGTTTATTGTTATTTTCATTGTCATCAATTTGTGGGACAGTAATTGGTAGTTGTTGGGAGATTTTTTGTGGGGACTCTGACATCATAACATTTTTTTGTTCTTTTGATTTGCCCCATACAACAAGATATAGTCCTGTAACCACTACCACTCCTCCAACAATGCTGATGTACATAAAACAAATCAACACAAAGTGGACAACATGAGTTTGACATTCTTAAACAAAACTTTGACTTTAGTGCATAAAACTATACAAAATAACAAGTGGTAAGAAAAGTTTGATTTTAGTCTTTAAAATTATAACAAGAAAATGAAATGGTTAAATCTTGATAATAAGATTAAATGAAAAATCACGTAACTTGTTTAAGTGATCATGTTTCAATTATATAACTCTTAATCATGATTATCTATGTATAGTTGTATGGTCAAAATTTATCTCCCTCTCTCTCATCGTAAAACTCTTTTTATTTGATATATTTCCTATAGCACAATTTACTCTCAAAGATTTTTAATTTTACCAATTATTTTAAAATTTTGTTAATTGCATTTATCCAATTGTTTGAAGTCTTGAATTTCAGAAACTATAATGACTATGTACTTCAGTAAAATGAGAAAAGTACTACGACATGGTTTTTTTTTATAGATCTAGTAACATACTATAAGAAATATACTTCCTCCTATTAATTACGATTCAAATTAATTTTATCATTAATTAAAATTCACATAAATTAAAAATTTATATAAATTTCAATCAATAAAATATATCACTTAGCTAAATTACGTGAATCCTACATAAATTTTTTGAGATTGATATAAAATTGAAAAAATAAAAAAATATGTTACAATACCTTCCAAGGTGGAGTTTCTCTGAAAGGACAATACAAGCCAAGGCTGTGACTATAATCATACGCAGGGGATTAAATGCAGTGACGAACACAGGGCCCATAGTTTTAATCACCGAGCCTTGCACATAAAATTGAATCGCCGAAGTTACTATTCCCTGTGCAAAACATTAGAAAAAAATATATTATTTCCTGAAAATTAAATTTTAGGATAATTGGGCTGGGCTTTATAAACTAACCGCATATACAGAAGCAAATAGTCTAGAGTCGAGGCCCAAAGCCCATGCATGAGGGGTATGACGCTCCATGAAAACAGTTACAGCAGTACTTTGAAGTGCACCAATAAAGCAAACCCACGTGGCTAAGGACATCTCAGCAGGATACTTTCTCAAAGTAATGGATTGTAAAATGTAGAAAGCAGAGAAACCAGCACAACCAATGAGAAGGAAAGAAGCACCAATGAGCCAGTGTGCACCAGTGGGATCATTCACATTTTCAGGGTGACTTGATGCTGATGATGAGCCAGCAATTTCAAGAACAGGACCTTTGTATAGTGCCATTAGAAATGCACCTCCAAGACTCACCACTGTCCCTATCACTTTCGCTTGGCATCCTATCTCCTTTATTTTCATTCGCTCCAATCTTATCAAACAAATTAATTATCTTTAATATTAAATTTAAATTTAAATTAAATAGATCAACTTTTTAAATTAAATAAAAAAGACAAATGAAGTAACTCCAAGAATGGCATGTGCGTGTGAGTGCAGTGATGACATATATAGCAATGATATTAATTATAAGTTGAAGAGGCACTTAGAAGTATAGAACCACCCCATGCTGTTGGAAGTGGGATCCGTGAAGGATATTCATAAGCACATTTCATTTCACACACAAAAACATTATATATTTTATAAAATTTAAATTATTATCTTACCGAAAAATGATTGCAAGTACAAAAGTAATTGAGGGTACGGAATTCATCACGGCAGATGCAAACGATGCCGATGTTAACTTCATTCCCAAGAACGTAAAGCACTGATCAAGTATTATCCTATTTAAATATAAACATAAATTACATAAACATCAAAATTATCAATATCCCACTCTTTTTTTTTATATAATGTCAAATAATCTTACTTAAAAAAATAAATAATAAATTATCCTACTTTTTAACCTTCGATCACAATTTGGGGATGCAATTTGGTAAAGAAGATTTTTTTTTTCATTTTAACATATGGTCATCATGCAGGTGACCTTGGGACAATTTTTTTTCTTTCTTTTTTACTATTTAATAAATATTTGTATTTATTATTAATTATATTTATTATTATTGAATAATTTAAAATATTTAAAAATTCAACATACTATTATAAAAAATAATTTTAATAAATTTAATAATATTATAAATTTTAATAATAATAATAAAAAATAATAATATAAAGAAAATTATATTAATATAATTAATTAAATTGAACCAATAAAATACGTTAAATTAAAGAAAAGATACATTAAGTTTATTATTATTATTATTATTATTATTATTTTCATTAATTTTTATTTATTAAATAAGAAAAATAAGAAGAATTTGTTATAATAATGTGTTAAAAGAGTGTCAAATATTGAAGAAAAAAAATCAATATTTACTCAATATATATATATATATATATATATAAAGATAAGATATTACGTACTCGACAAAAGCCAGTGCAAATATTTCTGAAAATATCCGAACTGTCATCTTGGGCCTAATTTTCCTGAAAAAAACAATGTAGAAATACACAAATGGTAAATCAAAACGCAGTAACTCAAGCTAATCTACTACTAGTAACAGTTTTAATTACTATTTATTGATATTATGTAAAAAATATTCACTCACTCGAGTCAATCATGTATATATTAATTTACTATGCACGTCTTTGACATTGCTAAAACAATTAAAATCATGTCAAAAGAAATAAAACTATCAACATAGTTTTAGAAGAAACAAGATGGTATTCTTTTTTGTCTCTAATTTCGACCACTAATTTAATTTTTCTATAAAAATGTGAGAAAATAATATTATAAGTGCATCATGGCATATAGTTCATATTGAATTTTTAAATGATGAAAATCTTATTGTATTGTACGTATACATGTTGGTCGATCATGCACACATATATATAATGATTGATATTTATGATGAAAAAGATAATAAAATAAGTATACCTTTCAAGAAAAAATGCAAAGGGGGCAAGAGCTACGGTGGCAATGACATTACGATAAACAACAAAAATATAATGACTCATTCCCTTATTGAGAGCATCCATGGTGAGAACATACATGCCAGCAGACCCAAATTGCAAGCTTATTATTAGCAAATATGACTTTGAATTGCATAACCATAAACTTAATTTCTCACAATATGTTAGTCCACCCATTTTATATATTAGTCTCTCTCCCCCCTCTCTTTAGATTTCTATTTGAGTTGAGGGAAGTGAGAAACTTTGTATATAAACTTGATTATGTTTGTATGGGAATGAATGCAAGAGTAAGGTTATCCATCTCAATATTTATACCCAAAGTTTAGAATAAGAGTCAAAATTTTAATATTATAATATATGAATCAATTACTTAATTGAAAATCCACTAATGACACAAGGCGCATTACATTACATGTTCCAAAAATAATATGATGCGCATTATCTACGTATACTTTCTACATACGAGCATTTCAGTGTCAAAGTTACTCACTATTAGTATTACTACCTCTTTTCCTTGTAGTTAATTGATTGAAACATCTTGTAAAATGTCTCGTACAATGAATAGAGAAAACATCTTTTTTTTTCTTCTCCATATACTCTTATCATAATAATGTCATAAATGTAATTAAGATATTTGCTTAATTTGACAAGTATTTATTGTAAAAATTTCACATAATTTTATTATTTGTTTTGTCATTAGACAACAATTTTTTTTTCTTTTAATTTTAAAATTTTTCACGTTCTATAAAAAAAAATATTTATTTCTTACATAATCTTCAACATAAAACGAGTTGTAATACTTAATTTAAAAGTGTGAAAAAGAACTTGATATTTAGTGATTCATTGTGATTTACATATATCAATTTCAATAATAGTAGCGATTGTTGAAGTGGATTAAAATATTAAAATATATCTCATATTATCTAGTAAAGTATCATAAAAGTAGAAATTTTTCATGACTATATATTTGTTTTAGTTCTTTGTGACAATACACCAATCAAAAATACTTTCAATATATATGACTCTCTTATTTTCTTATACTCAAGTCTTGTAAGTAATAAATACTATCAACTTGATATATGTCAAATAAAAACAATATTCAAATTGATTAAATAATAGTATATACTATAAAACGTTTTTTTGATTAATCATGCATTTCATTCTTTTATTGCGCAGTATCACCTCATGTCTAATTACTTTTATTGATTAAACATTTTTGTCGATTGTTTTATGTGGTTGGTAAATTAACTCATTTATATTTTTTTACAAAGGTAACCGATATATGGCATATTGATATTACAAGAATTATTACAACCTTTGAGAAAACAACATTTTTGTTGTTGCGTATATAAAACGAGGATATTTTTTCCCCAACCTTCCTACTTATATACCACTGTATATATAGTCGCATTTTTGCCGCCGCTGCAACTAAAAATAAATTAGGTTGTCTCATCTTAAAAAGGATAGTTTAATACAACTTTTTTGTTCGAAATCGCATTTAAATTTTTTGTCATTTTGTTGAAATATATTACTTATACAGATTTAGTGTTTTTATGTATTATTTTATTGTTTAATTGTGACGTTATTTTATTCAATGCTTTGGTAAAGTATTTATTGATTTTTCTATTTTATTGCAGCTTTTATTAAAGTTTAAATTGTTCTGAGTAATTTTAATTAATTATTAATTTTAATTAATCATTTAAGTGTTATCATCGTTGCAATAAGAAATATGAATATTTTGACAATTTGAATTTTATTATTTTTGTAGTTAAATATATTATTATTTTGTGTTATGTTGTTATTTTGTACTATTAACTTAAATGTCGTATATATATTCACAAATTTATTATTTTATTTTATTTTAATTTTAACGATTTAAATATGTGTTCTATCGATATATTCTATTAATTTAAATAAATAAATATACTTTTTAATTAAAAAACCTTTCTTACTCAAGTTCTTTTTTGAGATTACTTCTCTATGTTAATCATGTCTATTATTTTTATCCGTGTTAGCTTCAAATATTATTTATTTAGGATCCCCTATATCATGTGTCCGTATATCACTAATCCTTATCCGGATCATTAATATTTCTATTAGAGGTGTGCTTGTTTCCTTACCTAATCGCTTTACCTGTTTTCTAATAATGCAATGATGGATAGCTAAGTTATTAGTGCTAAAAGATGTAACCATCTCATGTTAGCTGCATAGCCCTTAATAATATTTAATAACTATGAAAAAGCTCATTACAATTACTAATATTTTCTAACTTTATAGCACCATCCTCCTTAAAGACACTCTTCAAAAATAATAATTTATCCCATTTTATAACACTTTCTTTAAAAAAATTTTAGTCTATTAATTATTTATTTTCTACTATATCTTTAATAAATTTACATTTTTTCTCTAATAAAATTAACAAAAATATTAATTAATTATCTTTTTTAAAATATATTTATAAATTTAATATTGCTATTAATTTTTTCCCGTAATTTAATCAATGATTCCTATCCTTAAGAAGTACATATATGTTACAAAAAAATTAAAGAATAGATGGAGCATCTAGGAATGAGAATAAGTTAGGCCCAATTAGGGGCCTATAGCATGAGCTTAATAAAAAAGTTAGACTCAGATTATTTTTAAAATCTATTTATTTAAATAAATCAGACTCATATTTATAAAAAAATCTATTAAGTTGTATGATAGACTTAAGCATAAAAAATTAATCATAGGTCAAACTAAAGTCTTTCTATGTATGACGTGATCTAACCTATTCCCACCTCTAAAAACAAGCTCTATTCGTAAAAAATTCCTAAAATGAACGACACTTTTAATTTTCAATGCAATATTAATAATTATTTTCTAATTGTGTTCACTAACTAATATTATTTGCATAATTCTAAAGTTAGTATCTTCTGTTTTATATTTATGGTAATTATAAATACAACAATACTTAATTAAAAAAATTTAATAAAAATATTAATCTCTCCAATTTATTTATATATTTTTATTAACTTATGTGAGACAAACGAGAAATATTTTATGATGATAAATTTCTTTTTTGGGTGAAATTATTATGAAACTAATAGTATCATTTTATTTCAAATAACGTGGTTAAATTAATTGATTGATTTATTTTAAAAACAGCGATTAAAATACTATGGTAAAATAAAAAAATTAAATTAGTTAAACATAACAATCTTGATGTACCATTGGTTCGTCCAATTGTTACGTGTCTTGTGCGTACAACTTTCGATTTAGGATGATTGATTTCCTCAACTTTTATGGTTCCTTCTAATTAACTTCTAGCCACATAAGTTTTAAATGATTTTAAGGAGTCTTTTTCAAACATTAATTAGGCCATGTCATTAGTCTAATAATGAACTGTACATGCATAATCTACTTTTCACTTTTTTAATCTACAAATGCTAATGCCAGCCATCTCTTAGACAATTTCTTTTTATGATAAACCTTTTAGACAAAACAAAAAAACTCTTCTTCAATTTTCAAATTATAAGAATTCCTTTCTTTTATTGGGTATTTATATTTAAGAACAATCAAATATATGTGTTGTACTTAGTTTAGGGAGAGTGGATTCTAAAACGAAGGAAGAATAAAATTATTTTTTCACTTTTTAAATTAGCTAACAAAAGTTTGTATTCTTCTTCCTTCTCTCATCACCAAAAAACGAAATAAAACAGTTAAAGGATAAAATAATTGTTCCTCTTCTCAACATTTCTCTCCAACCAAATGAATTCTTAGTGTTTGTTTGCTTCAATAAAGAGAGGATGAGATATATTATAATTGAAGAGAGATTATAAGGGGAGGGGAAAAATGTTGAGTATAAATATATATTGTTTGGTCGAGGATGAGAGATGGTGGAATTTTAATGGAGAAGTAAAGTAAATTGAACTTCAAATTTTAGACATTTCTAAATTTTATCCACTTTTGGGTGGGAGCTACATATATTATTTCTAAATTATTATATTATTAATTGTATAATATGATAAAAAAAAAAGGCATAGAATAGATAGTTTGTACACTTGATCTTGAGATTTTATCGAACATTAAGAACAATTTTCTTAAAGTATATGTAGTCAAAATATCATTATTAATTAGAATGACAATAACACATCGAGACTATTATGTGAGTAGATTGATAACTACATCTTATATTTTATGGATATGAGATATTAAGTCATCAATTAAGTATAAATATCAAGGGTAATATTTATATTAGATTGATCTACCATACGAACGCTACATAATTTTTTTCTGACAATGTTTCTCATGCAACTATAGTGAATAGTTATTTGACTTGAAATCACTATGATCTATACTTAAGGAATTGTAGACTTTAAACCCATCAAACATTGTTTGTAATAGGATAACCATAAATGTTGTTATTGAGCCTACAATAAACCATGTGGAGGTGTGTTAGAGATATTGATATGATTTGTCCCTCCTACATAACATGAGTTATGTCTTGGACCCCTCGATTGAGTGAGACCATAGAATAGCATGGTCATGTCAGAATAAATCAATATGTGATATTGAGTTTCTTGGTTTTACGCGTTTACTCTATGATCGAGAAATAAACAATTGAACATTGCAAAGATGATACATATTGTGAGTTGGATTCAATTAGACATTTGGATGAAGTAACAGGTACTTGCATGATAAATAGTAATTATGGTAAAGTGAAAATCATGTAATTGATTTTCTTAATAATTAAATAAGAATGATATTTTATTAGATGTCACTAATTGTTTATAATATTTAATATTTTATATTATTGTTAATTTAATGCGAAGATATAAACTTACACATTGAGTATTTAATGGAAGAAATATTATTTAATTATATAAATTAAGAAAAACAGAAACTCGGACTCGTAATGTACTCATGTAGCCGCTATTAAACCCATGAAAAGGGTAAGAGACAAATGAACTTATGATAGAACCGTTGCTCTTGTGATATTGGGGATCATCTCATCTCCATTTCAAGAGATAAATACACAAAGAGACAGTGTTTTTCATAGTACAATCATCCACCCATTCTTAGAGACAATGTGATTTCTCTTGCTCCTCTCTTTCACACAACAAAAATGAGTTATGTTAGTATTCCCTTCTTTAGATCACCTTGCTTGTGGCTTTTGGAACATTACCGACTCATGCTCTTCAACAATTCCCACAAATATACAATTGGCTTGGTTCTAAGAGAGCTTAGTTTGTTCCCCTCTCATATTTATGCTTTTGATTTCATTGGAGAGATGTTCAATTCTATATGTCATAAATACAAAAAGAACTACACAAGATATTAGATATGAATTAACAAAATAAAATATCATCCATTACAAATATACAGTTAGATAGACAATTGTGTATAACACTAATAAAGCCAATGTGACAAATACACACTCATTGTGAATGAAATATAAACAATGGTTGAAAGGCGGAAGACACTAATAAAGTCAATGTGACAATTACACACTCATTGTGAATGAAATATAAACAATGATGGAAAGGTTGAAATATCTAATTAAAAATTTAATTTAAATTCATTAATTTTTAAATTATTATTTTTATTTAGAGTAAAAGTTCATTTTGGTTCTTGAGAAATTTTAACACATTCAATTTATTCTTTGAGAAAAATTAAAGCATTTTTTAGTCTCTAAAAATATAAATCGAGTCAAATTAGTCCATAATTTATTTTAAATACTCAATTAAGTCTCTAAATAAAATTAAAAACACATTTTATTCTTTAAGACAAAATCATAAGAATTTAGTTTTTTTTTTCTCAGTTTAGGGAAAAATAAATCATAATTTTATTTCATCTAGAAAAACTACGAATTTAAGATAAAAATCATTTTGATTTCACTGGTCGCGATTCTGAATGTGTGACTTCCACAGTCTCTGTCATTTATTTCAAAAGTTGCATTTTTTTCTTCATTTTCACGTTTTTCTTCTTTGCTCTCGCATTTTTGTAGGTACGTTATTGTTTTTCCTGCTTGTGTTTTTTAAAGTGCAATTTCATGTATTGTTCATGAAGGATAGTGTTGTTGTTTAATTTGGATACTTTTATCATTGTTTTTTAAATTATATTATAATTTAGTGAGTTTTTTATTCTAGAAATTAAATTGTTCATTTAATTATTATCAGAGATATAATTGTCTATTTTTAATTATTGTCAACAATTTAATTGTCTTGGAGAATCTAATTGATGAATCTTCAGAAAAATTAATAAAAAAAATTAAATTTTTTAAGTGTAGTTCACATAAGAAATAATTTGGCTTAATTTATATTTTTAGGGATTAAAAAATAATTTTATTTTTTTCAATGAATAAAATAAATCTTTAAAAAAATTTCAAGAATTAAAATGGGTCTTTTACTCTTTTATTTTAAATGGAGTAGTAAATTGAAATAATTAATTATTAGTAGATGAGAGTATATGGATAAATATTCGTGTAAAACACTAGCAAAGTTAATTAATGTGACAAAAACCTAACTATAATTAGAAATCCTTAAATATTTATTGGGTATAGCAGATTAATTGCAGTAGAAATATGGTCGTATTCGTGGTGGCCAAATTGTGGACACATGTTTCTACAATAGCTTAAGTGCGTTCTTTGTTGTTTACTTTAATATCCCTGCCTGCCGGGAAGTGGAATTCAGTTCAGATAAGATTCAATCTCATTAATTACTCATCAAAATGTATTATCATATCATATAATTTATTTATCAAATTTAACGTTATGTAGTGTGATCACATGATAAATCTGTACGCTATTTAATGTACTACTATTTCATATACAAGAAATTCATAAAAAAATATGACTCTAAATTCTAATCATGGTACACTAATCATGGAAAATAGTTTTATACCGTTGTATAATATGAATTCATAATTTTGGTATGTATGTTTATTTAATATTCATTTTCTAAAAATAATTATACATTTCTTAAATTTTATTGAATGTCAATATAAAACTAGCTTACACACTAACGATGCATTTCCCTTTTTCTAAACAATTATGAAAACAAATGACATGTTATTGCATCTCAATCTCATGAATATAAATATCTATGAAGGTATAAATAACAAAATGTTCGATTGTCTCTCATTATAATAATTATTTGATGTATGTGAATCACTCTTTTGTATTGTCAACGTAGTAACTATTAAACTTATTAATTAATTAAGTAATAATTTTTCAGGCATACATAAATAATTTTTTTTTAACAAAAAAGCAAACAAACGATAAAAAATATATCATTAATCGCACTTGAGAGGAACATTTGATTTTTCTTAGTTTTATTAAACAACATATATTTATCAACATTATATCAATGGTATAGATTAAGATAATTATTAACTAATTTAAGAAAATATCATTCATCGCACTTAATATGTCAAATAATTTTTAAATACCCGAATACGTGCTATCCACCTTGAAATTCCTATTTTTGTGTTTAAGGATGTGATACTAAACTATAATGACGTGTTTGAGGGGGAAAATGGTGCCAAAAACCACAACATTATTGTGTCCACTTGTAAGAGGGCAACATAATGGTGGTGACATATTGTGGAAAGAATTGGATACGTTGCTTTAACAACAACTTTTTGATGACGAAATAAAACACAATTTACTTCGATGATGCATCGTGCATTAAATCACTTGGTTGAATACTTAAGCAAACATATTATAAAAATAAAATAAAAAATTATACACTAAAAATGTAAATTAATTTTACATTATCCGATAATATGAGTAATGTATAATTATATTATATAATTATAACTTACATCAATCGTTAACTATATAATAAATAATTTACATTTATTCATCATGTAAAATTGTTTACGTGTATCTATTAAAAAAAAACTTATGATGTAAACATATTATGATGATGTTTGGTGAGTTTGAAAGAAATGGAAGTGTGTCATTATAATTGGTATAGATGGAAGTTGAGATGTAGGAAAGGAAGGGATTCACAAGAAAGGGAATGAAAATAAGACAAACGTTAGAGTATGAGTTGAAAAGTTTGAGGATGTTTGGTTTTAGAATTTTGTGTTCTTATCTACTAGTGAGTGGATTGAGGAAACTTGATATTTATAAACTATGTTAAGTCTTGATTTTGAAAAATGTGTTTGGTTTTTTAGTGTATTATTGTACACGTATGCCAACAACACAAACAATACTACTATATAAATATAAAATATATTTCTTCCAACCTTGTTAAATATATTTATTTGGTTTAAATTTACAAAATACATTTAATTAGTTATTTATTTATATTTAAATTAGAGAGAATTACATATTTTGTCACTAAAAATATTTTCAAAAAAAGAGAGCGTGTAAACTTTCTGAAACAATCATCACTTAAACACATACAAATAAACTTCTATAAATAATTCTCTTTCAATCAAAATTTTATAACAACCTAATAATAATTCAAAGTTATATCAAATGACATGATAAGTAAATTGTTCCAAATCAAACTTACGAGTTCATGTCCCGAGAAAATAATCTTTCGGAGGACGAAAATAAGATATTTTCATACTTATCAGCATATTCTCTCAAATACATTTTTATTTGCTTCAAAGATAGGAAATATGTTTCCTTCTTGTCTTGAAGATCCATGGATTCTTCCTTGAACAATTTCCAAGTAAGAGTTGTCTCAACCATTGCCAATCGAATTTGCAAGTTCTCGCACTAAGTTTCAGCTTCATGGTATACAAAGTTGTTAAAATTTCGATTCAATCTTTAACTCTTACGAGTTTATAATTTTAGATCATAAAAATGATTTAACTTGTATGTAAATTTTATTTTTGATAAACTCTTAAGAGTTTAAGAAAACTCTTATAAAATCATACTATTACTTTTTTAGTGTTTTACGATCATTTCAACTTTTAATAAAATTAGTAAACTCTCAATATTAAAAAACTTTGTTGTTTTTCTACTATTTTGTTTTGGTCTATCAAAAATATTTATCTATTTAAAAATATTTTTGATTTACCATAGAGATAGAATATTGAATTATTATTTTTATGATATTTTATCGATTTTACATAATTATACAAAGTTACCTAAACTCTAGAGTTTAATAACCTTATTTTGACGTAAAAAAATTGATTCTTCTACGAATGAGTCCAATTCATTGTTCCAAAAATCTTTAATGCATATTAAACCAATATGTGTTCTTAATTATCAATAACTCAACATTAGATCAACTATAGTTTGTGACATACAGGATGCCCCCTTCTACCCAATAAACAAGAGTAACTAATCAGAGTAAACAAATATTTTAGGAATTGTCCTAGAGGTGTCCCACTTTTACATTAGGTCATTATTATCAATAATCCCCTCACTTGTCAATACGTAGAACATATTAAGACACTCGTTTAAGAAATAAAAATAGAAATAATTAAATCTTGAAAGTTATGTATTTATTACTATTGAGTTGTAAAAATTGAAAAAAATTCCTTTTTTTTTTCTCTTGTCCTAAATAAATTTGTTAGCATGACTATTAAAATATGAAGACTTCTACGATCCATTAAAAAATTAACATATTTTAACATAATAATTATATATAAAAATTCTTAATTTAGTCAATTTTAATAAATATTATAATAATATATTAGTTGACAAATTAAAAAAAAAGTTATACATATAAAAATTCAAATTATCAATACACACCATGTTTTTTATTGTACAATATAACTTGTTTTAAAATATTTACTTATCAACTTATTAGACGCCACTTTGTAAGTTAACCATAACCATCATAAACGTAAATTCAAACAAACAATTGAATTACGAAGGTTTTTATTTATTAAATTGATCTTAATGTATAGTGATTAAAGTTATAGGATTGATTCTCTTTTTTCTTTTGTCGAATTTCCAATAGTTGTTAACCAATAAACTAAAGAAGCAACATCAGCAGCATTAATACCAATCGATGAGTGTGAATATTACTATAATATTTATTTTGTGCATGTATCACTATCATCATTTCGTTAATGCTTGCTCATTCAGTAGACATTACATGATTCCTCCAATAGAAATGCCGTTAGAAAATGAACATATAATTAACAAGAATCTTCTATAAACTTGTGGGTAAGAAATTGAGAGCCTAGTAAAAGCAAAACTTGATATGTACAACAATGGGTTGCTTAGTGGTCATTAACTTATCCCTTTTTATCATCAATTGTCCTTTAATTTCACTTAATGGTTAATTGGTCTTATAAATCTCAATTTTTACTACTTATCTAGATGCTTTAACACTATATTAAGATCCGCCAAATTATCATCTATAGTCCTAATTTTGGACTTTTATTTCAACTTTCGGTAGGATATTCATATGCATATTAACTTTGATATAGGGTCGTACATATATTCTATTAAAAAAATAAATCGTACATATATTTTATGGCAAATATTTATATATATATTTACATGACTTATATGTTTGATTCGATAGTTAACTTTCATACTAGAAAAACAAGGGTTTTAGGCCTCAAAAGGAAAATAAAATATTTTATTATAATTAATAAAAGACCACATGTGTAAACAAATATAATCGTTAACTACGTACTTGATTAAAATATATTGTATAACAATTTTAAAAAAATGTTTAGATTCAACTTTTAAATATATTGTATAATAATCGTTAACTACGTACTTTATTTCAACTTTTAAATTGAAATTTGAAGCTTTTATCTCTACAATTGACTTTAGATTCAAATTTATTGTTCAATTGATTTTTATATATTTGCATTTAAACATAAATCATTTTATATTTGTCAATCACTTTTAGTCATAATTAATTTTATAAAATAATTTTTTATCACTGCAAAATAAAATATTTGAAGCGAGTTTGTTTACGTGTCTTATAATGAATGTTTAGTTTGAATATGTGGACTCTCTATTTTATCACATTCAAAAAACTAATCTCTTATTTTAAAATCAAACTTTTTAATCTCACACATATGATGTAATTTCAAAAAAAAATTAGGAGAATAACACACATTTGTTTTTATTTTTTGATAGAAGAAATAATAAATACCAACATAAATCGACAAATAAAATCTCATATGTCGATATTTATGTGTTAAACTAACACTTAAAACCTTCTTGTCTCCAATTTTAATACTTTAATTATAATTTTTTCGTACAACCATATTTTTCATAAATTATTATTATTTTTCAACACTAAATTGATGACTAAAAACAAAAATGATTGATGGCTAAAGGCCCAAGTGCTCATTCACCAAATAAATCACTTTCTCAGTTCCTTTTTAACGGGTAATTTTGTAAAAGAAATTTATTTTTCTTTTGTTTGTCGTATACATACTTGGTGTTACTTTTTTTTTGTTTAACAAAATAAATTTTATTCAAATGCTACACGAGAATAATATAATTAAATTTATTATCTGTTTGGATATTTCTCATCCACATTTTGAGAATAATAAGAAAGCAAACTACATGTTTATGATATAAATAAACATATATGAAGTCACTGAAAAATTATTAAATGAAAATTTTAATCCTAATCATTAAATTAATTTCTTTCACATATGAACAATTTTTAAAATATTCATATAAAAAACATATTTACTAATATTTGTTTAAATTAATTATATATATAATATTTGACAAAACAAATTTAACTACATATTAACAAGTTATATTATGATTGAAAATATTGAATTTAGTAATAGATTTGGTAAGCATCTTATTATTGAATATATTATATATAACACTGACTAAATAAATATTTTTAAAATATTTCAAGAAATACATAAAATATAAACTCAAAACAAACAAACCATCGGTGTTATATATAGTTAGTGTTATTTAATAGTGAGAGTGCTGTCGTGGCAGACATGATAAATACTGTTTGGCGTGATAATTAATTGAGGCTATATCTGACTCAAAATATTCCACAGAAAATAAAAATTGATCTTAATTAATAATAAATTAAAAGTGGATTTTGACGTTTACAAATGGAGTTTTAGTACCTTTTAAGGCTGCAAGTGGAAGTACACGATGGGTACAAAAAATGGTACAACAATTTTTCCTCAACGATGTGCTTAATGCGGTTTTAATCCATTTTCAGCCAAACGTTATCAACTTGCAAATTCTCTGTACCACCCTCCTCATCCTAATTCCTTAGTGCTTACTGGTTACTATTTATTATCTATATTTAAACTTTTCTTTTATCATATTCAATTTAGTATCCGAGTTAAAGAATTAGAAGTTCAGATTTAAATTTAGGTGAATGAAAATAATACTTACATAATAATTAATTATAAATTTTGATTGTTTAAAAAAAATCCATTATACTATGTTGATAATCTCAAGTTTGATAAGATATGACTAGAAAATATTTTAATAAGTGAAAGATGTTATTCTCACCATATAAGTCAATTAGATTGGATGGATGTAGACTCAACTCAAGTTAGATCCAATGAATTTTATCTTTTGTTTACACGTAGGAATAAACACTAATTTGAACATACACATATATAATTGTGAGATCGAGTTCAAACTAGATACAATATGTCAAATATAACGATATCGACATCAATTATTTGAGATAGATTTTATAGAAAAATGAATTTTATATTTTTGTTTTTGTAGAAGAGACGACAAATACTTTAAAAAACTAACACACACAACTACAAAAATTTTGAGATAAATTAAGGTCGGTAACATAAAGTTACAAGACTAAACTCTTGACGGTGAACTCGAACCTCAAGTATAATTCAATATATTAGAATAATTATTATTAGAATGAAAAAAAAAAGTTCATGGTTTGTTTGAATCCATTTATTACAATCCAATAGATATTTAATCCATTTGTTTCGTCGGTACTAGATTTTTGCATACCTTAAATTCTTGTAATGCAATAGTGAATGTAATTCACTTTGTTCATTTATACTTATCATTTAAGTTTATTTTACACAAATCAAGAAATAATTTTAAATAAAAAATTAAATTCAAGGACAACACTACTTAAAAATTTGAAATTATCGAAATTGTGCACACACCTAAAGTATAAAAGTTGTCAAAGATGAAAGCATTAGTGGGATCATGAACCACTCCTCCACAAACTATCATTTTATTTGAGTTTTGGACTAAATCATCTCCATTGACGGTCATCCAACCATCCTATTAATAATATCAAACAAACCAACAATGAAGGGTAGCCAACACACTTGCAAAACGAGGCTGAAATAGTTGAGTATTTAACATAATAGTTGAGTATTGAACATAGAATTCACTTGATACTTGACGTCGGTGGCCATGACACATGTGATGGAAACAATATCAGAGATTATCAAATTATTTGAATCTTCTACACATTGTCCAATACCACAACAAATAAATATTTCAATTTATCCATTTCCACGAATACATTTTTCAAGTTATCCACTAATTATCTATTTAGATTTGCAATACAAAATTCATTAGTCATATAAACATGAAATACACAATGTCAAACCTCTGACGCAAGTTGACAATCACATAAAATATAAAGGATTGACTCGCTAGTATTGCCACAAACTGGACACATGTCATTATAGGTCATTGAATGGTGAACACAACGAAGGTATATAACCAAACAACAATGAGAAAATTTACATAGAAAACACCTCAAACATTCAAGACTCGATCACTTCCAAATCCTCCGAAACTTATCTTATGCACTTCATTATTTATGTCTTTTATGGTATAATAGACTCTTCTTGAAAAAATGGACTCATCTGAATCCCGAGTCCAAAAAACACATCAAACATTCAAGACTCGACTACTTCCAAATCATTTGAAACTTATCTTCTGCACTTCATTATTTATGTCTTTTATGGTGTAATAGACTCCTCTTGAAAAAAATGGACTCATCCAAATCTCCAATCCAAAAAACCAAATACTGACTCCATATAAGAATGAGTTGCAACATAGTGTGAATGTGTTCAAGGGCTTCAACCAGAATCGATAATTTAATAGATTGTAAACTCCAAGTACCTAAAAACCTTTGGTATATTACACGAACCACATTTATTCTAATTAGCACACAACTCTCTTTGAAAATTTTGAATTTGACTAAACCACAAAAACCTTGAACATATTACACAAATCACATATATATTAATTATGGATGACTCTACCCAAAGAACATCTAGATTTGAGTAGAGGTCCCATTCTTCCTTGACAAAGAAGTTTGGGGTTTGTACCAGGCACCCCCCCCATTTGTACCTGCCACCCCCCATGCATGCTGAAAAGTCTATTTTACCCTTGATGTCATCTATAAAAACCTTAAAAAAAATGTACTTTCATTTTTTACACTCACAGTTTCGAAAGTATAGAATTTTCGAAGTTTCTTCAACTAAGCATTCGAAGTTTTCAGAGTTTTGACGTCAAAAGTAAGTTTCCATCGAAACTTTGCATGTTTTTAAAATTTTCGAAATGGCTTCCTCGAAACTTTAGAAATGGTTCGAAAGTTTCAAAATTAGGAAAGATTCGAACATCTAGAAAGGTTCGAACATTTAGGGGTTCGAAAGTTTGGAAATGTAGGAAGTTTCGAACATTTAGGGCTTCGAAGGTTTGGAAAGGTTCGAAAATGTAGGCTTCGAAATTTTTAGATAGGTTCGAACATGATGCATTTGAAAGTTTGAATTGCTTCGAACATTTAGAAAAGTTCGACATTTTGCACCTCGAAAGTTTATGAAACATTCGAAGTTTATGAAACATTCGAATTATTTAAAAAAAATAGGTCTCGAAAGTTTTAAATATTCAAAATATATGAATATTCGAAATTTTAAAAGGTTCGAAAGTTTTAATTATTTATTAATTATTTTATAACATTAATTTTATAACATTATTTATAACATTAATTTTATAACATTTATAACATTAATTTTATAACATTATTTATTTATTGATTATTTTATTTATTGATAATTTTTTTATTTATTGTTTATAAATTTTATAATATTATTTATAACATTAATTATTTTATTGTTTCAAATTTTATTTATTGATAATTTTATTTATTGTTTATTCTATTTA
>JBBPBS010000689.1:7116245-7137084 GCA_037974835.1 Cicer judaicum
AAATTATAAATAATTCCTAACATAAATATTCTAATATAAATATTTAATTTAAAAAAATTAATAAACAATTTATAACATAAATATTCTAATATAAATATTGAATTTAAAAACAAATTAAAAAACATTTCTAACATAAATACTCTAATATAAATAATAAATTTAAAAAGAAATTAAAAAAATTCTAAGATAAATATTTAATTTAAAAATAAATTATAAATAATTCCTAACATAAATATTCTAATATAAATATTTAATTTTAAAAAAATAATAAACAATTTATAACATAAATATTCTAATATATATATTGAATTTAAAAACAAATTAAAAAACATTTCTAACATAAATAGTTTAATATAAATATTGATTTATTAATAATATTATTAAAAACTTATAAAATGTTCGAACCTTTTTTCTTTTTCGAACCTTTCTATTCGAACCTTTGCCAAATGTTCGAATCTTTGCCTTTGCCAAATGTAAACTTCGAATCTTTCAATTCATTTCGAAGATTTGAACTAAACTTTCGAAGCTGTGAGCCAAAGTTTCGAAGCCCAATTGAAACTTTCGAATGAGCTAAACTTTCGAGGATTATGAGCAAGCCAAACCATTCGAAATTCTCAAACTTTTGAGGGCCATAATCAACACAATTTCGAAGGTTTAGTGCAACATAAAACTTTCGTGGCTATGTCATACTTCGAAATTTTACAACAACAAAAAAATTCGAAACTTCGAAAGTTTCAAATTCAAGAAACTTTCAAATATAATTTATTTTTTAACAAAAATAGCGTTTCGAAGGTTTTAAAAAAATAAAAGTTTCGAGAAAATAACTAAATTAGATTTCGAACTTTTCAAATTTTCGAATCCAACAAGTAATTTTCGAAATTTTCGAAAGTGGACCTCAAACTTTTTTCCTTTTATACTTTTTACAGAGGGTATATTGGTCATTAAATTTTAATGGAGGGTGGCAGGTGCAAATGGGGGAGTGTCTAGTACATTCCCCAAGAAGTTTTGATGTCTTGCATCATTCTAAGCCCAAAACCACCAAAGAATTTAGAAATACTCACCACATCCCAAGAAACTAAATGAACCTTGGATAACCAATTTAGTTACTGTGAATTATTTAGAAAAGGCAAATTTTGCATCTTCTACCCGTCGACACGTTGGTCAACCTTCTCCGGAAGAAATTGAAAAGAATTTCTACTATGTTGTAGAAGAGGAAAACTCCCGAATACTTCTCACGATCATCAACCATTTAAAATTGAGAAACATCACAAAAATTGAACGTAGTGTGGTAGAGTTTTCATGTCAGCATAGAGTTCCATGAGAATTTAACTTAGTATATTAATATGGCACGATAATTAAATCCAACTATTCCTTCCACAATATGACAAGTGACAAACCAATATTTTCAAATCAATTGAGAGAACTATCACATTTAATTGCTGAACCATCTTGTAAAACATTACATCTTATGGACGAAATCAATGAATGACATTCCAATTTTCAAAACATTATTAGTGAAGTTCTAATGCTAAAATGTTTATTTTTGTATTATAAAATTAAGTTTGTTTACTAACTCACCGAGTGTTATTTTCTTTACAAAAATTACCGATCAAAGTTGTCGTAACATTCACAATTGAAATTCCACAAACCACAATAAAACAAATGTCTATTAATACCTCGATAAAACTTCAAAAGTTAAACCAATGTAGAAGAAAATAGATCCATATTAGATCATAAATACAAAACTCCTAAAGCTGACCATAAGACTTAACCGAAACAAAAGAAAATCTTCATGCATTGCCTCATCGAGGGCATATAATTGTGCTTCAGAAAGATCCTAGTCCTCTATAGTTGATTACATATTGAAAAAGTCGCACTTATTTTGAAACAGATCTAGAGAGTATCATATCATATTATTTGTTGAAATGACATCTATAATTAATTGTATGAAAATTATAATCATCTATTTTTATTTATTTGATTTCAATAGGAAAAATAAATATAAATGTTAAATTATTTAAATTAAATAAAAGGAGAAAATATTTTTTTTATTAATTAGTTAAACAAATTTAAATAAAAATACACATTCTTGTAGGGTTAACAATTTTAAATTACTTAAAAATTTTGATTTACCAACATCAACAATTAAATTTAATAAAAAAAACAAGAGAACAAAGAAAAAAAGATATACCTATTTTATATTTTTGTAATAAACAATTGAAACGTTTGCTTTAAATAAATAAATAAAATTGAAGTGTAAAAGTATGAAACGATACCAAAGAGATATCAACTACGTTAGAATCCTAAAATTACCTACCACCTAAAAACAATAAAAATAAAATAAAAAAGAAAAGGGAATACAAACACTTGGTGGGAAGGCTTGCTGCTTGTTTTGCTAGGAGAAGAGAAAATGGGCTTTACGGACCAGCCATAATCACTCATGCTAACATTGTGTTTGTTAGGGGAAGTAGCCAACAGCAAATTTGTTTTGTGTTCTCTTTTGCTTTTTTGGACAAAACAGAAAAATAAATGGTAATCATAATAATGATTAAGAAAATGGTTCTAAAAGAATTACTGTTTTTTTTAAAAAACAAAAACAAAAAGAGTGTAAAAGTATGACATAGTAAATTAAGAAACACATGACTGCATTACTAAAAATATTTAAAATAATAATAATAATAATTAGACCAAAACCGAAACTATTATTATTAAGTTTTTACTTTGACAAATATCGATATTGTTAGGATAAATGTCTTGTCTCAATTTCAAACTTAGAATCTCACACTTGTATCAGTTAATTATGAGAGAATTTTTCATACCTTCAAAGATCAGAAAAAATAAAATAAAAAACCAAATTAACATATTTTGTCATATTTTGTCATTGTATGTAAAAAAAAGTAGATCTCATATACAATACTAAGAATAAAAAAAAGAACATTTGCAATAGAACACTTAAAATAAATATATTATTATAACACTATGTATAAAAAGGTCATTAAAATAAATACTTTGAATCAAGTGCAAAAAATATTCATAAAAACAATACTTTAAATCAAAGGTATAAACTTTTTTCACTATAACTGTCATTTGAGGTAATCAATCGCGGCGATTCACATCAAGATCACACTAAAGCGATGCAGTGATGTGGTGCAGTGCGAATCAAGGTCGCGATTGTTTTAGATGCATTCACAGGTCCTGGGTCGTGATTTCTCAAATCCACAAAAACTTGAAATATTTTTGTGCAAGAGAAACCAAAATTATTTTTCAATTTTTAAACATTGTGGGAGTATTTTTGGTATTTTTCCTTCTCACCCTAGTTACACTCTCCCTCATTTGCATTCGTACTCTTTCATCTTATCCCTCCATTCAAATTTTATTGTGTTCTCCTTCGCTTGATAGGGAAGCTACTTCGACACCACCCAATTGCATCGTCGTCCAGCTACGAAAACCACCCAGGTCTACTTCCTTCCTTTTGCCTCTGTTTCTTTTTCAACTTTATTACCTCGTGTATTTTCCCGCTTCTTCTTCTTCATCTTTTTTTATTCGTACTTCCTTCCTACTTTCTATTTTTTTATTTAGTTTTTCTTTTCTTTCTTACGTCCTTTTTTTGTTTTTTGTTTTTTTTTCTATTAATTTATTTCTTTGTTTTTTTTGCTTGTTTTGAAAATAGTATTACTACTTGTGAAATCTTAAAACCAATTGGTGATAATGTTGACCTAGCATGGCCATATGAGATTGCTATAGGACAAGATAATAGAAAGAGGGTGACATGTGATTTTTGTAAACTTGAAACTACTGGAGGAATTACTAGCGCAAGGCAACATCAATTTGAATTAAAGAGAGATGTAAAAAGCTGAAGAAAAATATCATCATATTATAAGCTATTCTTGTAGGTAAATTATGATGAGAAACAAACGCTAAAAGATGAGATCTTAAATGAGGTGGAAGTGCAAATTGAGGATGATGTATCAGAAACAAGGAGCATTTGAAGTTGAAAAATGGCAATTAAGGCCTCTGTATTGGCTGCCAAGAAGACATAAGGCCCATTGAATTAATGTTCATGAAAAAAATAAAACAAAAATTGGAGAAAGACAAGACACAAATAAGCATAAATAATGCATGTGACAAAGAAGTAAGAGCATGAATAGTAAAATACATTGCCTGTTTTATTTATACAAATGGAATTGCTTTTATGGTTTGAAGCCTCCAAACTATCATGACTTGAGGATTCTACTCCTTGAAAAAGAGTTGAAATATATAATAGGTTTGTTGAATGGTCATCAAGAGCAACGCATAAAATTCGGAGTGAAGGTGAAGAGGAGAGAAAAACATGAGTGGAAAAGGAAAAATGAGAATATTTCATTAACCATTATAGTGTTACAAAATGATTATTTTAACGTAATTTGAAGTATGAATTAGAAAATAAATTGTATCATGTTGATGCACCAAACAAAAAGTTAGAGTAAGGTAAAATAAGTATATCATATCATATTTATTTATCCTGACTATAAAACAAACTCTAAAGTAAAAGATAAAAAAAATGTTCATTTTTATATATTTTAGTGCTTTGAAAATTTATATTCTACTACTCATAAATTGAGTTCATTTTGACAGCAAAATCCAAAATTAAGGATCCAAAGTGCGTTTAGCCCATTCATACTTACCATGTTAGATCTCACACAACAAGATCAAAACGGGTATATAAACCCAATCAAAAAGCACAACTTTGATCCCTAAAATTACAACAACACAAAGATAACAACACAGTAGATAATTTTTTTAAAAAAACATAACTTCTCAAATGAAGTTCCAATAAAGGAAAAAATGTGATTAATCAAAGTTGTTTTCTTACTGGCCTCACGGGTAGGGATGGGAATATGTTAGGTCAAGCCGATTGTGGTCTACGGCCTAGTCTACATCAGACTCAGATTATACTTTTTTCTAAACAAATAAGATCAAGACTTCTAAAAAAATATATTTAGTTAAAAATGTTAGGCAACAAACATATAATAAGCCTATTAGGCATACCTTTTTGTTACATATATTCAACTTTAAGTAATTTACACATATTAACCTTATTTAGTTTTTGACATATTTAAATGTATTATTATAAAATATAATTTAAGTACGATGTGTACAGTGTATAAAACCATATTTTTTTAAAGATGATGTTAAATATCAAAAATAAAAATTAATTTCATTGACATATTAACTCGTTAATCTATTTATAGATATGTTTGATTACTTAATAAAAATATTAAAATGAAACAGACTTTTAAGTAGGCTAACATGTCATATCAGACTTCTGTCAATGTCAGACTCAAGCCTAAAAAGTAAGTATATGGCAAGCTATAGATCAGACTTAGACCTTGAATTTTTTGACCTGTCAGACTCAAGCATAGAAAAGTTTAGCTCGATTCAGCCTATTTACATCCCTACTCGCAAGATCTAGTTGTGCTGCCTTGGGAGTCGCTTATGTAGCGAAGCTACTTCTTTCTGAAGCAAACCAACGCTTAAGGAAAATTGGATTATATACCACACAATTTGATTTAGATCTCTTTCCATTATAACTTTTAACTTACTAAAATATCTTTAAGTGAATAGTAAAAATTAAAATAAATTTAAATATCTTGATCATATCCCCAATTTTCCAAATTTGTGAAAAAGTAATTTTTTTTCTTTGAATTTTTTTAACCGAAAATTTCTTGAACGAAATTTTTAGTAATTATATTTTAATATCAAAAATTTCATTTTAGAGTTATTTAGCAGGAAATTTGAAATATATGGTAGTTGTTTTAAACTGGAAATTTCATTTTTGAAATTTTCAGTATTGAAATACGACTATCGGATATTTCATTCTTGAAAGTTGCAGGTCAGTTTTTAATTTTTGTTGTGTACATATTTTTTCATTCAATTTTGTTTAGTGATGACGAGAATAGTGAAATATATTGTGGAACAAGATAATGATTATTATATATCCAACATGTGCAATCACAAAATTAGCACATTTTCACATGACCCAATCAGGGAGAGATCCAAATTGTGATGTTAGAGTTTTGCGATTTACTGATTTTAAGAACTAAATTTGTTTGAAATGGTTTATTTAATGGTTCTATGAACTCTAAGAGTTTAATTTGATGTACCAAAAAGGGTCAATTGATAATGCAAAATAAAAATAAAAATAAATTATAGAAATTTCAAATTATGCAATTTTCGGTAGAATAAAATTAACTATCGAAAATGTCAAAACTTAATTATCCGAAAGAGTTGTTAACTATCAGAAATTTTATTGCCAAAATTTCCGGTACACAATTTACACTATCAAAAATTTCGTGCTTGTGCCTTTAAATTTCCACAACACAAATTACACCACAAAAAATGTTGAAAATAAAAATTTCCAATAGTATTTATTTGTTTGTTGAAAAGGAAATTTTTTCAAGTGAGGGGTTCGATTTTGAAATAACATTTTTAATGAAAATAAAATAGATGAAATTGGATTTTTTTACATATTGGGAGTACAAGTAAAATTGGGGTACCAAATTCAATTTTTCTATCTAGGTTACGTAAGATGAACATGTTGGGCCCCTAATGCTAGCTGGAGAGTGGGCCGGTGAGCCCATCATTTTTATAAAACAAACATTTTTATGTTAATAATGTTTTCCTTTGAAAACAAAAATGCCATGATTGAAAATATACTAAAAGAGAAAGAGATGAAAATTTCGTATTTTCTCTTTTTAAGTGTGCTTTTACAATATAATGAGATAGCGATGTCTTAAACCTTTTAGATATACAATTCTAATTTTAAAATTTTAGCTTTTAATAAATATTATTTTAAAGTATTATATTTTTAGTAAAAAAAAAACTCAAACTACTTTATTCAAATTATAAATAATATTTTAAGATAGCTTAAATATAACATCAGTGCAGCTTAAAGTGCAAATATAAGATTTGAAAGTGGTCAAAATGCAAAAAATTAAAGTTATAAATGCAATCATCTCTAAGATATTTATTTTTTCCCCTCAGCCTAACAATCATATCTTAGATGAGGAAGATCAATTTTTTAGTACCAATCATTAAAAAGTTTTACTTAAGAGTGACGTCGTGAAAAGATCTACAAGATTATCATACGAACGAATTTGTTGAAGGTTTATATCTCCACTCTTCTTAAAATTGTGAGTGAAAAGAACTTTGGAGAATTTTTTTTTCTCTATCTCCTTTCATGTTCCCCTGCTTTAATTGATCAATGCATGCAATATTATATTCATAAAAGATTGTTGTATTCATTCTTTTAGAAGACAAACGACAAGTCTCTTGTATGGTGCTCCATAACCAAGCAGTTCCCCATCCTCTTCTCAAGATCAGAAAGGATATTTATCTACATCTAGCGAGCTTTTTGTGTATATAAAAATGTTTTAATATTTTTCCTATATAAGCTTTTTTATGTACAAAAGTCACATTGTTCAAAAACTCAATTTGTATTCGTAGTCAAAACTTTGTCTTTCTCAAGTCTTTCATCTCAAACTCTTTATTCAAGTAATTTATAGATTTCTGAAGCTTTTCAAGAATTTCTGTGATATTTATGTCATCAACATACACAACAATGATGCAAATTCATTTCCCTGTCTTTTCATATAAATATACTAACTAATTGAGTTGTTTTTATATCCATCACTTATCAAATATTCACTGAGACGATTGTATCACATCCATCGAGATTGTTTTAGCTCATAGGGAGGCTTGTTCAATTTGATATAATAGTCTTCTCAATAGTCTGAACTATGTGCCTCAAAGAAATTAAATTATTTAAAGAATTTCGTGCAAATGTCACTATATAGTAAGTCATATACATAAGTTGTAACAAAATTTATTGTGTGCTAATTGAGTTCATCATTTGCTATTAAATTAATTAAGTATCAAAAAGTCCATAATTATAAAAGTTGATCGGACCAAATAGTTCAAGTCATTTGACTCACATTTTAGTATAGGTCGGACCTTAAAAAAAGTGGTTCAAAAACATACAAATCTTTTTGCCCCAGACCAACTTCAGCTCCTTCGTCGACTAGTTTTTAAGATTCGATTTCCTAAACTTGCATAATGGCTTGTGACATTCTAAACATTTCAATCACAATGTGGCTTCTGAATCTTTGTTTAACATTGGTTGTCGTATCTTGCACAAGCATAGAAAAATGATAAGTTGAATTAATATTATTTCATTTTACTTGAAATTTGCATATAGTTTTAGTCATTGACTACTATACTACTCTTGTATTATGAATTGTACACATACTGGAAGTAGAAGAGATACCATTATCTTCATAAACAAATACTCAAGAGGCCTAGGCGAACCATTTACATATTTTGTTATGCAAGACTTCATTTTTTTTAACTTTAAAGTAGCACTTTGTAAAAAGTACTCTAATTGGCTATGAGCGCAGATAGAAAAATCCAAACTCCGCCGTGTACGGAGAAGATGACTTAATTTTTCCATCCAATAAAAAACAGGGACATAGACGAATTTTCTCTTGCTAATTGGATACGGTGTGGGGGAGGCAAAATCTGCCTCCACCTCGCTCTGTTGCCATGCTTAGTCCCGAAATTGAAATTAAGAATTTGCATCTCATGAGAAATGGTCTTGCAATTAAATTTATACGCTTAATAAATAATTTTGCAAGTCTATTTTGCATATGACATGTGCCACATGATGTTCAATATCAATCCTAATAGACATATAATATTTATTAAATGGTTGAGATAAAAACTCAACAACATTATCAAGACGTATTCTTCTGACGAGATAATCAGGGAAATGAGCTCTTGTTCGAATCAGTTGAGCAAGTAATCTTGTGAATGTCTGGTTGTGAGTTGACAACAAACAAATATGTTGACATCTAGTTGATGCATCAATTAAAACCATAAAATATTGAAATGATCCACATGGTGGGTGAATTGGCTCGCAAATATCATCATGTATACGTTCTAAAAAATTGATTGATTCACTTTCAATTTTTGTTGGAGATGGTCGAATTATCAACATCCCTTGAGAGCAAGAAGTGTATGAGAATTTATTGAAATAAAGAATTTCATGGCTTTTCAATTGTTGATCACATGAATTTTCAACTATTTTTCATATTATTATAGACCTATGTCAAAAAAACAAACTTATTATCATTTGTAAGTTTCAAATTTCCAATTACATGTGTTTCAATAGTATTGATATAAGTAGATTGAAATCCATAACATAAAGCAAGTAGCTATTACAATACATATTTTTATTCAAATCATATTTTGTGATACAAAAGTTATTTAATACCTCTTTCATTTTTTATTTCTAATATAGTATCTATTTAAACAAATATTCTTTAAATTTAATAAGTTTCTATTAGACTTAAAGGAATATAATGCATTATCTATCAATACGTAACTTTGTTCCTCCTCAAAATAATACATTAACTCTTTTGTTGCCTTCAATTATTTTTATAATGCAAGATACGATACTAACATTAATCTTCCGTTTCATTAAATAAGAGAAATATTTTTTTCCTTGAGAATGGTGTGGATAATTACACTAATAATGAGACATATATCTCCACTATTGATGTTAGTGTCAATACTCATTCTAAACTAAAGGAAAATAATAGAATAAATGTCAACAAGAAGATGTTGATTTCGATTATGGTCACGAGTTTTTCCATTATGATCGTGTGTTGCTACATTCACTTATTGGAATGGAGCAATGTCATTCAAACGAGCCTCGTGATTTTTATCATAAGTTTATTATTTTACTCGACCACAATAAGGCGTGAATTTTAAGTCAACATGTTTTTTAAATCCTTTTCCTCGATATAATTGTTGCATGAGCACGTTAGATGCATGAAAAGTGAAGAATGTTTTATGTAGTATTTCTTCGTCAATTACTATTTCTCCACACAATTTTAATTGAAAAGTGATTCTAAATACTGCATAATTATACTCAATTACAATTTAAAAATCGTGTAAATACAAATGCATCAAATCATAACGAGCTTTTGGAAGAATAATAATTTTCTTATGATTATATCTATCTTTTAAATTATTCCAAAAGACAAATGGATTTTTTTATTATGAAATACTCATTTTTAAGAGATTCATAAAGCCGGTGACTGAGAAATATCACAACTTTTGCCTTTTCTTAATTAGATTATCTCTTTCTTTCTTTTATAATGTCACCAAGACCATATGCATCTAAATTAATTACAGCGTCTAACGTCTAAGATAAGTAATTATTTTCACATATCAAGAGCCACAAACTCAAATTTTAAAACATTTGACATACTTAATATTATCTAAAAGTATAAATTGAGCAAGGTAGACAAAATTTTGAAATTTTGAACATATAAATATAAGATGGGTAAAGAGGAAGGAAAAATTATAGCAAGAAAATGTCATTACAAGTAACAACTAAGGTTAAATAGATTTAGACATGAATAATATAACTAGTTATCTTCTATAGAAAGAATTTTCTTTTTAATAAAAAAATAATAATAAAAAAATAAAAAAGAAAGACAATTGAAATGTGGTCAAAAGTGATAGAGAGATACACACGGGCAATTTTATTTTATGTATAGTAAAATAAGTATTATTTGATCACAAATATATGTAGGTAAGAAATATCCCATAACAGCTCATGGGGATTCTTCTGGACAATAAATATAGGGGAAAAAAATGTAAGTATGATTATGATAAGAACCATCAAATAATCAAAAACTACTACCATATGAAAATGATAAAGAAAATTTAAATTTCGGTCATATAGAATCAATGGTATGCTACAAAAGGAAAGCCGAACAAAATGGCATTAAAGATAGAATAGTATATGTGGGATAAAAAAAAAAACTCAACTATAAAAGTTTATAATACTCTCTAAATTGCTATTAAAGATATCATTCTATGTGATCATTTAGTGAAACAATTATGAAAGTATGAGACACTAACAAAAGATATAAATCATACACAGCGGCTCAATTAAAATAGGAATTAAAAGGATATAAATCATGGAAAACAAGGTACATTGTATTTAAATAAAAAATTACAATTATAAAACAATAACATGTTGTTTTCCAAATTAACTTACAATATTTTTTTACAATAACTTACAATACTTTAAAATGATATAAATTAACAAGAAATACAAACAAAATTAAATAAGTAATTATATAATTTTATATTTAAAAAACCATAAATACTACTAAATAGATCATTTCAACTTTTTAAAAATTATGAGTAAAAAAATAATTCTTTTTTGTTGTTGTTATATAACTTAAATAATGATTTTATATATATATTATATGCGATTAGAAAAACTACCAAGTAAAAAAATTACATTTATTTTAAAACTTCAATTAATATTCATATTTTTCTAATTTTGAATGATAATTTATTAGATTATATAAAATGAAAAAATTAACGTTATCATAAAATTGTACATATTTTTCAATGATAATTATTAATATTTTATTTTTAAATTCAATTTGAAATTTATTTTTTTAAATTTATATTTTATTAGATTTATCATTTTATTTATTTAAAATTATATTCTATATGAGTAACTGAATAAATTATTATCCATCGGTTAGTCACTATTCCAGCTGAAACTCATGATAAATTTTTTTAACTTAAGAGACATAATAATATATAGGACAATATTTAAAAATAACTTATCATATTTTATTGGTATATTAAATGATAATTAAGACATAAAATAATAACTATATTTTGTCCTCACCCTTGCGCTTATCATGTTCATATTAAATTAGAGAGTGAGAGTCATATTTACATTACCTTGTTTGAAGGAGGAGATTTGGAGATCGAATTAAGGATGAAGCTTTAAGGAACGAAGCATCAAGCATAATTTAATGCAATAAGAAACACCCTCAACAAAACTACTATAACATCTATGCAAAATCTTGTTTTAGTAAACTTCAAAACATTATTTATAAAAAAAAAAAAAACTGTGTAGTGCTAAAAGTGTAGAGAGTATATTTTTATTACTCAATTAATTTTTTATATTTGTTTGTCGTTTAATTGGAGGAGTTTGAAGGGGAGTGGACAGAGTATATTTTGAAAAAATTGAGTTTGGTTCAAATTTTAAAGGGAAAATCAATATATCTTAAAAATTATTTAAAATATTTTTATTTCTTTTAAACTAAACACAAAATCACTAAAAATATTTTGTCTCTTATTCTCTCCTCTCTTTTGAATCAAATAATCTACTCTCTCTTCCCCTCCATTAAACCATACAGAATCTAAGACGTGTTAAAGTTTTCATTATTTATTTGAGACATGATTTTTCACATGTTGTGATAAAGTACTATATAGTTAGTTTGGTAAGTAATCAATAATATATGAATAGTTATATTTTTCATTGGTGTATTTTTTTCATAAATTATCTTCTCTAAAAATAATAATAATAAAGACATATGAGATACTAAATATAAATATATATTTTAATCTAAAATCGACATTGATTTAATACATTGTTGGAGTCAAGATATGAAACTCAACTTCTTTGATGATGCATGTTTTTTGAATAAATGAAAATGAGTTTTAAATTCAATGTAGCTGAAACCGCGGGATTTAATGTTTGAAGTCAAATATCCCGTATAATACAGATGTAGAGAACATAATGTAGGTCATTTAATTCTATTTATATTATATTCTATTGTGTTTAATATAATAAATAAAACCAAAATCTAAGGAAAAGGTTTTACAACAATTTGCTTTTCTTCGGGCACAAGAAAACAGCTAATAAACCGTGGCTTGCAATGGAAGATTTTGCACTGCTCAAATTACAAACCAACAACAAAGCATAATATCATCAATCATTTTCTCATTTGTTTGAAGACAAAATCAATCATTGGAGACACTTGTATTTTTAAAACGTTAACCCTTTTTAAGGGCAAATGAAAACAGTTGAGTTGCGTTTGCAATTTTGGTCTTGTTGAGCAAAAAATATAGTTTTTTTTTACAAAACATATTAGTTTTTATAATCATATATATATATGATTTTTTTGATAAAATAATTTTTTTCACGTTAGTAGTGTATTGAAATAAGGCAAATGTAACTTAAGTTTTTTACATCGTCAATTAATTATAATTATTGAACAATTTGAACATTTTATATGAGTGATTGTGATTTGTTACTAGTATATAAAAATTTATAACAATAATGTATTAAAATTAAATTATTTTTATAAAAGAAATATTTTTAATAATTAATGATTGAATTAATTGATATTTATAAAATGACATTTTTACTTTATGTTTACATTTTTTCAATAAAAAAAATGAGACATTGTAATCCAGTGGAATTTTTTTTATAAATTAGATTCCATTGGAATGTATTAAAATGAGCGAAATAATATATAGATTGAAATGAAATAACATATACAGACATACAGTGAATTGAGGTAGGCAATTTCTTTTTTTTCTTTTTTTTTGTATGATGAATTACAGAACAACTCTACTTTGTTTTTATATAAACTTTGTTTTACCTTATAAATTTTTTTCAGTTAAGAAGACTAATAGTTAGACTTACACATTTAAGTGTGAAAAAAATGAAAATTTTCAATTTTAAATTCAAATTTCTGCATATTAACATTCTTGCAAGTTACCAAATGAGTTGTCTTTCATTCCTATAAAATTATTAAAAATTTGTCATTAAATTAAAATAATTATTAATGTTTTAAACCTAGAGTATTGTGCCATTTTTTTTACATTTTTTTACAAGAGTATTGTACTATTTCTAATATTTAATTTAAATAAATGTGGCATGATATACCAATAATCCCCAAAGTATATGACTAATAATGGGAGTTGAGTTTTGTTAGAAAGAACTAGACTTTCACAATGTAACGAATTACAATTTAAATTTCAATTAAAATATGTGTTGATATTTAATGTTCAACAATATTTGGAACATGATTACTTTTAGTGGATAAAACATGTTAAAATAAAAAAATAATAAAAATCAAATGTGTTTAGTTTGCATTCCAAAAACTCAAAATTATAATTTTGGTAAAAATTAATCTAAATTTAAATGTATTTTGCGTCTATCTATTTTATCTCACTGGTGATTTTGATCTCCTTATACAATAAATCCATGATTTTAGTCCTCCAAGGTTATTCACAAAACGATGCCACACAAACATCTCAATTGTCACTAAATTGTTTCCTTTGACATTTAGATGGAATGTAAAAAATAACTAAATATAATAGATCAACGAGTCCAAATAAGCCCCCAAAATAAGTAGATTGACACAATTTTGGTCCAATTTGATAAAGCTTGACACAAATTGACTTGTTAATTACAATTTTAAAAATGTTAATGTCACTCATCAATAATGACTACAGCGGATATGAATTTAATTTTTTGATAATAAATATTTTAAGTATATATTTAAGTATTGGTTAACATTTTCCTTTAGTATTTTAAACAATAATATATGTATACTAAAATTTTTCCCATTATTAAAAAAAAAAACTCTCATTATATATTTTAAAGGTGTATAAAGAACAAATTAGATCGAGTTTAGTGTGTAAAAACGTTTACTTGAATTCATATCCAGACTAATTAGCATTGCCTACTTAGATCATGAGATTGAATACCTTAATTTTACAGCCTCCCAACTAGATCATCATCTTCACTAATCATTAGCATTAGCTGTATCAGTAGTAATTTAGCAATTCAAATATCTGATCTGTATTCCCCTTTTAGTTGAGCTCACATCCAGCTAATTAACCCAAAATCGACACGGCTTGGTGTTCTTTTAGAGATATAATTTTATTTTTTTTATGAGATATATTTTTTTTTTTTGTTAGTTGGACATCGTAAGTCAATAATTATTCGTGACTCCTTATGAGCAATGTTTTACTATATAGTATTTAATTAAATATCAAGACATATTATCTGTGTTTGTGGGACAGCATACTAAGGTAACCCTTTTTTATATATCAATTAATTAAATATTAACACAATTTGGGCATATAACATTGTTGGCTATATACCCTTATATAAAGGAAACACTTCCCATATAAACGTACAATTTTGTACCCCAATTTTCTTGTCCTAAACAAGATATAATATAAGCCCTTTTCCCTATTCTCTCTCTCTCACACAAAAACAGAGTTATTCTGTTCTGTTTCTTTGCTGGAAGAAGAACCAAAATAGAAAACATGGGTGTTCTTGATAAACTTTCAGATTATTTTTCTGTGTCTCCAATAACTAGAAAGAAACGTAAACCAATGCAGGTTTTCATCAGTTTTCAGTCTTATCTATTTATTCAATTTCGTGTTTGGGTTCTGCGCAACTGCAACAGTATAGTGTTGCAGCTGTAGATTTTTACAGCTGCAATACTGTACTGTTACAGTACACGGTCCGGATTCGTCCAATTTCTACATGACTCTCTATGTAACATGATTTTAATATTATTTATTTATTTGTGCTTGTTGTTGTTTATCTTGTAGACAGTTGAAATCAAAGTGAAAATGGACTGTGATGGGTGTGAAAGAAGAGTTAGGAATTCTGTTGCTTACATGAAAGGTTAATATTTGTCTCTCTTTCTTGCTCTACAGCATTACTATTTTCTAAAAATACAAAGTTATATTAAAAAAAAAATTGCATTTTTCAAGCATGTTGGATTTTTCTTAACAAAAATGGAATAAACTTAGTATTTTCATCTTTTAATATGCAAATAATAAACTATACTTCAAATACTTCCTTCTCTCTCATGTTATGTTTTGTCTTACTTCAATTTTTACATTATTTTTCTTTTGTCATCATTTACTTAGGTTCGTTGCCTCTTCAATATTTTAAATTAATTGTGAAACTTTTTTTATGAATTATTTTTTTCAGATAACAAATTCAAACAATAAGAGTTGAATCTCAGTAAATCGTAATAGCAATACTCTTTTGTTACTTACGTTATGAAACTAATCTTTAGTCTCAAATTTTGTGAAGATTGAATCTTGTTTCTCCATGTCACAAGCTCAACAATATGCTTTACAAACTGAGCTACTTTGATTGCATTTAATTTTTATATTCTTGTAATAAGAAAATGGCATAATTTGGTGAGGTAGTAGTAAAAGGGTCATTTAATAAAGGTTCAAAAAATTGTTTGAGAGGTGGAGAGTGGAAAACTACATTTATGTTTTTCATACTGCCAAATACACCTAACATTAGTATGGAAAGAATATATTAAACAATGAAACGTTTTTTGAAACAAAATTATAGGATTACTGTAATTGTCCTACAAAAGTTGTGATTCCTCACGAGGATAGAGTAGAGTAGAACAATAAATTTTTCAACGCTTTTTCTTTTTTTACCAATCATTCAAAGATACACACTACCATAATAAATGAAACATATATTATTATATACCAATAAACCTAACTGTGTCCGTGAACGATCAAATCCATAGGGGATTCATGTTAATAATGTTCTTGGTCATTTTGAAAAAATGAAAAATGGAGTCAAATCCAAGTCATTACGCTAAAAATAAGCTTTTTCAACGCTTTTTTTAAACCTTTTATAGCGTTTTTTTGATACTAAAATTTTATTTTCCACCATTTACTAAAAAAATCTTAGAAATTTTAAAAGAAATTGAAACAAATAGATAAGGAAATTTTGAGATATGTTTAAGAGGTCATTATTTAAAAAAATTGGTAAGATTTGCAAAATGCTTTTAATTTTCACTTTTTTACTAGTATTTTATTAAAATTAAATTGAATATAAATGAAATTATACTTAAATACATGTAAAAGTGAATTAAATAAGAAATTAAAAATTAAAGGCAACAATTTCAAATATTAAGTTTATTTTTAGATGTAAAATAGATTTTATTGAAATTAATTTTGCATTTACAATAATAAATTCAATAATAATAATATATGAACATCTATTTTTTTATATTTGTGCGTCATCTAATCCATTATATGTAAAAATATAATTAATCATATTTTTTAACGTGATTTAAATTAAATATCTAACAAACTGAATTAATTATATGTTTACAAATGATTAATTTAAGTGAAAATATATTTTTAATTAAAATATACAATTGTACTAGAAATGAAGTCTAAATAATTTAAGAACCATACAGGTGTGAAGCAAGTGGAGGTGAATAGAAATCAAAGCAAAGTAACTGTTTCAGGTTATGTTGACGGAAATAGGGTTTTGAAGAAAATACAGAGCACTGGAAAAAGAGCAGAGTTTTGGCCTTATATTCCCTACAACTTGGTAGCTTATCCTTATACAGCACAAGCATATGACAAAAAGGCACCACCTGGTTATGTCAAAAACTCAATGCAAGCACTACCTAGTCCAAATGCTATGGATGAGAAACTCACTAATCTTTTTAGTGATGAAAATCCTAATGCATGTTCCATCATGTAATAATAATATGCAATTATGCTAATTGGCTTCTTTGTGTTTACATGGATCAACTTTTTTAACTACTTTCAAAAACTAGACATAGACAGAGTTTTGTAGGTTTAAGGTGTTTGTAAGAGACTATGAGTCATATTATGGTGTTGGGCTAGGAGAATAAAACAGAATATATAATTCTGTTTAATCTTATATTTTATGTCCATCTTATATTTTCTTTTAAAAAAATTATTATTAATAGTAATGATACTAATGAAAATTTTATAATTATTTTAAAATTATTATTGATAGTAATATACTAATGAACATTTTATAATTATTTTATATATAATTTAAATTTTATTATTTAAAGTTATAAATATATTTTTTTACCACTGAATTGACATCTGGTAGAGATGTTTATCTTTTATTAATTTATTTTTTTGAGTTTAATGAACTTAAAAATAATTATATAAGTTATTCAATTTTTTCACTACATTAATATTTCTTAAGAAATTTTAGGTTGGTGAATAATAAGGTTGCAACATAATTAATTATGTTTTATCCCAAGCTTGGTGAATAATAAATTTCGAACAACTTGTCAAAAAGTATTTACAACATAAAAAGAACAAAGATTTAAAATACTAGTTTTGTTTTCATTAAAATAGGTTAAACAATGAACTCTTAGTCTTGTAATAAGTGAATTATTTATAAAATAAGTTTTCTAATAATAATCATTTTTAATTTATAATGTAATATTTATGATTTTTTTAATTATATTTTCCGATTAATGTTAGTACATTGATAAAACGATAAATATATCAAATATTAGTATTTTAATAAAACATTATTATTTTTCTTTTATTTATACACTTTTACTGTTAATTTACGTGAAATAATCAATTGAGTGGTTGACTGTATTCAAGGGAATAATAGTTACTGGGTTCACGTGTACCTCCATGTCAAATGCTATCATAGGGTCTTCTATTATTGTAAAAGAGCTATGCTTCTATTTTTTTTGTGGTAAGGAGGGGATACACCCCTAAAAGAGCTGATCTATTTGACAAAATTGGTCATATGCTACTTAATAATTGAAAACCTAGCTTATAGGCTATAGCTAGTAGTTTAAAATTAATGAAATAATGGATCGTATTAATTAATTTAAAATGTTTTAAAAAAGTATTTTTTTTAAATAATTTTTCATCTTTTATCCACGATTAACCTCTTTCAGATAATTTATTTGACTATGTTTTAGTAGTTTTTTTTCCTTCTAACCATATTTTTCAATCTACAACGTTATAATTTAAGATCTTGCATGAATGATACATGTTTTAGCTATATTTAGACCAATATAAAATAAATCAGATTAACGTAAAATTAGTAATTATTGTTAATCTAACTATAATAAATATAAAATGACATATTTGTATAATTTTAATAAGAAACCTATTATAAATATATATTATTAGTTTGAAATAGTTATTACTCTATATATTTAATTTATTTCAAATTATTTATCAACTTAAAAATTAAAACATTATCTCGAACAATATTAATTAAATAAAATGAGATAATATTTGTTATTATTTATTAATATTTTTTAATAATAAATTTTATTTTTGTTTTATAGATTACTATATAATTTTTATAATTAATCATATCTAAAATATATAATTATATATATATATATATATATTAGAATTGGGATAGAATGGCTAAAAGTGTCATTTTTATTTTTATTCTAAATGATCAACATAGAAAATTGTTATCAAAATAATAAAAGATAAAATTGAAATAGAAATAAATTCAAGTACTACCTGATAGTTTCATTACTTTCTAATTTGTCAATCAAGTGTACCTCAAAGAAACATTTCTTTCAAGAATTAATACAAGTTTTGTCTAATATACACAATCAAGATATATAGAGTTACACTATGCACAAATTTTATTTTCTACCTATTATATCTCATTTGATTTAATAATATGATTTGTTAATCTAATGATAAAAATAGATTTGTGGAGATTTATTTTACTTGTAATCATATATCCACCCCACTTCAACAATCATTACCATCAAGAGTACAAGGCAATTTCAAAAGAACCTTGTGAACCTTTTTTAGATCCCTAATTAGTGTGCATGGGAACTCATATATATAATATCTAACAAAGTTAAAAAAAGGGGTCACCATTTAATTTCCCACTAAGGACCCTCATGATTCTTGCTATCCAAAATAGAAAAATTAATGTACCCATAAAATTACCATTCATTGTGATCTTAGTTTTTGGAAATTTGCTTTGGGAGTTTTTAACCTTGATTCAAATATTCGATTTCAAAATTGAACTACCTTTTCCAAAGGATCGTGCACAGCTTTATCAGTATGATCTTTCAACTACAAAAAGAAATTGGGATACATTTGTCACGGGATGGAACAAAATGAACAAGTATAAAGCATTTTTCTTTTTTAGAAATTCAGTGAGTTTGTTTTTCTTAGCAATGAAGAAAGAAGAAAATTGGATGATTAATGGGCATAGTGCATATTTTGGGGATAGGGAAATTAAAATCATACATATCCATCGAATGCAATCTTTCTCTACACAAAGTCTTAACAAGGATGGTGATGACTCTGCATTTTGCTCAACTGTAGAGTGTCTTACCAATAATTAATAACACCTTAAATTTTCTATTAAACATTTCTTCACCTTTTGTAAAAACAAAGACTTTCTTCACTTTTTTTACACGGCCTTTCTTACCCCTTGAAGGTGTAGGATTTGCAAAATTTGATTTAAAGACGGGTTTAGAAGTGTTGATATCTACTTTACAAATGTTATAAATTCACCCACTAATAATATTGTTGTCATTTTTAATATTTATATACATATAAATATTCAATATATTTAATATGTTTTTACATATTAAAAATTATAATTTTTTTATTTTATTATTATATGATAATTATTATTTTATTATATTGATTATAATAAATATGAATTTTAATTTATTATTTTTTATATATAAATGAGTGCGAGTGTGGGGTAGAAAATTCAAATTGCATCTCGAGTAAAGATATGAACTTAAATTTTACATCCAATAAGAAGTGAGTGCAGATTTTATCTAACTAGTCGAGTGCAAGGTATGGAGGTAAAATCTTCCCCACTACCATGCTATCATTTGTCTCAAAATATCTGTTATTATTTCACACATATTAAAAAACTATATTAAACGAAAGACAGATAATAGTGATTTTATCTAATTATTTTTATTAACTATTGTATTTTAATCATGAAATCATAAATACAAAATAGAAGAATAATAAATTATAAAAGATATAAATAATATTATTCGATGATACAGTTAAAAAATATTAAAATTACGCTAAAAACAAAAAATAACACATTATTATTATTATTATTATTATTTTTTTTTTTTTTTTTTTTTTTTTT
>JBBPBS010000689.1:7137261-7147395 GCA_037974835.1 Cicer judaicum
TTGAAATATAATGGTTATTGAGGGAAGGATGGGATAGCGATTAATCCTTGATTGAAAATTTTAGGATACACTAAATCTTGTGAATAAAAAAAACAAAAGGTTTTCTTAGGAATCACAAAATATAAAAAAATAGAAGAAAATCTAGAATGAATTATATCATCTGCCTTAGAAAATTCAAAAGGTGAAAACTCCAAAACCAAAAGCCCATTCTGGATATATTCTTTACATACACATTACATATTATAATGTTCTCTTTTAAATAGAAGAGAATGTCTCGAAGATATATGGCAGAACGGAAAGAGTGTGGTCCTCTCTGGGTTCCTTGTGGTTATCAAAAAGTGCAATTCGAACCAAATGCCATAACTTGCAGTATACTTTTTTTTTTAAATACTAACAACATCTTTAAAAAAAATAGGGAAATTCTGTAAATAAAATAAATTCCTTCTTCAGAAAAATTCGATACTCTTGCAAATGCAACAAACATGTAGGTATTATTTTCTAAAAGACAAACAGTAGCGTCAAAAAGGCCCAAATTAGAAATCAAAGACTCAACCCAAGACTCCACGTTTATATTTTTCAGTTTATTTTTCACATCGGAAATTTTGAGAACCCGAAAATTTGGTTTCTAAGTTTTTTTCACAATTTTTTTATATATTAGAAATTTCAAAAAATACGAAGTATTTTGTATTTAAATTTCTTTATTTCGAAACCAAAGATCTCGGCATATAAATTTTTTCTTTATTTTTTATGAATAAATTTATAATCTGGATTTTTTTTTTAAAATATGCAGATAAAAAATTTAATATCTGTGGGATATAAAATGAGTCCAAAAATTTTCAATGATAGAAAGTGGAAATAGTTTATCAATGAAATTAGGTTCTTGAACAACTATGAGGGTACCAAATTCAATTTTTATGGGAGGAAGTGATATGGACAAAAATCTAAAAATCATCGCAATATGTGTTTAAGTAAATTTATTTGAGGTATACCTCTAAAGTGGATTTATATCATCTCATATTTTATTTTTTTTGTCTGTATATGCTTAAATCGACTATTGATGAATACATAAATGATCAATATGATTAATCTAATCTTATGTTCATAAGTAATTTGTAGGAATGAAAAAAATGTTGAGATTGGTGGTGGCCACAAAAGACACCTTCTTCAAAATGTAATTTCAAAATGTCTAAATACTTTAAAAGTTTGTGGCTTATATTGTATAATATTTGAATTTAATATTAGAGAATTAATATATATATATATATATATATATATATATATATATATAAATTCTAGTTAATTTTTGGAAATTTATAAATAAATTTCTTACAATTAATTAAAATGAGTCATGTGTACTCAATTAACTTATATTTGTTAATAAAATACACACGATTAATTTTAATTAATTGTAGATAAATTAATCATAATGTTTGAAAGATAATTTAAGTCTTACCAAATTTATAAGTAGAACTCAATACATTTTAATGTTGAGATACTGTTTACCATAAATTGCAGTTTATGGTGTACCATTAAAAATGTACAGAGTAAAGCATGGTGCAAAAATTATTATTTACATGCAATTTATGATATTCAAATATTAAAAAATGTAAAATCATAAATAGTATGCATATATTTAATAAAGTTTTATTTCATTTCTTAATCGATGCTCTCAAACATATTTATTTCATTTCTTAATCGATGCTCTCAAAAATCAGTTAGATCCTTGTTGGTTACTACTGAGAACTTGTCCATCGGATATCCGTACCATTGTCCCTCTAGGTACTAATGTTTTCTAATAACACTTAGAGAAAGTGTGACTCTTTCAATCACAATAAAAACAAGCAATAAAAAATGTATTTTATTTGCTAGTCTTACGATAGCATCTTTTGAAATAATTTTTTCTAATTAACAAAGATTTTACATGATATAACATCTTTTGGAATAATTTTTCTAATTAACAAATATTTTCCATGATATAACATCTTTTGGAAGAATTTTTCTAATTAGCAAATATTTTCCATGATATATAACATCTTTTGAAATAATTTTTTTTTAATTAACAAATATTTTCCTTGATAGGAAAGTTTTCTCTCATTCAAAGCAACATTTTCTATTTCCATGCTAGCACAATTAGCTAAATTATGTGAACATGTAACAATTTGAGTAATTTGATGAGAGTGTTTCAAATTTTTTACTAAATAGTTTCTTAACATTAAAATTTGACTTTCTAAACTATAAACTGTACTTTTTTTATTAACCATTTGTTTAGTATCTCTTTTTATTTATTCATAAAGTTCTTCAAAAATATCTTGTAATTTTTCATAAGTAAAATTTTTCATTGTCACTTATCTTTTCTTTTACAATGTTTAATTAAGATAAAAGTTTACAACATCATTATTATCAGACTTTTCACTTGGATTTTCATCACTTTATTCCTATACTATATAAACTATTTCACATTTTTCATCATTTTTACATTTCTTCTCATACTAGTTCACACAATCCATTTTTCTGTGACCGAATTTCCCTCACTCATAACAACACGTGATTAATGAGTTGTTGACTCCCTTGTTACTTGATTTATTCAATTTGGTGTAGAACTTGTCATTTTTTGTTCATTCATTTTCTTTTAAGGAATTTATTATACCTCAAAATCATCTTCTCATCACTTGAACAAAGTTATTTGTCTCATCATTGTCTAATTCTTCTACTTTTTTAGATTTTGATGATGAACTAATTAGAGTAATACTCTTCTTTCCTCACTTTTACTTTTTTTTTTCTTCCCGCAATATCAATATATTTAATTCTTATTAGTGCGCTTCAAGTTTATCAAACAAAATTAACAAAATCACGATTGACACTATCCTTGACTTTGCAATTTATGTTACTATGGGTTGCCAATTCGTACTTAAACCTCTCAATTATGTTTATTAAATATTCTTTTGCAAAAGTTTTACTTAAAATATTTAGATGAATTACAATGTGTTGCAAATCTACAGTCATTTCACTTTGCTTCATGCAAAAAAAAATTATAATTTTCCTATATCAATGTATTAATTCTGATTTGTTTCACTTTATTTATACTCTCGTGTGTTGATTTTAAAGTATCTTCGTTTTTAATAAAATTATTAAAAATTTCATCTTATCTTAATATATATATATATATATATTTTAACTCTTTGAACATATTGAATTTTCTTTTGGTTTAAATTTATTGAATAAGTTTTTAGTTTATCAATCAAGAGCAATCCTATCTCTAAGTAACAATTATTAGACTAAAAGGATGAATTGCATTGAAAACAAATGCAAATTTTGAAAATAGGAATAAAATAATAATAGAGTAATGGAGAGAGCACGTGCACGGCACATTTGTGTTTGAATACTAAAATTGCATTGCATTTCCCTGTTCTGAATTGCGAAGAAAATGTCATTCTTCACTCTCAACCACCTTCCAACCCCTTCTTTGTCTACGCGCTTCACCACCCCGTGCGTCAACAACTACAAACCAACCATTTCATGTTCCTCTTTCAAGGTCACTCTTTTCTCCATTTAATTAGTACTTGATAAATTGAAACAGAAAATTGACATTGTTGTTTGCATTTGCAGTGTAAGAGAGAGTACACGAGTGTGATGATAGTTCCCACTGGTATTGGTGCCGCAATTGGTGGTTTCGCTGGTGACGCCTTACCCGTCGCTCGCGCTCTCTCTTCCCTTGTTGATTGCCTTATCACTCATCCTAATGTAATGCTATCACTATTACTTCCTTATCCAATTTCATTACATTTATGTTATCATCATTTATTTCTATTTCAATTTCAATATTTAAATTTGGAAATAAATGTTTTGTTTAGGGCGAATTCCTACACAAAAACGTGTGAACCAAAACTTGTTACTTTTGGAGTTCTCTTTAATTTTGTATGGATTTAATTTTAAATTTGGAAAAAAAATCTTTGTTGTTAAACTTATTGTAAGATTATCTGTTGTCTTTAATTAAACTGGTTACTTTTGGAGTTCCTTTTATATTATAGTATAGTTTTCAATATGATTTCTCCAATTGCAAAATGTTAATCAAATTTATCTATTTGTATGTATCTGTTATCAAATATATATTTGACAATATTAATTTAGTTTCAAATTCATCCTCGATATTACTAACTTATCGTCATCATAGTCCTGATATTACTAAATCTTTTGGTTTTCTTAATTTCACCAAAATATGGTTGTATTGAATGATAACGCGGAAAAAATATGCATTTAATTTTTTTGTTTATTTGACTTGTCAAATTTTGCAGGTGCTAAATGCAGCAATGTTATACTGGCCAATGCCTAATGCATTATATGTTGAAGGCTATGCGCTTGACAGATTTGCAGAAGGGTCATGGGCCTTACAGCCTGTTCACCAAAATAGGGTAGGACTCACATAATATATTTGATTTGTGCTGCATAGGACTGTTAAGAAAGGAAAAAAAAAACAGAAAAACCCAACAGAACTAAAACCACACTTAAAAAATTGTTGTTTGTGAGTTCAGGAATTGATATGATGTTTCAAACACAGTTCAGTAACCTAAACCGAATCCAAACAAACCATACCGGATCATTAACCGTTTGACTTTTTATTTTCCAAACTGCTTTCGCAGTTCAGTTTGGTTCGGTTTAGTTTTCTTCGTGAACTGAACCATGAAAGTCTGAGTGCTGCATCATTGACTCGTGTATGGCTTAAACTGTTGCTTTCTTCCTCATGCTGTTTCTTTCCAATTAGAAGAATGTATGTACTGAGCTTAATTGTGTATAAGCAGGTGGGAATAGTTCTTGATGCTGGTATAGAGGAAGAGCTTCGAATTCGCCAGTTGCAAGTAGCCGATGCTGCAAGGGCTTCCCTTGGATTGCCTGTTGTAGAATATATTGTCACAGACACGCCACTGGAGGTATATATCCAGTATCATCTTGTTTTAACAAGCATAATGAAATGTGAAAACTGTGCTATATTATCAACCAATATTCCTTATTAGACATATCTTTGGTGATATATGTTCATACAATTTGGACTGCATAACAATTAGATGTGATGTGACTGTCATTCATGTCACTTTAGGGAGCAGCTTGAAGTTACATATCAAAGTTGTAGGATTTGTAATCACAAACACTTGACAAGATATGCTATTTGTGCACTAGAAATAGCAAACAAAAAAATAATCATATAAAATGGAACATTTTCAACCAGATGAAACTGCGCAGAGCTATCTCGCTGTTATATGTTTATTTTTCCTATTTTTCGTGTTGAGCATGGCTCATACTCACTGATAAATGAGCAGTTGCTCAAGCGTAGTGGTTGTAATCTGGATTGTGGTATTTAAACACTGCAATATACTCTGTAACCATAAGAATTGCATAATCGAAAACTACCATAGCCATTCTGCCGACAGAGACATAGGCACAATTGACTGAACTCTGTGATTAATTGTTTGTGTTCTTGTGTGTGTTAGTTTATCTGTTCTCTTTGGTACTGGATGTGCTGTTCTAACACCTCAAATTTTAAAATAGGACAACTTTTTACTCACTTCAGACATGTTTTAAAGTTGTATTTTATTTGTTCCCATCTCTTGAACTTATTTATTTTAGAAGTTTGATAAAAGCATCTAATCTTTAGACATGTCTATAATTTGTGGTATCTAGTTCATGATCTATAGCTATTTAAAATGTTAAGCCAAAGTCAGAACAAGCCTAAAATCATGGCACAATGCAAATTGACTTGCAACAAATGTTACAGGTGGAAAAGTGGATTGATCCCAAAACTGGCAAATCAACAGGGAGGATTAAGCACCCTGATTCATTACTTAGAGCGGTGCAAACCTTAGTGAACAGGTCAAAAGTGAATGCCATTGCTGTCGTTGGACGTTTTCCAGATGATGAAACTGACGATGTTGATGAATATCGGCAGGGATTGGTATGGCAACAGTCGCTATGCTATTGAAATTATATGAGCATGATCTAAATACCGCAGAATGTAATTTGATTAATGTGCAAGTTTATATTGGACTAAGAGAAATCATGGATGGTTATGTTCTTTCTCTATCTTGGTCATTAAATTTTAAATTGATGGAAAAAGATTTTCAATTTGCTTATAAACATTGTCCTCTCTTTTGAAGTTTTCTCAGTCATGCCTTTTCTTGGTCAGAGCTCAGAGGTTCTAGAATTAATCGTTTTGTATCATTTGGTTATTGACATTTGGTTACTTATTTTTTGCTTTATACAGGGAGTAGACCTACTGGCTGGAGTTGAGGCAGTCATAAGTCATTTAGTGGTCAAGGAGTTCCAAATTCCTTGTGCACATGCTCCTGCAATGGCTCCACTTCCCCTGAGCCTTTCTCTAAGTCCCAAATCAGCAGCTGAGGAGGTTAGTAAACTCTAATTGAAGGTGTGTCTAGTGCTCAACACCGACATGTGTCGTTGTCCAACGTTGACACATGCACTTACATTCAATCACTTCTATTTTCTTAAATTATTGTTGGTGTCTACGTGTCAGTGTCGTGTAAGGTGTCTATTTTAGTGCTTCATAGGAATAGGGTAGCTTCCACATGTGAACTAATTGTAACTTGCATCCATAGGCAACTAAGCCTTGTCCTACTATCAATACTATTTGAATTGTTTATGCTAAAGTTTATACAATATCTTATGCAAAGATCAATGTCTCCATTAAGTGAATGAAATTTGTCTTGTCAAATAGATTGGGTACACTTTCCTACCATGCGTGCTAGCTGGCCTCAGTAAAGCTCCACAATACTTGGTCGAAAACTCCAAATCAACGGAAAAGGGTTGCATATTCGCAAGTGATGTTGATTCTGTAATCCTTCCCAAAGATGCTTGTGGAGGGGATGGAACTCTTGCTTTTGCAAGAAATGGAAAACATAAGGTATTAATGGAAGCATTAGTATATATATAATATATATATATATTTTTTTAATTTGATCAGCAAAAGCAAGAACTATTGACTGATGATGGAATTTTAGCTTTTACCTACACAAAATGAAACTGTATCTTGAAATTTCTATTATACCATTTTTTCAATATCTGACAATATAAATTTCCTTGCAGCCACTTATCATTACCGTGGAAGAAAATGAAACTGTTCTGGATGATACTGCATATAAACTTGGTTTTGAAGCGGTAAGCAATTTTTCATTGAGTTTAAGGACTGTGCAGTGACAATGTAAAACTATTTTACACAATGTGCAGTCAGATCTCTCCATGATGCAACTATCTTATATTATTTCCTAAAATATTGCGACAATAGTCGAAGTTGCGAGATTTGATTTGATGTCTGTGTAAAAAGTTTTATATTGTCAATGCATGGTCTTTAAACTCTTTTTCATTTTGTACATTTGTTCTTTTTAGAAGATTGGGTTAGGTCTTTGTGAGTTTGAATCGAAGTTCCCATGAAACCAATTGGCAAAAAGTCTTCTAGTTACATTTGCAAATTTTCCCCCCGAGGAAGAAAATGAGGAAAAGGATAGGCAGAATTAAGATAGATAAGTAAATAAGTAGAAATTAGTTTTACCATTTGATGCAATTCAAGATCAAGTTATTCGATGTTGATACTCAGAAGTTATAAATTAAAATATATAAGCACTATCTCAAAAGTGCTTCATTTATCTTCCAATGCAATTAAAATGAAAGCATTTTTGGTTGATGAAATGACCTCTTCTGCAGCTGCATGTGTCAAATTATTGGGAGGCTATCGGAGTTATTGCAGCTCACAAAGCAGGGATAGATCCATTTTCACTTAGAAGAAATAAAATTCTTAACATTGGGTGCAGTACTTCTTCTATGCCTGTCAATGGTCACTCCATTTCAAGAGAAAAAGTTATCTACTGATTAAATTTTTGAGAGATCATTGATAGTGTATAATTTTTTTTGGTTATATTAATCATTGGAGGAAATAGTATTATATTGTGTATTTCTCGGAAGGTAGTAATAAGTGTTCTACTTCTAAGTTGTAACTATATCTATCTTGTAACATATTGTAGGATCAAGTTTGCAGTATATAGTGAATTGGTTTATGTATAATTTGGTTTCACACCTCACTTAAGCCTTTAATTGTTTAAGCTTAGTTATTGAGACATTAGCCAACCTGAATTGAGTGAAAGCTTGGCAGGAAGGAGGGTATTATCACTATCAATTAGCAAGTGAAAGTTATAAGATTGGTCTGGGGTCGAAGAAGGGTGATAAGAAGATATAAAGTTCAAACTAAACCCACAATAAAATACTAATTAATTATACTAACATTTTTTCATTTTAAAAAGTTATCAAAGAAAAAATATGTTTTTTCTGGGTTATATAAAAAATTATATTTCTTGTGACACTCTTAACCCAATATAAGTTTAATGTCAAAAGTGATCATTAATTTCGGTTTTTGTAGTAATAAATATGAGTTTACAAATTCAACAAAGCTATTCACTTTACCGTTAAATAAGTATGATTGAATATATAAACTGTTATAGTTAAAGTTTAAATTAAAATATAAATTAAAGAAACGGCTAAAATAATATAGGTTACAAAATTAAAGTTTATCCGATTCAGTTAATTCACATATTTGGAATTTGGAATTAAACACTTACAATTTTTTCACATAATTCTAATTAGGGATGACAATAAAATTCACACCCGCGAATACCCACCTGTTTATTTTTGACGGAGGAAACCCGTTTTAATTGGATGCGGATGCAGATTTTCTCCGAAATTAAAATTCGGGGGCGGGGACGGGTTTGGGGTGGTGATATTCACCGCACACCCGCCCCCGAACCAGCCCCGCAAATATTATTATTGCAATTTTTAAATTTTATATACATATAGATATTTAATATTTTTTAAATATTGCAAACTATAGTTTTTTCTCTATATAAAATATTTTTTAATTTTATTATTATTTAATAATAATTATTTTATTATAATAAAAATAATTTTTAAATTTATAATTTTATATATATGAGTGGGTACGGGCGGGGAAACCCGAGACCCGTTGCAGACAATAAGTGTCTAAATTTTACACCCAATATAAAATGAAGACGAGTGCTAGTTTTCTCCGATTAATCGAATACGGATGTGGAGAAGATAAAATCCGCCTCCACCCCGCCCCATTGCCATCTTGCCATGCCTAATTCTAACAACACATTCTCACAAAATCTCATTTTTCACCATATCTCCTTTTTGGTGAATCAAATTTTAGTTTAGTCAGCTATACTTTCATAAAAGAATATCTCTTAAATACAATTTCTTTTCTAACATGACATAGCTTATATTTTATTATTATTGTTATAAATTTGTAACTTTTCTCCATTTGATTATAAAACGCATATATGGTTCATGAATTATCAATCTCTCTCGTTTGCTCTCTTTGAATTATAAAAATATAATACATAAATTATTTTCGATCTATTTAACTATCTCTTAACTTCACTGTCTCTTACACGTTGAAAATAAACGAGAGACTATCTTAATGAATTAAAAATGATTTTTAAATCATTTATTAAATTTATATAGTTAAGATACTTATATAGTTAAATTATTTATCATATTTATAGAGTGAATAAGTACATATTTTTGAAATTGTAGTCTAATTTTACAAATTGACTATTAAAGATATATGAGATTTTAGAGTAGCGACCAAAATATTCCATCAATAATTTTTTTGTTATAATGTTGATTAAATATATAATTCTCGCCATTGATTCTATATTTATGTCTTTTCAACGAAAACTAAGTTATTTATGAAATTTAGTCATTGTAAAAATACATTTATCAATAATTTACGCATATATACTATTTTATAATATACACATAATGAGATTGAACATAATAGTTAATAGTTAGATACAAACAATTTTAATTAATATTTTATAATTTTAAATATGTATTTATTAAAATATTAAATTAAAAGTAAAATATTCTGACATTTTTAATCAAATTTCAGGTAATGAGTCACTTCTCTATTTTTTATTATTATGTAATTTATTTAATTTTATGGTAACAATTTTCATCATGTCTTAAAATATTAATGTTATCATTTTTTTTTATAGAAATCTAGAAAATTATCATCTTCTTTCGACAAAACCCGTAAATTTGATTATCAATTTCAAT
>JBBPBS010000689.1:7147720-7160033 GCA_037974835.1 Cicer judaicum
AATCTATATATCAAATCTTTAAATAAATTCATATTTTAATCATTAACAACATCAAATCAATTAAATAAAGAACTCACACATTAAAATTTAATCACAAATTACGATTGAAGATGATATTTAATTTCCTAAGTTTTATTTGATTACGATGATGATTTTTTATAAAATAGATAATATTATTAATATTTTAGATATAAATAGTCAATTTGTTAATTAAAATAAATAAATTATTAATTGTTAAAAAATAATAAAAATTAAATTTTTATATAAAATTAAATTAAAAGAATTATTTTATCGAAATTAAATGATTATTTGAAGAATTTGACATTTGCATTTCAAAAATCAATTTGAAGTAAACCATTTTAAAGATTTACCATAAAAGGAACAATTTAAGTAAGTATCCATTTTAAAAAAAATAATAATTTAACTAAATATTTCACTCTTTAAAATTCAAATTAAAAGATTTATTTTAATTGTATTTTGTATAAAAGTTTTTCCTCCAAAACCCGAAGTTTCTAGGGCTCTCAGATTTCTGTAGTTGAAGCCGAAGACACAGAACACGCTACTATCATTTTGTGGGTTTAGGCAAACATATTACACAACACAACCGCAGGGTTTATAACTTCGCATCACACACAGCCACTGCTAATCGAAGAAAGAAAGAAAGAAAGAAACAATGGTAGGTTTCAACATTCAACCATATGGTATGCAATCCATGCTCAAAGAAGGTCACAAACACCTCTCCGGTCTCGACGAAGCCGTTATTAAAAACATCGACGCCTGTAACCAACTCTCCACCATCACTCGCACTTCCCTCGGTCCCAATGGTATACACCATTTCATTTTCATTTTCTTTACATTTCGTCAAATTTCATTTCTATGATCTACTTTCTGTTCAATATTCAATTATTCGGAATTCGTTCAACTTTATTCTAATTAAACTTACGAATCTCAACTAATTTGTTACTAATACTAACTAACTTAACAAACTCCAACTACCTGTAACCAACTCCTAACAATATCTAACTGTTCTGATGTTGTTATTAGGGATGAATAAAATGGTTATAAATCATTTGGATAAACTTTTTGTGACCAATGATGCTGCCACTATTGTAAATGAACTTGAGGTTCAACATCCTGCTGCTAAGATTTTGGTTTTGGCTGGGAAGGCTCAACAAGAGGAAGTTGGTGATGGTGCTAATTTGACTATTTCTTTTGCCGGCGAGTTGCTTCATGGTGCTGAGGAGCTTATTAGGATGGGTTTGCATCCTAGTGAGATCATTAGTGGATATACTAAAGCAATTAATAAGGTTTGTTAGGTTCATGTTATTTGGATTGTTTATAATGGATGGATTGAAAAGATAGTATTAACAGTATTGTTAGTAGCATATCACAAAAAAATAGCTGTTTGTTTAAATTCTGCTATGCTATAGTGTTGTTAACACTTTGTATTAAATTATGCATTGTGTAACAATAGTGGTTTGTTAAAACTCCTATATGTTATAGGACTATAGAGTATCTATATCTGCTATTAGAGCATATTGATTATTAGTTTCACGAAATTTGGATTGTCTAATACTTTATTGCAAACAATCCCATCCAATACTTTATTTCATCCCCTTAATTTTCTTCAGTGATATGACATTCAACTTGTTTTTCTACTGTTCTATCATAAAGTTATTCAAACAGTGAAATAATTACTTTATTCAATTTTATTACACTTTCCTTTAGATGCATAGATATCAAATTATTTTTTATGGATGGATTTGGAGAGAAAGACAAGGGAATGTTCAACTTTCTGTTTTTAAATCGAGAAAGTTATAAAATGTTGATAGAAATAAATAAGGGGTTTTTGAAAAATAACATGATAATATTTGTTAAATCCTTTTAATTTTGAAATTTGAACAAAAAGATCTCAAACTAAGGGGAACTTTTATGCAGAGCGAAAAGTTGAGCATCCTTTCTCTGTCCCTCGCAAACTCCTCTATCCCAACATTGTTTAGTGATTTATCTTAAAAGCCATACCTTTTTCTTTCTTTAAGTCGTTATCTTTCTTCAGACTGTTGAAATTTTGGACGAACTTGTTGAGGAAGGTTCGGATAATATGGATGTCCGTGATAAGGAGCAAGTTATTCTACGAATGAAAGCGGCTGTTGCTAGCAAGCAATTCGGTCTAGAAGATACTATATGCTCCCTTGTTGCTGATGTGAGTATATATTTATTACCTAGTTTTACTAAGACTTAACATACTTTGTTAGTACAACACTTGACATTCTGATATTTATTTGGAAATTGTAGGCATGCATCCAAGTGTGTCCAAAAAACCCTGTAAACTTTAATGTGGACAATGTTCGTGTTGCGAAGCTCTCAGGTGGAGGCTTGCGTAACAGTACAGTTGTTCGGGGAATGGTTCTGAAAAATGATGCTGTTGGTAGCATAAAGAGAACGGAGAAGGCAAAGGTTGACTTTCTATATATTTTGAACTTTTTTCAATCAAGAGTCTACTATATTGTTCATTAATTAGACTCTTCACAACTTTGTCATTTTTCTTAGACGATTACAGTTTACACAGAAGCCTTAACGGGCTTTTCAGTGGTTCATTATTTTGACATTTTGATTTGTATCAAGGCTGTACTCTTGGCTTTTATCTGGTTTATTTTGTTTGCCCAATAAATTCTCCCAGCTGACGATGAATTTTTTAAACGAATGATATTATTATAATTAAAGGGCATGGCAATTAAAGGAACAAAGTCTAGAAGATGGAACACCAGGATAAATAGGAGTTGGAGTGTCATTTTTTAGTTGTTGCTTCAATTTGAAAAGTAAAATCCGGATTGTTGACAAGCTGTCATTTTATAAAATTGATGTGTGGATGTTATTTTTTAGACTATTATTGCTTTCTATACTATGGCTATCTAACCTGAATATCTGCCAGCACTTGTCTTTTGAATGAGTTTTAGGTCCTGGAGAAGCAATTGCTATCACTTTTCAATATGCTTATTATCAGAATATCAAGGAGCATGATCTGTTGCTATTTTTATTTCATTTTTGACAAGAATTTTTCCTCATTATGATATGCTTTTTAATATCTTCATACTGTGTCTAGTACTGAGTTCTTTTGTCAATTCTCTTTTAGGTTGCTGTGTTTGTTGGTGGTGTTGATACATCTGCAACTGAAACTAAAGGAACTGTTCTCATACATTCAGCTGAGCAGGTATATAAAACGACTTTAATTTGGATTATTATTTTTTTGGTTCTGTTTTATTAGATTGTAATATTTATTCAATGCCTTAGTGTTGCCAGTTCATTTGTGTCTAAACAAGCTAGTGGTTTATTCCCCTCTCCCCATAAAAGGATAGTTGAAAAGGGGTTTCGTGGTAGGGTGCAATGATTGACTCGACTGTTATTACTATCCGGGAAAAAGAACAAGCAATTGATGATGAAACCTAGGGCAGTAGTTCTCTGGAATGTTATTTGGTCGCCAAAGATACAACCAATTTTTGTGCATTTAAAAGCCAGTCAGAGACATTGCTCTTTCTAATTTCTACCGTATCAAATCAAATGCATCTTTCATTTCTGTTATCACCAGGAAATAGAGAAAAATTCTGATGCTGTTGTAATCTGAATCTGATGGACCAAGTTTTTCCTTTTGTAGTTTATGGATTATTTAATTATGTTTTTTCTAACTAGTATGACAACTTCTGTGCTTAATGATCTTGTTTTTTTATTCTCTATAGCTAGAAAATTATTCAAAAACTGAAGAGGCTAAAGTAGAGGAACTCATCAAGGCAGTAGTTGATTCTGGTGCCAAAGTGATTGTAAGTGGAGGGGCAGTAGGAGAGATGGCTTTGCATTTTTGTGAGCGATATAAGTGAGTGAATTCTTACCTCATTGGTGCTTTTAATTGCCTCATGCTACTGTACATCAAATAATTAATTATAAAATTGTCACTATCAATTTTAAGTCATGCTATATATTTTTTAGAAAAGAACATTTTAAGTTATGGTATGAGTCTGTGTATGTGGTTTTCATACTCAAAATTCATGTTTGTAGGCTTATGGTTCTGAAGATCAGTTCTAAGTTTGAATTGCGCCGATTTTGCCGTACAACCGGTGCTGTTGCTATGGTGTGTTCTTTATCTTTCACTTCGTAGCGAATCTTTTTGTACTGTACCTTCTTTCTAATTTATTTCGTTTCCCTGCATCAGTTGAAGCTTAGTCGACCAAACCCAGATGATCTTGGATATGTTGATTCTGTTTCAGTTGAGGAAGTTGGTGGTGTAACGGTATGTTAAAGAATTGTTTGGTTTTTGTTATATCCATGGTTCAGGTTGGCATATGACACTCCATCTTTTTTTGTATAATGTTTCAGGTGACCATTGTAAAAAATGAAGAAGGTGGTAATTCTGTATCAACTGTTGTCTTAAGAGGAAGTACTGATAGTGTACTAGATGATCTTGAAAGAGCAGTTGATGATGGGGTGAACACTTACAAGGTAATCGCTGATGCTGCTTTTTTTTCCTTCTTTTCCAAGTCGATTGTACTTATCCCCCGGAAAATAATTCTGTTAAAAGTTTGGCCTCTGGAAACATGCAGGTTTTTACTGCATCTTTTTGGATCACTCTTTTGAAAGGATTTTATTTTTAGAAACAATAATGATTTGCCTTATTTTATGCAACAATTTATCAGGCCATGTGCAAGGATAGCCGTATTGTACCTGGAGCTGCGGCAACTGAAATTGAGTTAGCTAAGCGGGTCAAAGACTTTTCTTTCAAAGAGACCGGGTATGATGTATTTCCCTTTAATCTTTTTTGTTAAGAGTCCCACCTTGGATAGTGGTCATTGTTGTCAATAGTAAATGCAGGTCCATGGAGGAGAGGGCCCAAAATCCACAATTTTTTAATGTCATGGCTGCCAAATAAACCGCCATAGTCCCCATATAAACCACGATAGCCGCTATCATCTGTAAAAATGGCCATGGCTGATTGTTGAAATCCTGCCACCACTTTCTGCATGGCCGCCATTCGATAACACTGACAGTGGTATGGTTTGAATAGTGGTTATAAGTGGGAGACAACCCTCACCTTATAAGTTGATTTTGTAGTGTTGAGTTAGACCCAAAGCCTATGATAATATCGAAGTCTATCTTAGACATGTTGGGCCACCCATTATTAGGCGACATGATTCACACTTAAAATTGAATAGTGATATGATATGAATAGTGGTTATAAGTGGGGGAAACCCTCACCAAACCCTTACCTTTATCATACCGTTATTAAGTCACTTTGGTCACACTTCAAATGCCCAGTTCTGAGTGTGAGGGAGGTATGTTGAGAGTCTCATATTTGATAGTAATATTGTCTGAATAGTGTTAATAAGTGGGGGACAACTCTCACCTTACAAACCAGTTTTGTGGGGTTGAGTTTGCCCAAAATCTAAGATGGTATTAGAACCTTAACCTATACTAGGTGTTTAGAGTCTCACATTTGATATTTGTTAGTAATATCATCTGGATAGGGTTTATAAGTTGGGGACAACTCTCCCCTTACAAACTCGTTTTGTGGGGTTGAGTTGGCCCAAAATCTAAGATGGTATTAGTACCTCAACCTATATTAGATTTCTCGGGCCCCCCACCATGTTATAAACACACCAAGTCCAATAGTATTGAGAGTGGGATTGAGGGGTGTATTAGGTAAAACTCAAGTCCCACATTGATTGCAAGTTCGAGGGTTCTGTTATTTGCATAGGTTTGGATTATTTTGCTATTCCTTTGTAAATAGGTACTGTCTTAAAGTTTAGTGTTTTATTTTATTTGTTTAATGCTTCTTTGATAATTCAGAAATGAAAGGGAAGTACTAAATATTTGCAATGGCTCTGCAGATTGGATCAGTATGCTATAGCAAAATTTGCTGAAAGTTTTGAGATGATTCCTAGAACATTGGCTGAGAATGCTGGGCTAAATGCAATGGAGATTATATCTTCTCTCTATGCAGAACATGCATCAGGAAACACTAAAGTTGGCATTGATTTGGAAGAGGGTGTTTGTAAGGATGTCACAACTACACATGTTTGGGATCTCCACGTGGCTAAGTAAACTATTTCTTTTTAATGCATGCATCTCTTTTTTTTAATGGTGGAAACCCCTTAAAGAAATGATGCAGTTGTTTCCGTTGTTGGAAGTGTAGCTTTTTCTAACTGTCATAGATAAGTAGGAATACAATTACTGACAACACTTTTGACAAATGTAGAGCCTTCTTGAATTCTTTCAACTGCTTATATTTGAAATAATGTTTTTACCTCATTCCATTTGCTGACAAGTTTGATTATTGTTTTTATTTGCTCAGGCTCTTTGCTCTTAAATATGCAGCTGATGCTGCGTGCACTGTTCTACGGGTGGATCAGGTAATCAACTGGAAGTTATTAGTATTGGGTTGTTCCCTTTGAATTCTAAAATTGTCAACTTAATAAGTGTTGAAGTTGTGGAATTTTAGAGAAAAGGAGGAGAGAAAATAATAAGGGTTTGAATATTATTGATAATAGCTTAATGCTGACTTGATTACAATAGACTCAATACTAATCTCTATTTATAGAGAAACATAGACTAAATCCTAAATTAAGAATAAATCATAATAATAATGAGAGATATTCTAAGATTCTCTATGATTATAAATTGATCATAGAAAATAACTCAAGATACTCTAATATAATATAAAAGATATTATAAGATATTTTTTAATATTCTAACACTCCCCCTCAAGCTAAAGCTTACTAAGTTTTAGCTTGTTACAAGAAAACAATATTTTGCTCCGTAAAATAGTTAAAAAAGATGGGAAGACAACTCAGGGATGCAGGTGAAGTCGGAGAGAATTGCTATAAATACAGCCTAGCCAGATAGTCGGAATGATCATCAGCATGAGAGAAATTCATGGCAAGCAGTTGAACAAAGCAAGGTCCGTCCTTCTAAAAAACTGCATTTGGAAGCTTCAAACCAATAATATCAGAGACTCAAAATATTTAAACTTGAATTGCTTCAAAAGGAGAGAGGCATGCTTCAAGGAGAGAAAGACAAGGCCAGTACATCTGGGACAAAGATAGGGCCAGTGTATCTGGGACAAATTGTCTTGCTAAAGTGTGAGTCATGAAAATAAAAGATATCGTCAAAATAACCATCAATGGAAGAAGAAGTCATCACTAATACGATTCATCTGTGGGAAAAGGGACACCACCGGAATGATCGTCGGTGGGAATAAAAGCCACTGTTGAAATCTATTAGTAAGAACTAAATTGCATGACAAACACCAAAGAAGCAGCAGCACAACTCTAACGAAACGAAGCCATGATCGATCATCAAAGTAAGAAAATGCGTCCAAAACAGGAGAGATAACGACTGTTTAAACAATGACACATATTTTCGTTGATCAAAATTGGAGAGTTAGGACAGATCTGAAACCATCGAAGAGAAATAATCGTGCACCAAGAAGAATCCCATTAATTGAATTGCAAATCTTCCAAACCTGTTAGCTAAAAGCCCACTCATAAAGGCTGCAACAGCTGCCACGACAAAGGCTGGAGTGTTTATGTGTTCAAATAGACTAAGGATATACCCACCGGTGATCGGAACAGATAAGGGATACGGCAGTTTTTATTTTTTTTATTATTTTTTTTGCGCAGTGAATAGTGTCGCGCGATGAACAGTGCAGCAATTGAAAAATAAACAAAAAGGTACAAAGAATGGGTAAATCAGAATTGGGACACGGTTTATCGGAAAAAAAAGTTAGAAAAGAGAAACTATGATTATATTCCCTAATTGTTGGGAACTCGGCGGCGGAATAGAGGTGATATCGTTCAAGGAGGATCGAAATAGGCTTTGATACCATGTTGAAGTTGTGGAATTTTAGAGAAAAGGAGGAGAGAAAATAATGAAGGTTTGAATATTATTGATAATAGTTTAATGCTGACTTGATTACAATAGACTCAATACTAATCTCTATTTATAGAGAAACATAGACTAAATCCTAAATTAGGAATAAATCATAATAATAATGAGAAATATTCTAAGATTTTCTATGATTATAAATTGATCATAGAAAATAACTCAAGATACTCTAATATAATATAAAAGATATTATAAGATATTTTTTTAATATTCTAACAATAAGTATCTGAATGCCTTCTTTATTTTTAGCAAAGAAGGCAGCATCAATAAAGGATTAATGGGTAATAAATATAGAATCAAATAAAATTTTGGTCTCTGAAAATGTAATTTTTTTAATATAATTTTAGCTCCTATTTGATTTTATTTGTTTTCAGTCCTATATATTTAACAAAAAATAGTGTACTTTTAGTCCTTGCCAAAAGATTAAACACTTTATTTTTGTCTTTTAAGGACTAAAAATGGAAAATATTAAATAGGGAGTAATCACAAAAAATGTAATATTTTCAGGGACAAATCAGCTGTTAATTTTGTGTGCATGTACGGCATTATTTTTATAGCATGAGCACGCAAGACTTTTCCTTAGCAATTTAGCTGTAGGTAGGTGATAAATACTGGTTCAGACTTCAGAGAATAGCAATGAACAGAAGGAAAAAAGAATTCTATTGATAGGGCCCTTCTTACTTTGAGCTAAGAGAACCCAAAATATAGAGAATCATAAAACTGACAAATTACAATAGAATTCTTCAGCTGCTTGAAAGTTGTCTCTCCAGTCTCCACCTTACCTCAACAACCGACTAACAGAATTCACTGATGACTAGTAAGGAAAGTAGGCTCAAAATATGAAGGTTACTATAGGAAACATGTTAAGGGAGGTGAGGAATGGTGTGTACTAGGGGGCTAGTTATATAAGGAATACTGAGTGGGGGAGCAAATCACTCTAGAATTCTTATTTTTAAAGCCATTTATTTCCATTCTTATTTTTAATACTTAAAACATTGTGCTCCATATTCAAAAAATAGTTAATGGAAATAAAGTATCGTAGTTACTCTTATGATATGACTATTTCTTGTTACTAAATCCAATTGGCTCGGGAGAATGAACACTACTAGTATGTGGTCTATACCATTGTTTTTTTATACACTGGGTATTTTTCTTGTTTGAAATTGGATGCATGATTTTGATCCATTTTTCTCTTGTGGATATGGTATTTTGATGTTTTCAGATTATTATGGCAAAACCAGCTGGGGGCCCTGGCAGGAGAGAGCAACCTGCTGGCATGGACGAAGACTAATAATATTGTGAGAACTCACTCACTCTTCATTTGGTCATTTTTGTATCTCAACATGATGTCCTTCACTTGTTAACTTGGGTTGGTTATCTAGTTTTCATTAAGTAATGGGATCTTAAACAGATTTCGAATTTTGATTTTCCATGGAATATAAGGGATGTAATATGTAAATTAAATGTTAGTATTCTTTTTAGAATGCTGGTGTTCTTTTTCTGTGAGCTTTGTTGCTGCTCCTTTCAGGGGAGTTTTTGTTTTAAATCTATTTGGGTTCATCACTATTAAACTATTAAATGTTATGACTAATTTTTCTTGTATGCTATGCACTGTAGTGTCATAATAACTGTAACTTGCATTCTCCGTTTTATTGTAAGTAGGACTATCATTTATCATGCACAGCAGTACTGTAATTTTTATCTGCTTCTGTTGCAAAACATCATAGTCGCAATTTTGCTGTTTAATTAAAATGAAATTGCCTAGTTAAATGAACTTAAGCAAAAATTGGTTAAAGAAATATGATGTATTTGACATTGAATTTAGACCAAATAATTAATTTTTATTGACCCATTTTTGTTTTATATTTGAGATGGAACAGTTAATGATTTAAAGTATAGTTTTTTTTTTTATAGTATTTGTTATGATCTACGTATGTGTAGTTTGTATGCTACTAACATTACCTGTTTTGATTATTTATTTTAATTTTAATTTATATTTTTATTTATTTTAGTTATTTATTTTTTATAAATGATGTATTTTAATCTTTATAACAAATCATAACCAAAGTTATAACATTTGATCATTGAAATTTCCACAGCAATTGTCAATATGCATCTAGTATAGTATATTCATTTAACTCAATAAGTATATTCATTTAACTCAATAATAGATTTGTGTTTGAAAAAAATTCTTTTTGCATGTTATGAAATATCTTTAAATTCTTTGAAATAAAAAACAATTATTGGAGTTTACTATGTTTCACTCTATATTACTCTGTATATATTAGGACTGTACACCTTATAAAAATTTGATAGTTTATGACAATAATTTTATAAATAATAATTATATAGTTGTTTAAAAGAGTTAATAATAAAAATAATAAAAATATACCATTTGTAAATGATAAATTATAAAAATTAGTAAAAGAAAAGATAAATGACTAATTTCAATATTTCGTGAAAAATAAATGACTAAAATTAGTTTTTAAGTCTCAACTTAACTGATAAATAATGATATTGTTAGATTGAATATTTTGTTCTAACTTTGGATCTAAAATCTCATATGTCCGAAATTTTTAGGTTGAACTTTTTATTGACTTCGAATCTAAAATCTTACATTTGTTATGTGAGTTAATTATAGTAGAATTTATATTTTTTTTAAGATAAAAAAAATATTAATATTATATTTAAATTTTTAAATTAATATCGTAAAATGTAGATTTTTTTTTTGTTTTTATGAAATCATTACTTGTAGAATAAATATATAAAAGTAATATATTTGGATAAATTTCTTATTACAACTATCTTTCTTAATAAATGTGAAATATGACTTTTTGGCTTTAAGTTGATTAGTCGTCTACAAAAGATTCCATGCTATCAATTCAATATCTTTTTTATTGTTAATAATTAGCGTGCTTTGGCATTCACGGACTTCTAAATTCTAATGTACAACTCATAAGCAAAATCGTTTCCTTTGGAAAGTACACCCTCACCCAGTGTCCATATATACTGTACATATTTTATGTTTTTTTGTTGTTGAAATTGTTACACGTAAATCAAAATATGAATTTGATTAATAAGAAAATTTTAAATATATTCTTACCTTTTATTTGATTGCTCATCTCATTCATTTAGCCTCTATCTTCATTAATCTAAGTGTAATATAATTTGATAAGGTAATAATATAATCGAAAAAATAGTTGATAATGTATTCTTTCATGAAATTTGAAAATGACATATGAATAGCAACATCTTTTTCTTTCTAAAAATCAGACTATTTTATTATCAGAAAAAAAAAAGAAACAGACAACTTAAAAGAAACAAAGGAGTAATTCATAATGATAAAAGTTGATTAAATTTATTGATTTGATTAGTATGCGGTTTTTGGTCAGAATTACCTTCGGAGTTATTGAAATTAGTCATTTTAATTTTTCTACTTAATTATCTATTATTTAATTTGTCTCGAGACTTGTCTCACACTTAGGCCGACCTTGATATTTTAAATGCATTGGACAAACTAATAAAATAGTGTCTTTGTAAACTATTTAAACTAGCACATGAGTTGTGAAAACAAAAAGGAAGAGAAATCCATAAACTGAGGCCATCATGAACCACCTACAGTCACTAGTACGATTATGAGCTTAAAACAGTTATAATGTAAGCAGAATCTTCATTCATTCTTCACCACACACTGCATGTATGAGCTGCTTTGCTTAGTTGACTTTGGACATTCACTACGGAAACTTGGTTTATAATAGTAGTGTGGGCAGGTAAACTTTGGTTTTCTTATTTTAACTTTTCTTTTCCAGTAAAGTAGACTATTATGCATATACTTAATCTTCCACACCATATTACATGCCAACAAAGTGTGCGAGACCAATTCAAAAGTTTTTTTTAGAAATTACTCTCTACGTTCCTTTTTAATTATCACTAGATTATGGTTTCCACGTTGCGTAGATATTAATTAATTAATTTTATAAATTTTATAACTAATATTTTATATATTATAAATATAGTTATTTTATAATATTACTTTATTAATTTATAATAATTGAATATAATTAGAAAAAATTAAAATAAGAGAAAATTATGTTTATTACAATTATTTAATTTAATTTTTAAAATATTTTATAAAATTTATATGATAATTTATTATATAATGTTTGACACATTGTATTTTGATTATCAATTTATTTTTCAACATATAATAGTACTTGTATTTATTTGATGAAATAAAATATAAAATACAAGTCTAAATATAAGATATAAAAATTTAAAAATATAATTGACTATTTAATATTTTTTATTTTTAAAAAATATTAATGTTGAATTATATTGTAGTGTAGTTTAAATTTATTTATTTTATTAGTATGATGTTTTA
>JBBPBS010000689.1:7160226-7226118 GCA_037974835.1 Cicer judaicum
CACCATAAGTGGAATAATATAATTGTTAATGAAAAGAAGATTAAATAAAGAGATATTTACGAGTGATTATGTGGTTTTTTCCCATTAAATTTAATGATTAATAATATAAGTTATTACTATTGGTAAATGACAGATAATATTATAAAATAGTTTATAAATTTATTATAAAATAATTTGATAATAATCAAATTGTAAAATAATTTATAAATTATAAATTTATTATAAATAATAGTAAAATTATTTTATAATTTATAAATTTATTATAAAATAATATTATCAAATAGATATTTATTATAAATAATTTGATAATAATATAAATTATAAATTATTATAAAATTGTAAAATAATTTATAAATTATAAATTTATTATAAATAATTATAAAATAATTTTATAATATATAAATTATTATAAAATAATATTATCAAATAGATTTTAGAGGTATTAAAGAAATTGTGGAAGGAAGAGGAGAAACAAAAATAGAGAGATTACATAGAGTAAAAAAGTTGTTAAAGAAGGAGAGCATACTCTGAGCTTGTACATTTTGGCTGATGTGGGAAATATTTGTATACGTGGTTGAAATATTATGATGTGGCATCGAGAGTCTGTTTTAAATATATATAATAGATAGATAGATATCATGTTGTATTTTTTTATGGCAAAGCTATCAATGATATTTAATAATCAAGGTTTAAAAAAAATTAATTTCAATACAAATTAAAGTAAAATTATTTAATCTATTTTATGACATAATAAATTTCAAACAAAATTATAATAATTTAAATTTAAAGAAATTCTTTAGCCGAATCCAACAAAAATATAAATATTTAATATTATTTTTACATATATCAAGAAAACAATTATGTGAGGTTTGATCTATATTGCATGCGACAATATCTAGGACACAGCTGTGAGCTTGAGGAAATTAAACTATATGGAATGGCATGTATGCAATCTGAATCGCTCCTTTGATGTAAGGATCGAAGAATCTCGTGTATTTTTGGTTAATAAATTTTTCTCATAAAAAAAGTTAATGTATATGCTAATGACTACATACTATTAACCCCTTAAAATAAAATACAAAGCCAGCAATGTCTCACACCACTATTAAGGATATTTAAAAAAAAAAAGAAAGAAAGAATGTTAGACATAATTTAAAAAAGAATCTTATAAAATAGAACACATAAATTTCTAAAAGATAAGTCTTCTATGTAAAGAAAGAGGTAATATTTTCTTACTGTTTTTGTTGTGTTGCCGGCGGTACGCAAGCCAAAAGAGTCATTTTCATTCATTTATTTATTTATTTATTTTTTGACAGACATTTTCATTCATTAAACAATCAATAATGTCTATCCTATATATATATACAAAAGAAAGGTTTTGATGTGGTTTTCTTCGTCTTTATTTCAAATTTGAAGCCTTGAAGCTTTTCACTTCGGATGCAAAAATCTCAGGAAACTATAAGAGGTAAAACATATATGTTATCTATTTATTTATTTATTTATCGTGGCTGTTTTATATGGATTTGGTTCTTTGATAGCACTTAGTAAAGTAAAAAAAAATTAAATAGTTAATAGTTTGATCACACATAATTTTCTATAAACGTGAAATTTTAAATTATACTAATAATTTATTTATTTATCAACAATTTTTTTTATAATCAAAATATATTAAACGGAGTACAAGAGAGGTACTCCAAAGAGGTGATATTTTCAACAATTAATATATTGATAATTAAAATATATATACTATTATTAATAATCAAAATATACTAATAGTTTATTTATTCACAATTGATATCATCCCTTTCCTTTCAAAAATGAGTTCAAAAAATTGTTGAACAAATTGATCAAATTATTTTTTTCGTGCAAAATTTAATCATAAATAATCTCTACAAAATTATCTCAGTACTACTTCACATAACTTCCACTAAATTGTCATGTATTAATTTGTGAGGGTGAAAATGGATTTTGAAAAGTTAGTTGTAGGTAAAATAATTTATAAGTGAATTTTGAGATGTGAATGAACAATAAATGAGACTCAAAATCAATTTAAAAAGTACAAATTTAAAATTTCACCTTAAAGTTAAAATTAGATCTAAAATAAAAAATAGTTTGACTCAAACAAATATAAACATATCAATTTTTTTTTTTTCTGATAAATATGTTAAAACCAATTATATTCCAATAGAACCAACTTTACATCTTTTAAAAATGAAACCAAATATATTGAAATATTCCACTAACAATGCTTCCTCTATATTATACACAAAGGTTAATTATTGTACTTCTGATCCGTTGGATAAACAATTTAATTGAAGTTTTTCTTTTTTTTTCCATAATGTTTGTGGGCAATGCAAAGACTAACAAGTTTTTTTTTTTTCAACAAAAACTAACAAGTTAAAAGAAACAAAACTAAAACGGTAAAAACTTTCTCCTAAGCCCAAGAGACTATAAAGGAACAAATGTTTGCTCATTTTTTTCAATTTTTCTTATTGAACCTTAGCTTTTAATAATATAAAATTGAGTAAATTATAGACATGCTTTACAATCAAGAAATGAGTGACAAATAAAAGGAAAAAGGCATATGAAAAAGATGGAGGCATCTTTCACAGCCAAGGCATTCATTATCAATCAATGATATAAAACTAAATTGCAATACTTTTCTTTTACAGCGACAAATAATAAGTAGAATACTGTTTGTTATTAAAAAAATCAATTTTTGAAAAAAAAAATTATATTTAAGAATTGTGATTGTGTTTGTTTAAGGTTTTAATTATTATTTAAATTAAAATAATAGCTAGATCTAAAATCAAGATCAAAATTTAAAAGTAGGACAAGATAAAAATGTTCAAAATCATAAATTAAACTTCTTTCGTATAAAAAAAACTAATAGATAATTAATAATTATCAACATTGACTATTAAAAAAAATTGTATAAATCATTTATTTATTATGATATAAGAAACATAAATGCATGCGTGCATGAATTGGTTTAGGAACGATAGATTTTTAGAAAATTGAGGACAACTTATTTTGGACCATAGAATATCAATTAATTCCCGTTTCTTAGATAAAACAATATATGTCCATTCATCTCATTAAAAATTATAATAATGATTGTAATATTTTTGTAATATACATATAATATAGCATATATGTATGTGTGTGAAAGAGCATATTAATATTGACATGTATATAACTTAAATCTATCTATGTAACTATGTTATTAGATTGAATTTTTTTTCTTCATATTCTCAATAGTTATATCAATGGAAGAAGCAAATGAGAATTCAAGAATAGGAGAAGAAAATGATGTATCTCCACCAATGAAGTTAGAGTCATTTAAGAGCTTGTCAAACTATGGTAGAGCACTATTATACACACCATGTCGACTATTGGATCGGGTTACGGCCCGATCCAACGATGAAGTAGAATTAGTGGATGTGAGGAAACAAAGTAAGCATGAGATGAAGAAAACACTTTCATGGTGGGACTTGATTTGGTTTGGCATGGGTAGTGTTGTTGGTTCAGGCATCTTTGTACTAACAGGACTCGAGGTTAGGAACATTGTGGGACCTGCTGTTGTGTTATCTTATGTTGTCTCTGGTATTTCTGCTATGTTGTCTGTTTTTTGCTACACTGAATTTGCAGTGGAAATCCCTGTCGCTGGTATGTAATGTGCATTTTCTTTTGTTTTGGATTGTATGTTTTTAAGTATATTGAAAACTAGAACATACTATATTTAGAATAAAATATAGATGAACTAATTTATATATTTTATAATGAATTCGAAATAAATTTGAATTTTTTTTTATATTATCAATAAATTACTATCGTCATATCATTAATAATATTTGACTTTTGTAATGACTACTCTTAAAGTTATATATATGATTGATTATAATGTGTATATCTTTTGTACCGTAAACACATGAAAATTAATCTTTTTTAAAAATAGGTTAGATAATGATACATTAACAAAACCATATTTTCCTCTATAGAAACACTATCTATTCTTTGTTTTTTTAACAACAGTTTAAAAACTGTTGGTAAAACCTTTGTCTAATGATGATGGATTGATGTTTTTCTAGGTGGTTCCTTTGCTTACATAAGAGTTGAACTTGGTGAGTTTGCTGCATTCATAGCATCAGGAAACATTCTTCTTGAATATGTAATTGGTGGTGCTGCAGTTTCACGTTCATGGACATCCTATTTCGCGACGCTTTGCAACCAACCGTCAGACAAATTTGTGATAATTGTAAACACTCTTACACACAACTACAACAAACTTGATCCAATTTCTGTTTTTGTTCTAGCCATCATTTGTACCTTTGCTGTTTTCAGCACAAAGAGTTCCTCACGTTTGAACTACATTGCTTCAATAGTACATGTCATTGTCTTAATGTTCATCATAGTTGCTGGTTTATCAAAAGCAAAAGTTGAAAATTACTCTGATTTCACTCCTTTTGGAAGCAGAGGAATTTTTGAATCAGCTGCTGTTTTGTTCTTTGCTTATGTTGGATTTGATGCTGTTTCAACAATGGCTGAGGAGACAAAGAATCCAGGAAAAGATATACCTATTGGTCTTATAGGATCAATGACACTTGTGACATTTATTTATTGCATGATGGGTGTGACACTTTGTTTGATGCAAAAATATTCAAATGTTGATGAGAATGCTGCTTTTTCAGTTGCATTTGAAGTTGTTGGAATGAAATGGGCTAAGTATATTGTTGCATTTGGAGCATTGAAAGGAATGACTAGTGTTTTGCTTGTTGGTGCTGTTGGTCAAGCAAGGTATCTAACACACATTGCTAGAACAAATTTGCTACCTTTATGGTTTGCTAGAGTGAATGAAAAAACAGGAACACCAATTAATGCAACTATTGTTATGTTTTGTGCAACTGCAATTGTTGCATTTTTCACAAGCCTTGATGTTCTAGCTAATTTGCTTTCAATTTCAACTTTGTTTTTGTTTTCACTTGTGGCATTGGCACTTTTGGTTAGGAGATATTGTGTTAGAGGTGTGACATCAAGGTTTGATGTTATCAAATTTGTTGGATTCATTTTTCTTGTACTAGGATCTTCAATTGGATGTTCAATTTATTGGTCTAAAACGACGGAGTGGATTGGTTACCCAGTATTAGTACCTATTTGGTTTGTGGGGACTGTCGGAATATGGATTTTTGTTCCACTTGCGAAAAAACCGAAGATTTGGGGTGTGCCATTTGTGCCTTTTTTGCCTTGTGCTTCTATTGGAATCAATATTTTTCTTCTTGGAACATTGGATAAGGCTTCATTTAAGAGATTTGGTATGTGGAGTGCATTTTTGGTGCTGTATTACTTGCTTGTAGGAGTACATGCATCTTATGATGTAGCAAAGAGGCAAAAAGATATGGAGAAAGTTGAGGGTAAGACTCAATCAAAGATGGATGAAGAAAGTGGTGTTTCATTGGTGAAAGAGTCCAATAACAAAAATGAAAACAACAAATAGAAGGATTTTTAATTTATATATTGTTGATTGGTATGTAATTAATGTTTAATAATGTGAGAGTTATAACTTAGACAAATAACTTTGAGTTACCCATAGTTTCCTATATATGGTTCACTTATTCTCAAATATTATTCGTATGGATAATACTTAGAGGATTTCTATGTACTAGAACATCAAAGAAAGATATGTCACTTGTTCTAAAAAGTTATATTTCTTGGTGAATTTGCAAATTCAAATTAATAGAATGTATTCCTAAATATTTTTGTGTTGGAACATGGATTTCTAAACATTATTATATCTGTTGTTTTGATTTCGTCTTTTAATATATAGTTGCATTATGTTTCAACATGAGGTTTGTAAGACAATTTTGTTGTTTAATGAGAATTTGAGTTGAATAATGTTTTTTAATAGATTGTGTTCTTATATTAGTACTATTTTTTTAATATGAAAGTGAAATCTGAAATCGTTACTGATAAAATGAATTGATACAAGTACATGAATGTTTTAAAATTGTATCCATTCAATTTATCAATAACTTAGGATTAACATGGTGATATAAATGCACTAAATTCACCAAATGATTAAAGATTAAAGAAAATGAAGACCCATATCAATTAAAGGTTGCACCAAATTGAGTTACCTTTCTATAACTTGATGGAGATGCTTTGAGCCCAACTCGAAGATAAAAATTAGGAGAGCCCAATTCACACGATCAAGAAGAATTTATGGCCTCTCCAATTTCTATTTTATTTTTTTTTATTGAATAATTTCATATGATTTTTTTTATTGAAACTATTTTACAAAAATGGTAGAATAGAGATGACCAACTTAGATGATTGAGTTGAAACTTTTGTTCTTGTTTCGGTCTTGGGTAGGTTGATCAATAATTTTTCTTTCTATATATATAAAAAATAACTATGCATGCCATCAACTTAACAGTTTTAATGTAAAAATGGGTAAAAATGGATGATATTAATTTTATTATAGTATTAGAAGAAAAAAAAACCAAAATATATATAATTACATTATGCGAAGGGAATCTACGAAACAAAAAACATGTCATTATTGTTCTTATGATTAATAGCAAATTAGTGTTACATAAAAGGTACAAATAGTTACTCATACGATTCAATAAGTACGTAATTAAATTAATTACCAATTACTTTTTATATACTTTTTCCTTCTTTAACTTCTATTATGCCTAGATTTTGTAGGAAGAGAGGGTTGTTTTAGTCCTTTTGGAATCTTCAAATTAGATCATTTCATTGAGGTGGCAAAGTCAACCAAACATTGAAGAAGAAAAAACCTTTACAAATGACGTGTAAAGTTCATCCTTAGCTACATATGATGTCTTATTTTTTGTTTTTGTTCAACTATATGATCACTTCTAAAAGTTCATGAGGCTACCTATTCATTTGGACTACACTAATCAAACTTTTTAAGACACTTGTGTTCATAATATTCTTCATTATCCGAGCAATTCTTGTATAATTACAAGAATTTAAACATACTATTTAAATACATATATTTCTTTTAATTATTTTAAAATTTTATATTATTTAACTATTATTTTTTTTTTAAATATTAAAAAAATTATATTACTTAGTTATAACTATTTCTATTTTTTTGATGTGTGTATTCAAAGAATATATCTAAATTCTTATAACTATACAAAATAATTCTTGTTATTGACCTAAACTTTATTCACTTGTCAAATGCACTGCATTACCCAAAAAGTTAAGTATTTACTTTATGATTATATATTATTATTACTTACTATTGGATGTTTGATTTTGAACTAAATCTCTTTTCAACAACTCCCAATTAGGAACTCTAGCTTGGTGCTAAAATATTAGTGCGTTTCACATTTAAGTCAAAATAGATGTCACTTCACGTGTTACAAATGTCTTATATACCTCTGAAATTTTTCTTTGAATCTTGAATATCTACCGTGAATACCGTTTGTAAGTAGCATCGTTGAAAAGATAAAAAAACCAAACCAAACTCTTTTGACATTTAAAAAAATGTCAATTGGGACATCAATTTGAAGTTTATATCATGGTTGTTGAAAAACAAAACAAAAATCAATACAAGGCCTATAACAAGTAGCACTTGTAGCAACTATGCTTGCTATAGTACTTTTTTTTAATACAAAAACTAAACTATCATTAGAAACAATAATTGAAACTAACTTAAAAAATCGTGAAGAAACGTCTAACATACACTCACTTGATTTTGATAAATTAAAAACAATTCTATATACTTTTTAACTATATGAGGTAATAGACTTAAAATATAATTAAGTGAATATTGGGTACTATTTTATCTAATTAAACTAACACATATCATTTATAAGAGGATTATCAATATTTAAATATTTATATATATGGATATTATTAGTGTTGTACTGATGTAGTGTTAAAACATAATAATTTTCAAAATCATCAAATATTTTCTTATTTGAAAGTTAACTTAAAAGACTATTGGGCCGAGAATAATATATACAAATGTTATTTTTATTGATCAATGATGATAATTTATATCTTAAGATTGTTGATGGCTAGGAGATATGTCGGTATTATTTTTAAATAGATATATTAGATAAACAAATTATAGAAAAGATAAGAAGACAACAAATATTAATTTACAAAATCGTTTTAGTGTCAATGAAGAGACTTTTACGCTCATACTTTTTAAGGAATAAAAAAAATATATACATAAAAACTGTTATAGTTTTTAATTTTCATTTAAAGGACATAAAATCTGCATGATTTGATAAAAAAAAAAATTTAAGCTTTTTCTTTTTATTTTTTTTCTTTCCTCAGTTAGGTTTACGTTGCCCCACTTGTTTTTTGTTTTTAAATAAATTTTTAACTTAAAAAATAATTTAAAGTAACTTTGTAGTGTTAACTCGTATATCCATTTAAAGAATGAACTTCTTTATTTGGTATTTTTTCACATGCATCATCTGGCCGAGATTGAAAAAGAACCATTTGTTCTATTTTTGTGTGTGATTCAAAAATAGTAGGGAAACTTATACACATTTATTGTGAAGGAATGACAATTTTGAACTTGTACCTCAACATATCAAATATGTGTATTTTATTTTTATTTTTATTTGTGTTTAGGAAAGAGAAATTGTGGTGTTTTTAGTATAGATACATTTTTCAAAACTTTGTCTGGTTTTCAAACATTATATTGTCTTCTTTATTGACCATGGAGGCAAAAATCCACAACAACTCATATTCAAATACAAAACCATGTCATTGTCTCACAACCACCAATTTACATGTAAATGTTGTATCTTTGGTTCTTTGTGAGCATTACCCGGAACAAAAAATTGTTTATTAATTGTTATATCTTAAACAATTTTTGCAGCTCTTAATTTAGTGCTCAAAAGAAGTGAGAAACCAAACCAAACCAACCCAAATTTTGGTTACTAATGGGAAATAGTTTTGGTGTAAAAAAGACCACAAAGGTAATGAAAATTGATGGTGAAACATTTAAGCTAAAGACACCAATAAAAGTTGGTGAAGTGCTTAAGGATCACCCTGGTCTTGTTTTGTTAGAATCTGAGGAAGTGAAGCATTATGGTGTAAGAGCAAAGCCATTGGAATCACACAAAGATTTGAAGCCAAAAAGGCTCTATTTTCTTGTGGAACTTCCAAAAGAAAGTAGAGTTACGAGAAGGGTTCGTTCAGTGATTAATATGAGTGCTAAAGACAGGCTCGAAAACCTGTCTTTAGCTCGAAGATCTGTTTCTGACCTATCGATTATGAAATCAATGAGCGGTTTGGAGGGAAGAGAAGTGATGGAGAATGGCGTGGTGAGGTTGAAAATGAGACTTCCAAAGGGAGAAGTTGAGAAGTTGATGCAAAGTAGCAAAGATGAAGGTGAGGCTGCTGAGAGGATTATGAGTCTTTGCATGGCTAATGGAAGCAATGATAAGAAAATGAAAAAGGAAATGCATTGGAAAGGTAGTAGAGGAGCTGATGAATTCAAAAAGGGGTATGAGGTATGATTCAAGAAACAATAATTTTGTTTGTTTTTCATTATGAGAAAAGAAAATAGTTAATTAATCTCCAAAAGTAGTTTTCATTTATAAAAAGATTGAACACATTTAGTTTTTGAAGATAACATATAACATAACAACATAACGTATCCATATTAGTTTTTGGATAAGAAATATTTTTTTTATAATTATATTATCAGTGTAAAATTTGCCACTTTATTGATGATTAACCTCCCTTAAAAAACAAATAACCAAGTAGTTGGTATTACAATTGATGCACTTTGATTAATGTTTAAATAATTTGAAACTTATATGTATTTGATTTGATTTTTTTATCAAAATAATGTTTAGTTAGATTTTACGAATGTTCATTTTCTTACTACAAAAGAGTTAGGAAAAAATATATTAGTTTCTGGATGATAGATATTATGTTAAAAGACTTCAAATGATATATCATCCTTAAAATCAACTATCGAATGAATTTTCTATATATTTTAAATTAGTCTTTTAAATGCATAAATAATACAAGGACAAAGGAGGGCATTGAAGGCTTATTTAGAAGGGAAAAAAAAGTTATTTTGTTATCTAATTTTCTAGACATATTTGATCATCATTTAGAGAGGGAGAGGATGAATCTATGAAGCTAAAATGATAATATAGATAATACACATTTGACATAATTTAATTGTTAAAATAATATTTTGATTACTAATGTGTATAATTTGATTCTTTTGTTTTTCAATGGAAAATTGTGCCAACTAACTTGTGGCATACCATATCCAGTATATGTGAAGCATCATAAGAACATTCATTAATTAATGGCCTTCAAGAGATGAGGGTGCTTTTATTTATTTAATTAATTAATGGCCATAAAGTTTTTCATATTTTGGTCAAATTATGGATGACCCTGCAATTCATCATAGTACGTATGATCCTATATATATCAATACGACTCTAATCCGGCAGGTCCAACAGAAATATATTGATATCCAAACAAAAATATTATTAACTTATGAAAAATGTCATTTTCAATTTGTTGGTTTTGCATAGGATAATGATTCTTCTATAGATATTTTATAATTTAAATTTATTAAACAAATTATTCGACTTGATTATTATTTTTATTTATGAAAAAGTAGGTGCAAAAATATTGCTATTATGTGCATAGTCATGCATGCATAGATATATAATCTATACACTTTGTAGGTTATAAATCAAATCAACATGAATAAAATAGTTTGCATTGCACCTACTAAGTTGTTTGTTTTGAATTATTATAAACATTTGCAGAAAAGGGTGAGTTTTATGCCAATCAATGAAGGAAGTAGTTCAATAGTTGTGGCTTCCTAACCTTGAAGCTAAACTGGGAACAAATGAAAATAATTTCTAGTGCTTTTTTTAATGCTTGGTTTAATGTAAGAGCACTTATTTGTTTGCTATATGAATCACATTTACTTTTGTTGCAATAATTAAAATATGGGTGTTTGTAAGTCTCAAGGAAAAAGACTAAGAAATGTAGCACATTATTGTTAATTATTAAAACAATGTAGTTTGAATAAATGGTTAATTAAATGGTAATATATTCGTTGTGCAGATATATTTTAATTTATTTAATTTAATTTTTAAGAAAATTAATATGAAATTTTATATCTCAATTGTCAAATGAATATTGATATAGTAGTTATATCAATAATATATAATCAATTTTATCAATGTAATTTATAGAAGAGAAGTATCATTGTCAGACGAATGTTGCCCAACAATAAAAAGTACATATAAATAGTTGAAATATATTTTAGAGGTAAGTAAGAGAAACATATATACTCTCAATTCAGAAAAAGTTGAAGAAACTTTTCATGTTATTAAATTTAATATTATATATTATGAAAAAAATGTATACAATTGCTAACAAATATGTAGATGAGAGGTAGAGTCGAAAATGTGAATTTGATTAATGCAGAAAAAAAAACGTATAAGTAGAGACAAAAACGTGAAGTTGATTAATGCAGACAAAACAAATATATTAAATAGTAATGTGGAATTAATGTGAAAGATATTAGACTAACGTTATAAGATTAATTTAAAAAATTTTAAATAGAAGTTATGAAATAATATTTAAGTCAAATATATAGTATAAAATTTTAGATGATGTATAAAATTTGAGTAAAAAAAATTCTGTAAAGATTTTAATAGTGTTTTTCTTTTTTGGAAAAAATAAATAAATTACAACAATTAAAAGAGAATCACACTCCGTCAAACTTGATGCATTATCTAATTGAACTACAACTTTAATTTGTGTATTGGTAAATCTTTTGGTTGATAAACTCTGCAAGATGATTTTAATATTGACTTAGTTTGTTGTTCCATCTTAATCCTAGCAATGCCCCCTCTTAGGCTCTTATAATCAGGATATCAATATAAATTATATCATACCACATCCACTCCGAGGGATAGATTGAGACGCAACAAAAATATTAAAAATAGTTTGAAGGAAGTTCACGGTACTATCTTTACTGTTAATAAATTTCGTCTTCTACTGCAAACTAATTACTAACATTTATTTATAATAATAATAATCTACCACAAACTCAATCGGTTATATTGTGTCACCACCATTTAGTGATTTAGTGGTAGTCTGGTAGATCTTCGGGGAGCTTCGACATTTTTTATATTTTAATTTTTTTTTTACATTGCTAACTTTTTTTAGTTTTGATCTTCAAACTTTTTTTTTTTATATTTTTTCTTTTTTTTTTATTTAAGTAATTTTTCTCTATAAATAAAATAAAAAATAAATATTAATTGTTCTTATCAACAATAATGTTCTTCTTATCTCTACTTTAATGTAAAATAAATTATTTAATAGTTCTTAAATCACAACCAAATTGCTAATATTATATTAAAAATAATACAATTAAAGAGATAAACAAAAAATAAAATAAACATTTATTAAAAATTATATTGATAAAATATAATAAAATTAATACAATGTATACAGATAAACTATCTAATATCAAATGATAAACTAAGAATTGTTTTAGTTAATTTGTTAATTGTTTTAATTAATTTGTATAATTTTTTAAAAATGACACAGTATTTTTACATTAAAAAATTAATGCATTTTTCAATAAAAAAAATTCCGACAAAAATGAAAATAGTAAAACTTCAATTATAATATCTTAATTAATATTTGTAGCTAAACCAATATTTTATGCCAAATTTACTAACACTATTTGTCGCCCTAAACCACGATTAGACGCACCTGCTTACATCATTTATTGTTATTTTCTTGACCCCAATAACATAACATATTATCCCGCGAATTATTAGTTAGATTCATAAAACATTAGAACAAGTACCAGCTTACCATACATAGAATAGACTTATATCTTAACTTACTCATAACAGTTTTTGTTTATCCTAACATGGTCGCCAAACAAACCCAATTTATTTACATTGAACTGTTCCAATTCTGAACATATTGCTTATTCTGTCATTCTAATTGATGGAACAGGACTCAATTATTCTAGCCACCATCTAGCCAATTGAGTTTTGTTACTTTATGAAGGTCACATCGGATTCCAAAATAAGACAATTCAAGACATGCATGCAGCATAGTGAAGACCAGCAAGGAAGAAAATATCATAATCAAGCTCGTCCGGTGCGCCTTCCAACTTTCAGCGCCAATTCAGTATCGATTTTGAGGGAGATGTCAAGTGCTTTCACTGAATGAGTCAAGGAACCACTGCAGAAAAGCCAAGTCTTATACTTTGAGAAAATAGTACCGAATGCAAGTTTCTTAAAACATTATAACAATGTCTTGGATGCATCAGACTATGTTTTACTTTCACAACGACATAAATAATGTCCATGCGAAAAATTCAACAATACAGATAGAAATTGAAGGAAAATTTATTACGTTTTATGATACTGGATTTTATGAAGTGTAGCTGCAGTGGATGAAAAAATTTACCTAGAAATGTAGGTTACTCCACTTTGCCCGATTTTATGTACTGTATCTATAGTAACATTGCCTGAAGCCTGGCATCACAAATATGATAAAATAGAAATTAGTTAAGAACATGAAGAGGAAATTACTCCCTCCGGTCTTGATTATTAACTTTGCACCTATTAAGAAAGTTAGTTGATTGTAATTAATTTCCTTGATCTCATAAAAAAAATATAAGTACATTCTCAAAAGTGTAAGAAATTATTACAATAATCCCAAAGGAAAGTGGTTGAAAACAGTACTAAATACTCTGAATCATTTAGTCGACATATAATCCCATTAATACGATGCAGGTTAAATGAAACAAATTTAGTGAAGAATACCTCAGTTTCAAATCTCCCATTGACCAACCGCACAGCATCTTTCAGCATAGATATATCCACATCTCCATTTGGTAACGGTGCAACCATATTGTCCAACATTATTCGAGTTACAGAAGTCTTTGTTTGCGAAGCATAATGTAATACTTCTTCCACTTCCTCAAGAGTCCTGGTTTCAACCTGTGAAAAAGACAACCTTACAATAGTATATCTGCAGCCAGAACTAGAAAAAACACAACCTGTTCTTTACAAGCATGGACAGCCATACCATAAAAAACACCAAATCCACACTTACATTTGACTTCATTCATACAAATCACTTTAAGATGGAAAGCCAAAACAATGTCATTTTGCATAGCAAAGACCAATGGATGTACAGACATGTAAGATGGTGTTGGGTATGGCTCATAGTTACCTGAAAAGTGGTCAAGCCATTCAAATGGGAGACAAAGCCCCTTGCGGTACGGTTCAGAATTAATCTTGTAAACTGAATTGTAGTATTTAAACACAAGTTGTATTCTGTAATCCTAAGCTTGAATAATAGAAAGGTACTGCAGCCGCTCTGCAATCGGAGATGTAGGCACAATTGGCTGATCTCCGTGAACAAAATCTCGTGTGTTCTTTGTTTACCTTTTTCGTATCTCTGTTCTTTTGAACCAGGGTGGGTTGTTGTTCTAACAGATGGGATTTAAGTTTTAACTACCCTGCACATATGGCACATAGGAGCAAAGAAGGAGGGGGAGTGGTTGTGAAATCTATTAAAGAAAATGAAAAAATAAGGGAGAGAGAAGGGTTAAGACAATTTCATCAAGAATTAGGGCCTTAGAGAAACTAGGAAGCAGACCCTCATAGACCTGTAGGTATTTATGTCTTTGTTTTTTGTTTCTCAGTGTAATCAAGAAAGATTTTCCTCATTTTAAAGAGTTATTATAATCCAATATTCCATTTATTAGTTATCAATAAATCGGTTCTTGCCATATTGATGCTGCATTAACAAATCATTTGAGTCACAAATCATCATCACATTGCTAAACATTTCAGGTTAAAATGTAAATACTCAAAGTAACTGCAAATACGTCAGTTGGAACATGACAGGCATCACAATTTTCACGAAGTTTCAAATGGAGAAATGACCAACAAGACCTAAAAATCAAAAAGGGAAAGAATGTGTGAAACGGTGAAAGAGAGTACTACCTCAACCTCCAATTGAAGGCTATTTTTCTCTAGATACAAGTCAACAGCTTTGAGGGCATTTGTAACACCTCCAGCTGTTGATATATGATTATCTTTTATCATAACCATGTCAAACAAACCCATCCTATGATTTCGACCTCCTCCAATTAATACCTGCAGAAGGAAATCTACAAATGCTTTTTGAGTATATTGTATAGGTAAAAATATCAATAAATGGTCATTAATAAATGCAAGGAGTGGTTCAGAGTGCAGACCGCCCACTTGTCCAATAAACGTAAACACGGAGCAGTTTTTCTAGTCTCCAATATATAAGCGGGGGATGCAGCATTTGCCATTGCCTGTGGAAAACCATAATATAAGAACACAAATGATAAATATAAGATAACAATGGTAATTTCACAAATCACTGGGCCTGATGAAACGTAACACAACCATATTTTATCCAATCTGAATTCAAAAAAAATAAACTTGTTTTTTCATATTTGTAACCATAATTTGTTCATTATGTTTGAAGCCATATTATCATCACCAATCTGTCCAATTGTTAGGTCTCATATGATAACATCCTAGATACCAATGTGAGTAGGGCAGATGGAATTTGTTACGAAAACTGATTTAACAACCTTGAGAATATGGAAAAGAAACCGGAAAGAAACGAGAGATGATGGATGTGAGAGGAAAAAGTAAGAAAGAGGAGAATGGATAACAAAAATTGTGCAGAGAGAGGTTTTGGGTGGGATTGGCCATTCCTAAGGCTAAAACTCTCTTTGTTCTGTATTTTTTTTCTTCCTTTTCTGGCTTGTTTGTATTTCAAGAAATCCCAAATTCCCTTGTGGTGTAAGGTGCTAGTCGCGACCTTTTGTTATTAGTGTAATAAATTCTTATCAGAAAGCAACAGATACTGCACCTTATTAGAGATTTGCTTCAAGTGTAAACTATGATTGCAAGATGACTATCAAACTAAAAGGAAAATTCTACTGGATGACTACCAGACCAGCAATGCTTATGGTAGTAATGGTTGGTGAAGCAATCAAGCGCACAAGCCAATTGTAGCATAGATAAGAGGGCATACAAGAAAAATAAAGTTTCGGCAAATACACGAGAACAGATAGAATTCGAAATAGAATTATTAGAGGAAAAATTGGGGAGGCCCCTATAGTAGAGAAGACAACAGAATCCCTTTTTAAGTGGTTTGGGCGTGTATGGAGAAGACTTGTAGAGTAAGCCAGATGGAGGATAGTCCAATAATTAGAGACCACTTAAAAAGGATAGTCCAAATACATAACATAAGATGATGGTGTCAATTGATTTATGTAGCAGACACCACCTAATGAGAAAAGGTTGTAGTTGCCGAAGTAAAGATATTCGAGAAAGAAAGTTGGAGTAACACTTATAGAAAAGATAATGGAAAAGTGCCTAACTGATTCAGTCAGGCGGGAAGAAAAACAAGTAAAAAACTTTGCTCTAAACGGGTTTGTTCTAAATTTGGTTTCTGTTAGAGATCGGAAGGAGGGAGTATTAAAAGTATATTCTAGAGGGAATAAGTGTTAATACCGGTATCAATTAGAAACAAATAGCGTAATTGAAACTGAATAGAGGATTAGGATCAATGAACCCTAATCTCTTGTATTATTGATTGAATAGAAGAATTACAAAGAATTGTAGAGGAAGAAAGAAAACAGATAGATGGAGAGAAACAATAATCTCTAACTGATTCCCAGAATCAGTTACTCCTACTTTCTGTTTCCCCAAAAACTGACCAATTCCTCTCTTTCACTCCTATTTATTCTCTTCCCAACTAACTATTATTCACTAGTTAGTTATTTTCATTTAGTGCCAGGCTGGCGCCTCACATACACTTTAGTAATAGGTGGCCTGCGTTCCTTCTTAGCTCTATCAATAAGGCTGTGTGATTAGTTAAGTCGGTTGATAGGAAGGTAAGTATAAATAAATGAAGTAGGTAAGAGAACATAGAAGGGATTTGTATCAGAACTGTATTCAGTTGTAAGGGGTAGTTCTTCCTAGTAAGGGTGTTTGATAACCTTCTGAAAAGAATAATATCAGAGCTATTCTTTCTTTTTAATTTCTATTCTCTCTTTCTTCTCTTTTGAAACCTAACAGTTTCTGATACAGCCATGGCATTGAATAACGCGTGTAGTCAACCCAGCAAGGTGGGATAACACTTGATTTTGAGAAAATAAATGAATTTAATGTAATAAATGTGTCAGGGCCATATCAATGTCAAGCCCCGACACGTGTTCGACACCGGGACATACGGTAAGAAGATGAATTTTTATTGAAGAATAGCCTTGGCCGGTATCAATAAGAAAAAGAACCAGAGGTCAAGAATGCTACAATGGGAACTCTCTCCCTCTTTTTAACCATTCTGGCTATGTCGCAATTTCAATTCAATATTTTCAAGACTTTTTTGAATAGACTTATAACAAATACGGACCTTTAGAAACAACATACAATGTTAGTTAGCTAAGTTCAATAATTACAGAGCAATCAGTTTGGTAGCTGTAAGAATATTGAAGAAATCAAAAATACCTTGGTTAAAGTTGCAATGCCACTCATCCTCTGCATAAAGTTTAGCACTACCCTTTCAGCTACAACTATGTTATGTGCCCGTCCTACATGTGAATAACTGAAGATTCATAGAAGCCTTTCATAATATCAATTACAAACTTAAATGTATTTTATTCCATTAGCTTTTGTAATCCAGTTTTCATAATAATTATCTTACCATGAACTTTTCCAAACTGTAGTCCTTTATGGACAAAATCTCCATCTTTTTTAGACCACTCCACCTGAAAATTTGAAAGTATTCCTCAATGATTCATCCAAGAACTAACCACAACTATAACGATATGGCATCCGCTCATTGCTTCATACCTTTAAAGAAGGATCAACCTCATTAAATATCATCTCCGCAAGTGCAATTCCAGCAACGATGCCATCCTCCTTTGCCAAGAAATAAGCTTCCACTTCCATGTCAAATGGAATAGTCGCCATGCATGTTATATCACCTACAATCGAAACATGTCTTATAATCAATGCCATGCATACAAATATAACTGTCAAATAATCGAGCATAATCAGACACCTAATATGAGGCGGTAAGAAAAATCTACATATTTTAGAACAAAGAAAAGATAGAAATAATATAAATAAAACTCAGGAGGAAACAAGACAGTTATAGCATGAAACTAGAAGAAAGTTTGGACATAAACCTCGATCCCCGGCATCTTCTGCAAGAGCCAACTTGATAATGCCCTTCAAATCATAAGTAGGGTGCAAGGGAGGCTTTATTGCAAAGGACTCGTATGAGATCCTCGAATTTGTGACTTCAGTTGCTGACATTTTAACAACCCTCCTGCAGTCTCACACAATTTAGAACAAATTAATCTAGAAACACACAACATCAATCGAGTGACGCATGGAAATATTTCATCTATGAACAACAAAATAGACTGTTAAATGAGGTTCTATGCACTTAGTCAATTACACATAACTGATTACTTAGGTCAGATTGCAGGATTTAATAACAAACAAACAGCTTGAGTAGTTGTCAGCTATGCTTATTACCAATTAATTTATACGTTAAGCATTGAGGGAAAAAAAAGTATTGTGATACTTTCAAGCACATTCCATTTATATCACCAGCAACAAAAATACTATTGATATTAATTTTTTGTTAACCATAATATTGGTCTAGAGTATCCACCGGCTTTACCTATAACTAATCTCTATCGAGAAACATGGTTGAACACCTTTAGTGGCATGTAGCCTTCTCAACCACGTTTTCTCAATCTACAATGCTCAAACTCGAAACCTTGCTTAAATCTGAGTCTAGTTCCACTCGGACTAAGTAATGTTGTACTATTGATATTAATTTAAAAAGAGCACTTGTTTACCATATTTTTATTATTATGAGTTATGTCAAGAGTTATAATAAGTACTACAAGTTCTTTTTTCTCATAGATGAAGAATGTGATTATTAAGATTGTACATCATAGAAATAAGTTCGCTATCCAAACGTTACTTATTAGTTGTTATTTAATTAGTGTGAAAGTTAAACTCATGAACTCCTTATCACTAAAAAATCTCTATGATTCTTTGCATAAACCATCAAGCCACCTTGTTACTCCAGATACAAATCATTCTATAATTCAAGGAAGGAAAAAAAGTGATAATTGAGAACTGGATATACAAAACAAGTTAACATTTATAACAAGGGAAATTTTAAGGTGGATCCACCCTAGATCGTGTTTAAAAATCACTTGAAACTCTAACGAAAGTCGTAATTGACTGATGTCGGTTCGACCATTCAAGTTTTGAAAGACACATTCATTTTCCCTTAAAGTATCGTCAATCTTCCTTAGAGTTTTGAATAACTTTTATAACACTTATCCATAGTGTACCACCATAAAAACGGTCCACAATAACATTCGCCTAATTTTATAATAATAATAATAATTTAAAAATTAAGATTAGCAAATAGATAATTTAGAAGTGGTTGAAGGATTTACACCTGAGTTTTGATTGCCCTTGGAGTTTAAGCGAGAAGCTGTAAAATGAATAAAATAATGATTCTTCTGTTATAAAAATCCAGAAATAAGGATAAGACAGAAGAATAAATAAAGACCACAAAAAAAGTGTGTGAAAAGGGAAACGTTGAGTGAGGAGCGAGTAAAAACCTTTGTGAAGGTGGAAACCTAATGCTTTGATTTCTGAAATGAAATGGTTGTAGTGAGTACCCTTGTTTATAGGTAAGTTCCATAATCAAAAACTATTTGAGAGGTTTTTCTGTTATAGAAAAAGAAAACAAATAGAATTGGAAAAAGCTGTGTTTGTATAGTATCGGAGTACAGAGAGGAGGGTAAGTTTAAGCAATGCAATCAAGTTGAATGGAACTCAATTCTGATGCTGATTCTCAACTCAGCTACTCTACGCCTTTTCTGTTACAAATAAAGTTCCGACTATAATTTTCACTCTTGCCATAAACTTTTCGAGTTCTAATAATTTGCAAGAGTTGATCAAATTAATTCTTTTGCAAATTGAAAATACATTCTTCAATTGTAAAGTAGACTTTCAATGTATCACTCAAATCAAAAGTATAATTTAAAAGTTGATTACGCATTATAATCATCTAGAATAAATTTATTTATTTATAAAATTTGATTAAAAATTTGTTGATATTTATAACTGTGTGTAAATTAATTTATCCATAATTTAGTTCATATGAGATTGATTTTATTGATGGATCAATGTTGAAAAATCATATATTAAATTAGTTTATAAAAGATTTAAATTTCATCAATAAACTAGTTCATATGAGATTACTTTAATATTAGATTAAAAGTTTACAAATTAACTATTTTAATTGACATTTTATAATTTTAAAAATATATGTTCAATTTACAAAATCAAAAACTATTTAAATATGTCTTTTACCAATTAATTTATTCTCTATCATTAGGCAATTTTTTCTACACCATCAAGTATGTAATTGGTTATATAAAGAAATTGAAAAGAGAAATATATGAGAAATAACTTTTTCTACACTATCAAGTGTGTAATTGGTTGTATAAAGAAATTGAAAAGAAAAATATATTAGAAGTAGAATAGATTTAATGTATTAATTGAGGAGAAAATAAATTTATTTTTTCTTTCAATTCATTAATTTTCTAATTATTTTATTATTAATCAATTTATTTAATTAGATTATTTACTAAATGATTTAAGATGCATAATTAAATTATTATTTTATGTATCTTTTAAATTAATTATTTAAAAGCATTATTAGTGATTGGTTGTTGACCGGTGTTGTTTGTGTGACACAACCACCAATTTAACATGAGTTGGGAGAAATATATTACACGTCATTTTCTTCGTTTTCTTCTCTTTTATGAAAAAAAAAAAAGAATAAAAACGTGGACCCTACTAGTGTTTGTTCTCTTTTAACTTCATTGCATTGCCAATCAAGAAAAATAGATTGTTTCCCTGCTCTTTCTCTCGTCTGTTAGTCTCTCGCTCTCTTTTCTCGCATACCAATCACACCTTTAGAGTGTCGTTTTGGTGCGGTATATGTGATGCTAAAATCTACATGTATGTATGACAAGTGTCTTTCACATAGCGGCCAAATCATTTTGATCCACCCCCTTTTCGTCCCTCGCTATTGGGGTTGAAAACATATCTGGACCCGAATGACTAGATAGAATATTTGAGTTTAGGTTGGATGTCTATAAGTCGGTGGGTTAGGCAGGTAAACAATAAATATTTAAACACACGATCGAATTTGAATGATTAATTTGGATTAGTCGATATTCAAATTTGATTGAATTTATTATTATTATTATTATTATTATTATTATTATTATTATTATTATTATTATTATTATTATGTTTAATACAAAGTGACGAACATGTACATCACAAGTACATAAGGTCTAAACAGAGTACTATTACATTTCATTAATGGCATGTTTGGTAATTATTTACGATAAATGGTTTATTTCATGGTAGTTATTAGGGGTGGACATGGGTTGGGTATGGTCGGATTCGGATCAAAAAATTAAAACCCAATTGAACTCTTTGGTGGTACCAATGGACCCGATCTCTTCCATTTTTTTATTTTGGGCCGATCGGATTCAGGCCACTAGGTGACGGTTGTGAACGGGTGGATCAAAACGGGTTGAACTTTTGAACTTTGTTGGGCTTTTTTTCATCTTAAAAAAAATAGCATAAAGACCTAACCATAAAAAATAATTTAAACCGATATTGTATGTTACATTTAATGCCACTTTGGCCCATTAAAATAAATGGTCCAACATGCCAATCAGACTCATTTGTTTTATAACTTGAATTTTTTGTTTTATAAATTCAAGTTTTTTATATCACAATTGTCAATCATGATTTTTTATTACATTATTAATCAAAATCTAATCCCATCAAAACTTTGTTGTATTATTGTTCTCAAGATATTGCATTTACCATTGACCACAAAATCTAAGTCAAATATTAAATCACAAATTCACATTCACATGACCAATACAAATTACATTCACACAACCAATACAAATTAAAATTCTCAGTACAAATTAAATTCACACAACCAATACAAATATTCTCAAGTATAAATTACATAAATTACATCTTAATCAACCTTATTAAAATGATAGTAATCAAAGGAATATTGTTGCACCATGAGGATTTCTTAATAATTTCACCAGTTTTCTGCACACATAATGCAAATTAGAAGAAAAAAAAAATAACAACAATGGAATTGAAATATTTCAAAAGCTTTCTTAGTATATTATGTATTCTCCATTGTGTGTGATATAATGAAATCTTAGCAAAAAATGATGGAAAGTTAAGAGCAGGAACAATCATAACATCTATGTTTCAATGAAATCTTTTGTAAGGAAATCTATAAGGAGTTATAAGAAAACACAAAAGTACCTTTCAAACTCCCACATGCAAAATCGATTTAGTTTCTATTTTAAACTCTATATGACATTGTTTTAGCTCTTTCAACTACACAACAATATCACTAGTTAGAGTAACTTGCTGCAAAATATTAATACAACAAAATAATCCATAAACCCTACATTTCAAACAGAAAATAAAATATCAACACACATTTATTTAGAAGTTACCTTTCTTGTTTGGCATCAGTCTTCACTTTTCTGATATACTGTGATATATGCATACCATACAAACACACAATATCATACACACATAACCATACAAACATTGTTCAAGAATTAGAAATTAATCATTGATTCATAAACAACAAACTCAAGTTTTAAAAAAGATAAAAAAGAATCATATAACTTACTTTTCTTTGATTCTGGTAGTTTTTCTATGCTACAATAGAAAGCCTACCACAAAATAAAAGTTATAGTTAAAAATTAATAGTTAAGTATTTAGAAAAAATTGAAACTAAAAGAGGCAGAAAGCTATTGAAAGTAAACACTTTGACCAAAACCTTAAAAAATACGTGCATAGTAAAATCAACAAAATACTCATAGAACTCTAACCTTACATTATAGGCTTCTTGCTATGAGCCAACAAACAAAAAAGATGCTCTTGATATGAAAATGCTAGTTATAAAAAATAAACCTTAATTGTAAAAAATAATAAGGAAGTCATAACAAAAATTCATAACACTTTCTACGAGTACCTTTCTATGTGCAATTGTGAGCATTTTCCAACACTATTTTACCCCTTTTCCATTTGTGGTTGAAGATGTGAGATTTAAAAGAGTATAATATAATGAGGTGAATAAAAGAGAGGTCGAGATACTAGAGAGATGAGATCAAGAGCTTATGAGATGTGTTGCTAGGGTTTCGAAGGAAAAAAAAGATAGTTGAAAACGGAGAAAAGATGTCGAGCAAGGGTGTTCTGGGCGGCTAGGGTTTGATGGAAGTAGTAATTTTATATGAAAATTAGAAATGGACTGGGCCAACATATGTATTAGGCGGTTGGTTACAGTTGCCGATGGATCCAATTTCTTCATCTGAATCCGACCACTGTAGACTGTGTATATCCATCGAAGTTTACCCGCAAGATCCATTAACCCGATCCAAATCACCTGTTTGCTTCTGGGTCGTATGGGTCAGACGGTTATGGGCGAGTGTGGCAAATTTGTCCACCCCTAGTAGTTATTACCAATACATATCTTACTGATCCACATAAACAAACATGTGATGGAGCTTCCTAAATGACTCTATATAAAAAAAAATACATAATAAATAAATTAAATTATTTATATTCAAGCGATAATTTTTACTGCCAGAATTTCATTAATACTTATGTCTGTGTGTGTATATATATATATATATGTGTGTGTGTGTGTGTGTGTTAAAAATGATGATGCATTAATGGAAATTTATTGAAAAATAATGATGACATTTATGATAGCTAGTGGTGTTGTAAATTGAAAAAATAAAGAAGTCCCACATAGGAGGGATATCACACACTAGTAGGATATATAAGGTGGAGGCATGACACTTGGGAAAAGCCTAAAGGGGTACCCCAATTTTGTGAAGGAGAGAGAACGTAGACGCGCGCCGCCGTCCAGCCGGCCTTGGCTTTGGCTATGTCGTTTTGTCTCTAATTGATGTAGATGAACCCCTGATTCTGCCTTCGAAACATCTTAAAGAGAGCGACCTAGTCACGACTCAACCCATTAATATTTCCAATGGCATACATTATTTTAAAAATATTTTTTTACAAAATCAGAAATAACAATTTTAAGACGTTTTTTGAAACTGCCATGTCTATCAACGAAATTATTGGTACATGTTCTTCTGCTTCTTACTACAACAAACCGTTTCAGTTTGAGGGAAGTCACTTTAAACGATGGCAGCAAAAGATGTTGTTTTCTCTAACCACGAAAAAGCTTGCCAATGTTTCGAAGGATAATATTCCTATTGTACCAACAGAAGGTGAACAAACAGTAAGTGATAAGATGGCTGCTGAATTAACCCAATGGGAAAATAATAATTAGTTATGTTTGATATGCTCTAAAGAAGAAATATGATACTGAGGAAGTTGGAGCTAAAATGTATGTTGTTAGCCGCTACCTCAAATATTAGATGACAAATGACAGATCAGTGGAAGCTTAGTCTCATGAAATCCAGAAAATTGCTCACGAGATCATCTCTGAAGGTATGTCCCTAGATGAACAGTTTCAAATTATTGTTATTATTGACAAATTGTCATCTTGCTTGGAAAGATTTTAAAAATTCTCTCAAGCATAAAACTAAAGAATTTTCTCTAGAAAGTCTGATAACTCGCCTTAGAATTGAGGAGGAATCTTGTAAACAAAACCAGAAAGATGAAGTTCTTCTTATGGAAAATAACAAGAAAAAGAAATTTGTCGGAGCAGTTCTAAAGCCAAACGACAAACATCTAAAGATTCAGAATCGCTCTTCAAAAAATAGAAACAAGAATGAGAACCCTCCAAAGGTCCCAATTGCAAAGCAGCACCCGTCTAATCAGGCTAACTTAACAGAAGAGCAATTCATTGCTATAATAATTGAGATCAACCTTGTTGGTGGATCAGATCGATGGTGGATAGAGACGGGCACCTTACACCATGTCTATTATGATCGTGCTATGTTTAAAACATACACTACTGCTGAAGATAAGAAAGTGTTGTTGGGAGATTCCCACGCCACTAATGGTGTTGGTATTAGAGATGTGGAACTAACATTCACCTCTGGAAAGACCTTAATTCGGAAGGATGTCATGCACACTCCAAAAATAAGGAAGAATTATGGGTTTCTTCTCAATAAGGCGGGGTTTACTCAATCTATAAGGGCATATTTGTACACCATTTCTAAAAATGGTATTTTTGTTGGGAAAGGGTACACCACTGATGGCATGTTTAAATTGAATGTTGAAATCAATAAAATGTCTCCTTCTACTTACATGTTGTATGATTTTAATATTTGGCATGCTAGACTCTGTCATATGAGAAAACGTGTGATTTCAAACTTAAGTAATTTAGGCTTAATTCCAAAGTTATCTATCAAGGATTTCGAAAAATGTAATTTTTGTAGTCAAACTAAAATAACTAAGTTCGCATAAAACAATAGTTCGTGAATCTGAACCTCTAGACTTAATACACTATGATATATGTGAACTTGATGGGACACTAACCATAAATGGAAAGCTTTATTTCATCACTATTATTGATGATTGCTCTGACTTTACTTTTGTATATCTAATGAAAAATAAAAGTGAAGCGTTTGACATGTTTAAGATCCTTGTAACTGAAATTGAAAATCAATTTAATAAAAAGATTAAGAGATTTCGTAGTGATAGAGGAACATAGTATGATTCTAGTTTGTTTAATGAGTTTTATAAAAACCAAGGAATTACACATGAAACTATTGCTCTGTATTCACATGAAATAAATGGTAAAGCTGAAAGAAATAATAAAACTCTTACTGACCTAGTTGTTGCTATTATGCTTAATTATGGTGCTACTTCTCACTGGTGGGGGAAATTATTTTGATTGTTTGCTATGTTTTGAATAGAGTTCTTATGAGATAATGAAGAAAAGACATCCCAACTTGTCTTATCTTCGAAATGGGGCTGCCTAACTTATATTAGAATCTCCGATCCTAAGCGAATTAAACTATTCCGTTTAGGGCCTAAATTTTGGGATTTTCTTGAGAACAGTGGAGGATTTTCCTGGCTTCGTAGATTTTAAGGGTTTCCATATTTTAACATGTTTATGATACTGAAGAAACAACTTTGATGAAGGTCGTGGTTTTGGAGGGTTCAATACTAGAAGTCCAATCAAAAGTATGAAATAATATAGTCAATGACTAAAAATTAGATCAAGTTTTTTGTCACCATTTTATAAGTCCTTAAACTAATTCAAGCACTTACAAAATAACTACCAAAATTTGGTTGCTAATTGCTAAAGCACTTTTTTTTGTGTGTGCATGAAAGTAAACCTACTTTAGCGAATGAAATTTCAGTTTATTTGTATAATCATACGCTTATATATGTTATTTTGTATAATATAAGTTTTGCTAATTTGACTACTAAAATACTTTAGAATTCAATTTACAAAGAACTTAATTTTTGGTACAAAAGTCAAGAGTTTGATTTTAAATTGGTCTACATAGTGACTAAGTTAGTTTTCTCTATATATGTCACCGAATAACAAATTTTTTGTGGTGTGAACTCTCAATTCAATAGTTAAGTTGATTAAATTCAAAGTCTACAAAAATTACTTAAGAATATGTATCTCAACTTAAATAATGTTGAGTAAAAAAATCTTAAACTAATGTCAATGATTCCCACTCATAGATACGAGGGTGGGAAATGTTAGAGGTTACAAAAAATTAATTTATTGACTTAGCTAACAAATGCCGTTTATTATTTTAGAAATACCTTTTAACTTGTCAACTATTTTCTATATTATGACATTATCCTTGCAACGGTTTAAAACTATTGTCATATTATAGTATCACAAGTGTTCTAATAGATTATCTATTACTACGGTTTTATATAGTCGTTGCGGATTTTGACAACAACTGTAGCGTAAAAAAATAAGTAACACTTTGACATACTATAGTTGCAAAACCGTTCTCTTAACTTATTACGATAGCATTTTTTTCTAAATAAACAACGATTTCTCTGTATTATGGTAGATAGAAAATATTGCAGCGTTCCTTGTAAACTTATACCACACTTTGCAATTTGCAAATTGTTGACAATATGTTGTTTAAGATTTATGTTATGGCTTTTTCTTTTCGTCACATTTTTTAATGTTTATTAAACTAAAATATGTTGTACTACCAACTAATAAAATGATAGATGTCACTTTTTATAAATGTGTTATTGTTGACATCTAGCTACTTTAAGATTTTTAATAAATATATAAAAAATTAATAAAAAAAATAATGATGATAAAAATAATAATAAAAATACATAGACATTTAAATTTTAGAAAATCATGGATGTGTTTGATTACTTTTCAAAATGTACACTATTTTCTAAAATAAAATAAAAAAACAAACGTATTTAATTAAATAAATATATTGATGGTAATAAAAATCATTATAATGATCATAATTTGAATGAGAAGAAATCGAAAAGAAATGAATAAATGGTAATAAAAATCAATATAATGGTAATGAATTGAATATAAAAGAAACTGAAAAAAAGTAATCAATTGACAATCATTCTCTTGTCTTTTGTAATAGATACCAAAAAAGTCTATAAATAGTCGATACTAAGAGATGAAAAAGGAGGACAATTAGGAGGATAATCCGGAGCATAATTTAGAAAACAATTGATAGGCAAAAGAGGAGAATAGAATCTTGTCTTTTGTATTGCATCATTTTAAAATATATTTTTTTTCTCTCTATTTTTTTTTCTGTTTATAAAAAAATTAATTCGTATGTTAATGGTTTTTCCTTTAAGATTATAATTAATCGTTGCTAGTGCCAGACAAAATTCATCCTCCCGTGCCATATCCAACAACGTACGAACAAATCATTTAATAGGTTGCTTTAGCGTTGTGTCCATATGTCTCGTTCATATACTGCCACATTACGTTTGTTTTTAAACAAAAAAACCAATTTTCTTTCTTTACTTTAAAAGAAAAGTAAAAGATATAATCCATGAACAAATATTATTATTATTATTATTATTATTATTACATTTTTTTATTTTTATTTTTTTGATATCTATATAAATAAAAAGTAATAATAAAATTGATCCAACACATAAATATTTTCTATCCAAGAATTATGTGTGTTTTGATTTCTCTAATGCACCTGGTAACTCCTTTTTCACGAACAAACCAAACGCAACAACTGACGACTCCGCTGGAGATAAAACCTAAAGTTCTTTGAACCAAAAATTCAAATTCGGAAGTCAATGAGTAGAGAAAATATTACCGTTCTACAACGTCTGTTAAAACAATTACCTTATAATTAATTATATACAAACTATTTATTTATTTATACCCAAAAAGACTAATAAAAAAAAATATTTACATTAATAAAAGAAGGAAAAATATTTTTTTTTATTAATTTTGTCTAACAAGAGAAAAATTGGCTCCTACATATCTCTAGGTGCAATAGAGAAATCAAAACACACGTAGTTCTTGGGTAGAAAATATGAAAATATTTATGTGTTATTGATTTTATTATTATTTTTTATTTATATACGTATCAAAAAAATAAAGATAAAATTGTAGTAATAATAATAATAATAATAATAATAATAATAATATTTGTTCATGGATTATATCTTTTATTTTTCTTTTAAAGTAAAGAGAGAAAAAAATGATTTTTTGTTTAAAAAAAAAGTGTAACGTGGGGTATGTGAACGAGACAGATGGACAGTAAAACAACATGTTATATGAATTTTCTATTATATTGGAATAAGGTGAAATTTGTTTTCTTGATCTATAAAATCAATTAGTTATATTTTTTATTTTATTTTGTGTTGCAAATGAGTTTAACATATGAGTTTATTTTTTTATAAGCAGAAAATATGAAGAAAAAAAAAGAATATATGTTAGAAGGATGCAATACAAAGACTAATAAGTAGAAAATTAGAGAAAACAATAAGAAATAGATACCTACTTAATTGTTTTTTTACTAGACTGATTTTTTCAAGATACAATTTTCTTCTCCTCTTTTGTCTATTAATAATCTCTTCTTTTTTTTTTTTTTTCTGTGCTCTCAAATTGTGTTCTGAATTGTGCTCCGAATTATCTCTTTTATCTACTCTTGTTGTAGACTTTTTGGGTATAGATTATAAAAGACAAAAGAATAATTGTCAATTGATTACTATTTTCTTTTTTATTTCTTTTCATTTAATTGGCCACATTTATACTGATTCTTATTTGCGTTAATTCATTTATTCGGTTTCTTTTCTATTCAATTGATACCCGATTTTTCTTTTCATTTAAATGATGACCATTATAATGATTTTTATTACCATCAATTCAATTCAATTAAATATGTAAAATTTCTGAAAAGGAATGAATTTCAAATAGAAACCAAATACATCCATGATTTTCTAAAATTTAAAAGTCCAACTATTTATTTTTATTATTATTTTCATCATCATTATTATTATTATTTTTTATATATTTATTAAAAATCATAAAGTAGCGGATAAAATTAGGTGTCAGCAAATATTTGTGATTTTCTTAAATTGAGTTTAAGATTATTACAATGATATTTTTAGGCAAAAATTAAAATGATTAAAAAAATTAACATCTGTAAAAAAAAATACTTTAATGTGAAACATAACCAAGTCAATAATTATTTTTATCAGCTAAGTCAAGAGTTATTCCCCATGATCTCCATGTACATATATACAAACATGTTTTTCAAGTTCTGATTTGGTGGACATGAGTTTCAAAAGTCCCATTTTGTCATGTTTTCTAAAACGGCTGCTGCTGTTCTCATATTCAACATAAACCAACGTTTTCACATACACATGTTCAAAAAAACTAATTATTCACTAAAGAAAATGTAGCTTTTCATGATTTATAAGTTTCATCAATACGTACCGCGTTGAAAAAACATGCAACAAATTATATTATAATATAACACATTAATTGGTTTGTACCCAAAAAAATATAATACATTGATTCGTTGTCCTTGATGGAACAAAATTTTCAAACATACTACAATTCCAAGATATTGTGTATATATATAATTAGATTAGACATTCTAGTTCCTTAGAAAGCATTGATAGAGTTTAATTTGTCTCATTTAGAAGAAGTGAAAAATAAAAGTAGATAGCTACCTAGCCATGTGGTATCCTCAAAGATTTGGTTTAAACTCAAGTTTGATTACTTTTGTTGTTACATTGCTACTACTTTTGGGAATTGTTTCAAGAGTTGAGTGTGTTAGAGACTTCAAAAGCTTATTTGAAAGTCAATTACCAAAAGGGCCAGTGCCACCATCTGGACCTTCTCTATGCCACAATAAGCTTGGTCCTTTCAAAAATAACAAAGTTTCATTCCCTGATGATTATTATATTGGTTGTCCATAGCATATGTTATATATTGTGAAGTATGTTTAGGGATGTAATTTTCATTTTTTTTCTTTGTCCTTGGATACTGCAATTGTATAAGGACAAAATGTCAAAATTAGCTTATTTCAATAAGTTGTTTTCCTTTGTTTAGTGATTATATATATATACACGATCAGTGATCATCAAACTATATATGGATTTATTTATTTTATTAGTTTCATCTTTGCTCCATTAACGAGCCAACGTTTTTATCTTTCTTTTTGTTACACAGCTTGATTTTCTTCTAATTAATTTCTTGTCTTCATTTTGCTTCTTTCATTTTAGGAGATTACGGATCGGTTTGTTTAAAATAAAAATATTTATTAGATAAAATAATTTTCTTTATATAAATATTTACGTAAAGTAGAAACTTATTTGTATTTGATTATTATACTAGTAATTAATTAATCCTTAAGTTTTAAATAAAGTAAAAAATATCGATATTGTTAAGTTGAACTTATTATCTTAAATTTGAATTAAAATTTTGCAGTTATGTATGAGTTCATAGTGGTAGAAAAAAATTATTATTTTAATCTTAAAATTTTTTTTTTTTAGATTCTAATTAATATAAAAAGTTTAAACTAATACAATGAAAATCATTAAAAATATTTTTTAGTTAAAAACTGATTTTTCTCATAAATAATCCATAACAACTAACTTAAAATTTTTGCGAGAGTGAGTGTAGAATTTTAAGACGGAAATGATCAATGTTGTTGTGTATAAAAATAGAGTTATGACCATTATTTTGAACTAAATGAATTCTTCAGTAATGTGGAAGTAATTGTTATGGATCCAAGAGAATTAAAGAGAAAACTTTACCTTCTCTCTAACTTTTTTTTCTCTATTTTTCTATACGGAATTTTATTAAGGTTCCATCCACAATTTATTTGGAGATCTCTACCCACTTTTGTGGAGTTTTTTTTTTTCTCTATTTGCTTGAGGTTTGATAAAAATTGTCTTTTCTTTTTTTCTATATTATTGTTGTGATTAATCAATCATTTTTTAGGATTTTAGATGGAGATTTAGTGTTAAATTTTCTTATACTCTTAATATATTTTATTTGTTGTTATGGGTTGGGGTATTGTCGCTTGCCATTGCCAACAAAGTTATTACTACTTTTTGCAATATTATATACTCGCTCTATCCCACATTAATTGCGATATTTGATAGTTTTAAATAAATTAAAGAGAATTTATAAATTAAAGGAAGAAAATAAGAATTTAATCAAATTAATTTTGTTGAGAGTGTATTTTCTCATTATCATAAATACACATTAGAAAATAATAATTTAGAAGTAATGTATAGTAGTACATTAGTTAAATGGTATATTTTGAGAAAAATAAATAAATTTTCCTTGAAAACTAAATACAACATTGAATTTGGCTTTATGCACTTTTATTTTAATTTTTAAATTTCATAATTATTATGGGAAGGAGGGAGAGAGTAATAAATGAACACTATAAAGAAAAGACAATTTTAACATATAAATGTCAATAAAAAATAAAAAATGATGAAAAATGTGTTTTCTCAACGAAAAAATTATTGCTACATGTTGTTATAAGTAATGATTGAAATCTTAGCGTTAAGTATTTTTATAATAACTAAAGTTATTGCAATAAGTTGTTTTAATCAACGATACAAATTGTTATTATATCGTGGATGTCTCAATAACTAGAGTATTTGAAATAAATTATATTTTTCAAATACTTATGTCATTTAATAAAAGTATAATTACATTTTTCTTACCAACTTTTATTTTTAAAATCATATCAATTATGTTTACATTTTAAATTGTCATAAATATTTAAAAATAAATTATATTACAATATTATGTAACTAAAATTATCAGAAAATGTATACACAAACTACATAATATTAGCGAGATAAAATGTCATAAATTATCCCCCTTTATGTAAAATATTTAAATTATAAATAGACTTGTTTTCATAAAATTAAAAACTAAAATATTAGTGTAATCAACGTCACAAAAACCAAAAAATAATTTATTAAAAGTATAATAAAAGTACAAGAACAAATTCTATAATCAATAGGAAAAATTAAATTATTAAAATTAAACAAATCTAATAAATACCTTATAGTTGTTGTTTTATATTAATATTTAGAGATTCTAGAGTCAACCAAGTAGGATGTATATAAAAAATGGCTATTGTTAAACTTAAGCTTAGTGTGTGTATAAATGAATTTGTAATGTGTGAAGAGAAACATAATCAAATAGATAACGCAAAGTACTAAAAACGTATATATGTCCACAAGAAAATAACTAAAAAACAATAAATACATAAGTAAAGAAAATATGAAGGAGATATAAATATAGAAATTAAAAAAATATCTTCTACAAATAGTTATATGTAGCTTTGACTTTCTAAAGTTCTCAATGGAGTCGTTAAACTGTCACAGTAAAAAAATTTCGAGTGTCTTTTTTTTTTTTTTATAGAAAAATTAGATTTGTTAAAGTAAATATAGAAAATAGATAATGCACTTTTTTATTTGTATACTTATATCTAGTTTAATTACTATCTAATTTTTTTATTAGTATGGATATAATTCAGTACCTTAAAATTTACGACACTTATACATATTACACATGAATCACTTACGCTATATCTTGGTAGTTATAATATATAAACCTATTTTGTAATTTTATCATACATTAAGAAAATTAGATATAATAATGCATTTATATGTCTATTTTGGGTATATAGATGTATATCACTATTACAAAATTATAGTTTTCTTAATTAGTTTAGTTGTAATTTTGAGCCATTGATTTATCCAATTCAGAATTTTGATTTCAACCATTTCAAAATTCTGACATTTGGTCCCTCAATTTTTTAAATCTCTAACATTTGAAATTTTATTGTGTCATTAGTGATATGATAGTGCGTAACACTTTAAAAAAAAAATTTAACATAAAATAAATGTTCTATAGATTGTTAAGTAAAAATATCATTAGATTACTTACTCAATTATTATACTAATTATCATATCACTTTTGAGATCACAATGTTTTTTGTTCGATTATTTAATTTTTATATCAAAATTTACTATTGAACTAAATTTCAAATATTTAAAAATTTAGAGACCAAAATTATAAATTTAAAATAGAGAAACTAAAATATTAAATTGAAAAAAATAAATGAACGAAAACTATAATTTTTAAGTTCTATTTTATAGGAATTGGAGTTTTTTAGGTTTGGTTTAATTTTGGCCACTCCCAATTGATTTGTTGTGTATTTATACGTTCATGTCAAGTAAATAGTTTTTTCTTTTTACAAGTAAATAGTTTCTACATAACATTACAAAGTCTATGTTTTCTTATGTGGTGTTAACAAACAAACAAGTAAACAACTAGTCTTATAGAATCATGTAAGTTCAAAGAACATTGTGTTGCAAGAGAACGCATAACAAAGCACAATCATGAAGTAAGTAGTAACCTTTAACATAAAGAAAAAGTAAGCACTGATTTCAGTATTAACTACTAATAAAAGTAAATTTTAGGGAAGAATAAGATTGTACACATGTTTTGTTGCTACTGCTAGCTAAGTTGTCTCCTGTTATCAAAAAATGGTACAGCCTTTCAATTCCAATAGTGGGGAGAGCTGTTGATGGTTGATTTTTAGAAAAAACTAAATCATATCTATTTTAAAATTAATATATAAATTTAAATTTATAATAAAATTATTATTTAGTTTAAAATTGATTATAAAACCAATTATAAATTTAGTTATAGTTAAATAATTGGTTTATAATTAAACAGTTGATTTTTAAAAATTTAATTTTAAAATTGATTTTATTTTTTAAAATCGGTTAAAATTTATTTTTTTTTTAAAATTATTTATTCATAGTTTAAAAATCAATTATTTTAAAAAAATTCATATTTTTGATAAATTTCTTTTAAAAAATTCTCATCAAATTTTTCGAGAAAAAATTCGATTTAAAATTCTTTTGAGAAAAAAAAAGTTTATTTTTATTTTTCTCTGATATTTTTTTAAGAAAACAAATTTCAATTTTTTTCTTAAAATTAACAAAATATTAATAATAAATAAAAATTAAATCCAAATATAAGATATAAGTAATTATTTAATTTATAAATAAATCAAATTATAATTATATGATTTTAACTAAATATTTAAAATGCATTTAGATCTAATTTTAGATTTGAACTTAATAATCGGATATTTTGCATCGACGACAGTGGGAGTTTATGTTTATCATGCAAGGAATACAAACCAAGATGATTTTAAGTAATAATTCTTAGTTCATTCTTAATTTTTGCTTTTGCTGAAAATTTATATTACTGTTTTTTTTTCAATCACCATAAAATATTAGTAATTAATATTATTAATATTTTATTAATGATAAAAGTTAAATATACCGCTTCTTTATTATTTCATCTTTAATTTTTTTGTATTCCGACCACAATTCAATTTTATACTTTTAAAATTTATATTATTATTTATTTGTCAATTTCAAAATTTGAATCTTATTCTAGAGAAATAAAAAGATTAAATAAGATGTTTAATAGTTAAATATATTATAAAAAAACAATTAAATAATTTTATAAAAATTAATAATTTATTAATCTTCTAATTACGTGTAAATAACTTTAAAGCAACAATTAAAAACGAGAAAATAACCTAATGAATTATAGGTAGTTAGTTGGTTTTCATCTCATGTGTGGCTTTGTTATTTCGAATTAAATAATATTTAGGTCCCATTTATATTATTTTATTTATTTATATGCCTTATCATAAAATGAGAATATTCTTAAATAGTGAGTAACAAGATTGTGGCGACATAGCACATTGCCACATTCATTAACTTAATATTTATATAAAACATGTAAAAACAGCAATCCAAAAACAAATGATCAAATCATTAATTTCCATTAAATATAATTAATTTTGTTATTCAATATGGAATAGAGCATTCTATTCTAGAACCCCCATTAAGCTCTTAAGAGCGTGGCACAAAACTAAAATGGGAGAATTTTCACATATATGAACCTAACCAAACCTTTGAAACTAACAATTTCATAGACTTACTAACATTTCCCTGTAATAAAACACTGAATTGATCTAAAAATGTTGAGATTAAAATACAAAAACTCTGATCTTACAATTAAATCAATTGATCTTTTTATCCATATTCTTCACAAGCTGACCCATTTGAAACCTCCAATACAAGAAATAAACCAAGGCGAATCCAATCATCACATAAATCCAAATATTCTCATCTTCACTCTCCTTCGGTGACCTAACTTCCTCAATTCTAAAACTCTCCCTCTCTGAATTTCCCAAAACACCCTCACCGAAATACCCATACAACACATACGCCTTATCCCTCTCCCTCACAACAACCGAAGTAGGGTACCCTTCACCATCAAGGTCAATTTTGTCATAAACCACACCCTCATTCCATCCACTATTGCTCTTGAGAAACCACAATTTATTCGCTACTGGCGAAACCACCAAAACGACACCGTCACTCCTCAAAACGACACCATCAGGACCCGTGAGATCTTCATTAAGAAGCACGTGCCTAGCGGTGCCATCGTCCGCATCAACCTTAAACATCTTACCCGTATTGGATTGCACCACCAAAAGGTAACCGCCACTGCTGACGTAAGCAATACCGTTGAGTCCGCAGAAACTATACGATGTATCGCGGTCCACTGGATGTTCCGTGAACCTCGGCGATTTCGAGAAGATCGAAGCTTCTCCTTTCGCGTTAACCTTCCAGATAAAGTTGCCGATGGAGTTCGTAACGTAAGCGTTTCCGTTGAAGTCAACAGCGACGTCGTTTGCGATGGCGTGTTCATCGGAGGGGAGGAGTGAGAGGAAGAGACGGTCGCCGGATTTTAGGTCGTAGGCGGCGAGTGCGTTGAAAGGAGGGAGAGGTTGCACGGCGTGGATCGCGGCGAGGACGCGGTTGTTGCGTGAATCGACGGCGAGACCTAAAACGGTGACGTTTTCGGGGAGGGAGGAGTCGGAAATTAGGGTCTGGACGATGCCGGCGTCTGAGATTGATGAGATGGTGCGGTGATGGAAGGATCCGGTGAGGAAGTGTTGTTTTGTTGGGTCCCACGCTAGACCTTCTGGATAGAGGTTTGGTGATCGGAAACTGATGAAGTGGGGGTCGCCGGCGATAACTTTGATAGGCGTTGAAATTTCGATTAGGAGGAAGAGGAATATGGAGGCGTAAGTGGTAAGGGCGTGTTTGGATGAGTGAATTGACATGGTGAAGTTTCGATGTAGCTACTGAGGTTATTAGTATTCAGGTAGGAACTATGGGTTTTGTGTGCTGTTTTGATGCTTTTCTCACTTCAAAATTATTAAATTTGATGTTTAAAATGATTTTATTTTATTTAATAAAAGGTTAGATGGTTTTTTAATTTTATTATAATCTCTAATTTTTCGTTTTTCAACTTTGTGTTTAATGACTCAGTCCGTGTAAAGTCTTTCATATTTTGTATTGACAATCAATCTAAATCGACAGTGTATTATTATTTTTTCTTTAGTCGTTGAAAAATATTTATTTTTTTAATTAATGAAAAATTATAATATTAATAGTTTTAATCTTTTAAAAAGTTTTATAAACCACCATGAAAAATTATTATATTAATAATTTTAATCTTTTAAATAGTTTTCTAAACTACAATATAAAGAACAACAGTCACATAGAAATGACTCTATCTTAATAAGAATCAAAACCGCAATATAACAATTACCTCATAGAAACTGCTCTATAGGCAAACATGATAGAAGAACAATTTATTGTAATGATAATTGAAATTAGTATTGTTTTTTGGGTTAGATAGACGGTGGATAGACACTGACATCTTATGTCATGTTGCCGCAGATAAAAAAGTATTATTGGGAGATTCCCACCCACTAATGTTGTTGAATTGGAGATGTGAAATTAATGTTCACCTTTAGAAAGAACATCCTTCTGAATGATATGATGCACACTCCAAAAATATAGGAAATTTTGGTTTTCTTCTGAATAAGGGAGGGTTTTCTCAGTCTATAAGTACAAATTTGTATACCATTTTTAAAAATGGTATTTTGTTTGGCAAGAGTACACCACTGATGACATATTTAAATTGAATGTTAAAATCAATAAAATATCTCTTCCTACTTACATGTTGTATGATTTTAATATTTGATATGTTAGACTCTGTCATGTGAGAAAACATGTGATTCCAAAGTTCTCTTTAAATGATTTTGAAAAATTTGATTTTTGTAGATAAGCTAAAATAGCAAAGTGTTCATATAAATTAGTAGTTAGAGAATCTGAGCTTTTAGATTTAATACACTCCGATATATGTGAACTTGATGAGACTTTAACAGGAAATGTAAAATTTTATTTCATCACTTTTATTGACGATTGTTCCTACTATACTTTTGTATATTTAATGAAAAATAAAAGTGAAGCATTTGACATGTAATTGAAATTGAAATTTAGAGGTTTTGTATTGATAGAGAAATCCAGTATGATTCTAGTTTGTTTAACGAGTTTTATAAATTGCAATGAATTATACATGAAACTACTGCATCATATTTGCTTGAAATGAATAGAATAGAAATCTTATTGAACTAGTTGTTGCTATTTTGCTTAACTCTGGTGTTGGATCTCATTAGTAGGGGAAATAATATTCAATGTTTGTTATGTTTTGAATAGAGTTCATAAATCTAAAAATAAAATATCTTCTTATGAGATTTTGATGAAAAGACAATCGAACCTGTCTTATTTTTGAACTTGAGGTTGTCTAGCTTATATCAGAATATTCGATCTGAAGCGAGTTAAACTCGCCAATAGAGCCTATGAATGTGTATTCATTGGGTATGCAATAAACTACAAATCATATAGGTTTTTGTGACCTAAGTGATAATAGAGTTAAATGATGTTGATTTCTATGAAAATAAATTTCCTTTCAAATTGAAAAATAGTGGGGGCAGCAAACCAAGTCACGTTCCAATGATGAAGAGCACTAAAAACAACAAACAAGGAGAAACAAAACCTCGAAGAAGTAAGAGAGCGAGAGTTGTTTAAAATTACGAACCCAATTATACGACCTCTACCATAGAAGAGGATCTGCAAATCTTCAAGAAACTTTGTCATTGTTGGATAGATTTATGGTAAGAAACTATAAGTTGTAAACCAATAATTTGTAAATGAATCTCGAAAAAGAAACTAAAATGCGAAGGAACTTTTGATAAATATAAGTCTTGCTTTGTAGCCAAAGGTTTTAGACAAAGAGAAAATATAAATTTCTTCAACACTTTTTCATTGGTCACTAGAACTACATTCATTAGGGTACTCATTTCACTTGTTTCTATTCATAACTTAATGGTACACCAAATAGTGCCAAAACTGTATTTCTAAATGGTGACTTGGAAGAAGAAATCTATATGGAACAACCTGAAAGTTTTGTGATTCATGGACAAGAAAACAAGACATGTCAGTTAGATAAATCTTTGTATGATCTTAAAGAAGCTCATAAGTAATGACATGAAAAGTTGGATAAATTGATTATATCAAATGAGTTTAAAGTGAATGAAAGTGACAAATGTATTTATTACAAATCTGAAATTGGCATTTGCACTATTATGTGTCTCTTTGTAGACAACTTACTCGTATTTAGTTCAAACATTCATGATATAAATATTGTGAAATCATTGTTGAGAAATAACTTTGATATGAAAGACCTTAGAGAAATGAGTATAATTCTTGGATCAGTCTCACTATGTTGAAAAAATCATAAAGAAATACAAATATTTTGAATGTAAATCTGCTTGCACACCATGTGATCCAAGTGTGAAACTGTTCAATAACACTGGTGAATGTGTTAGACAAACTGAATATATGAGCTTCATTGACAACCTCAAGTATGCCACTGATTGCACTAGACCCAACATTGTCTACATCGTGGGACTATTGTGTAAGTTTAATAGTAGACCTAGTATAAAGCATTGCCACACTATCAAATGAGTCATGTAATACCTTAAAAAGACCATGAGTCTCGAATTACATTGTCAAAGATTTTCTGTCGTCCTTGAAGGATACAACGATGTTGATTGGAACACTTTATCAGATAACTCCAAAGTAACTAGTGGTTATATATTTAGCATACCTGGCGGTGTTGTATCTTGGAAATCGAAGAAATATATGATATTAGCTCAGTCCACTATGGAGTACGAAATAATAGCATTAGCTACTGCTAATGAAGAAACAAGTTGATTGAGATGTTTGTTAAGGGAAATCCCTTTATGGGAAAAACCAATGATAGTTGTGTTGATGCATTGCGATAGTACCGCGACTATTGCAAAAAGTTTAAGAATCATTATTACAATAGTAAGAGACGACATATACGTCGTAAGCACAACACTATTAGATAGCTACTTTCTGAATGAGCTATTATAGTAGATCATGTACTCACTAATGAAAATTTAGCAGGTCTTTTAACGAAATGATTAGCTAGAGAGAAAGTCGTAAATACATCCAAATGATGGATTATTGCCTATATATCAATGAGTTACTCATGATGGTAACCCGTCCTAAAAGACTAGAGATCCCAAGATTTATTTTTAATGGATAATAACAAGTTGTGTAGTTATTTGAGATGAACATGCTATTATAAATCAGAGAAGCATTATTCGTGAAACGATGATAGGATGAAATAATAGTAACTCTTAATGAGATCTATACTCTATATGGAATGGAGTACCTAGCTACATGAGTACTATTGATAGACTTATTTATGTGAATGTGGGAGTGAGGTCGCTTCTAATAGATTTTCGATGCATAATTCGTAGAGCATTCACAATACTAGATATACGTGTATGACCATTAGTGCACAGGTTTTTGAGAATACACCTTATGAAAAGCTTGTGTGGGTTTGATGTCAAGATTAAGTTCAAGACTACAAGTCACTCTTGTTGAATTTGATTATCACTTACTATGCAAAGGTTCAAGTAAGAAGATGCCTATGTTTATGCACGATCTTATAGAAGCGTTTGACGCTATTTCATAAACACTTTTTTAAATTCAAGTAAGAGATTGTTGGAAATGATGTTGAAAATCATAGATCTAATTGGTGTGAATTGAAAAAAAATGAAAGTCTCACATATAAGGAATATCACAAACTAGTAATATTTTTAAGGTGGAGGTATGTCATTTAGGGTGTGCCCCAAGAGGTACACAATTTTGTGAAGGGAAGATAACACATTCAAATTGACCACCACACTTATGCCCACCACCACCGTCGTCCATCCAACTCAGTTGGGTATGGGTTTGAGCTAAGTGATGTATTATTTCAACTGTGTGTTTCTCTATAATATTGTTTGACACATTTATGTCTTCCACCGAGTCTACAGTCAACAATTGACCGTTCAACTCATCCCTTAATTTTTGCACGACAGTTTTTCCAAATTGGTCAAAACCTAGTTATATCTACGTGACCGTCTATGTGGATCTGGTCAATTGAACCACATTTATTTCTCTCTCTTCAATTGCAGAATTCCTCTAGGATTCCACTCAATTGAAAATCACACCGAAAACACTTAGAAAATCTGAGTCTTTTCTCCATTTCTCCCATTTCTAGTTCTTCTTATTTTTTTCTAACGGGTGGTCATAATATCATATTATGAGTGACCTTATCTGTCATATTAAGAGGTTGTAATTCTATAATAATTTTTTAAAGTACAGTAGAACTCAGATACAATTTATCTAGATTGTTTTATCCAAGGAATTACGTGGTTAATAATTTATTTTGCACAATTTCTATAGTGTCGCGAAACATATTAAAAAGAGAGACCTAATTTATAAATCAACCTAATAATATCATCAACAACTACAATAATTTTTCAAAATTCAAAAGCAACACTAAGTTTATATATAGGGTGGCTGCTTGACCATTTTCCTTTATATTATATATATATAGGCAAAATTACATATGTGGTCCCTTAACTTAATTTCAGGTAACGTTTTAGTCATTTATCTTTTTTTTTTCCTGAGTTGGTCATTTATTTCAATTTTAAGTGACAATTTGATATTTTATGTTTTAAAATTTCGACAATGTTATCGTTTTTTATACAAAAATTCAAAAAAAAATCATCAAAATTTTCAACCAAAACCCATAAAATTAATAATCATCTTCAATATAATGCAAATTTTATCAAATCCATAGCTCAAATATTCAAACACACTCATATTTTCATCTTCAACAATATCAAATAAAGAATGAAAATATGAGTTTATTTCAAGATTTAAGCTATGGATTTGATAAAATTTGCATTATAGTAAAGATGATTATTTGTTTTATGGGTTTTGGTTGAAAATTTTGATGATTTTTTTGAATTTTTGTATAAAATAGGATAACATTGTTGTAATTTTAAAACATAAAATATTAAATTGTCACTTAAAATTAAAATAAGGGACCAATTCAAAAAAAAAAAGATTAAAAGACTAAAACGTTACCTGAAATTAAGTTAAGAGAACGCAGATATAATTTAATATATATATTTATTGGATTAAATGGTGGTTATATATCTCATTATTTTATTAAGATAAGGAAATATTTAGATCCCTAGTCATTTAATTTTCATATTTTATTACCATTTTTTGACTGAACGTTCTAATAATGTCCATCAATATAGCCTACTCATCTCAAATTTTTTCTCTCGACTAATTTATTCTTTGTTACTCATCTATTTAAAAGTGGAATATTTTTTTTAATGGATTTGTATCCTCGATCTCCTGATATTATTTTCTTTTTTCCATTGTGTTATAAGTAGATAGACGCACAAAGCAAATTTTTTAGGTGTACGTAGAATTAATTAAAATTATTGTGTTGTTTATGTCTCTAACTCTCTTTGAACATGAGAGAGAAAAAGAGAGAATAAAATATGAAGATTGAAATTATTTTTAACTCGGCTTGTTATTTTGTATGCATCGTGGTACAATTTATTTATTTTTTTCGTTTTTATTGTGGTGGTCATCTTATATTGACATATTAGATCAAATTTATAAACACTTGAAGGGGGCAACAAATAAAGCAGTGGCCTAGGCTCTAGTATTATAAATTTACTCACTAATTTTGTTATTAATTAATTTAATATAAAATTTATCGATCATGTAAGTTCCTTTTAAAATTTATTATTGTGTCGTTTAATATTGTAAAAACTAATCACACATTTTCTTTTACAAAAATAAAAAACTAACAACACTTAAAAGACCTCTAATTTTGTTGTTAGTAATTAAAGGTTCTCATTTTAAATTTCTCTTTAGTTATTTTGAGTGGATCATATTCAACTCATTATCAGCTAATTTAATCGTTACCTTTATAGATTCAAAAATATATGTATTTTGATTAATTTAATTTTATTACATTTGTATGTATTTTATCGTATTATACTATTTACATTAATGATGTAAATTTATTAATAAACTCGTCATTTTAATATTTAACAATATTAATTTTATATTATTTTAAATATAGTCTACTAATTTAAATAAATGAATATTTTTTTAGTGAAAAAATTTTAACCAACATATACATATATTAATTTTGTAATATCCATTTAAAGTTTGTCCTGTAACATCTCATATAATCGCTATATGAATATATAATATGCTGAGACTAAGAAGAAAAAAATATAAAGATAATTTATCTAAATGCCAATCAATTATTTGTTTGCTTTACAGCTCATCAAAATCTTCTATTTTAAGGGAATGTATTTCTTCCACCTTATCATGACAAATGAGTCAATAATTTACATTATTTCATATCTCTAACATTGCTAGAAACATTAAAAAGCATAGACATGACATTAAGTGGAAAAGTGGAGGGTGAAGTAGAGATTGAAGCACCTGCTGCTAAATTCTACAATATTTTTAGAAATTAGCAACTTCATCATATTCCTAATATCGCCACAGATGTAGTTCATGGAGCTGAATTGCATGAAGGTGACTGGCTAAACGTTGGTTCTATACAATAGGTATATATAAGCTTTGCAATATTTCATAATTTTTTTGTTAAAAAATTATGAATAAACTAAAAAAAATAAAAATAAAATGAACGCACCCAACACTCTTTTGTTGATGTCATTGCTTGTAATTAATATACTCCATCCAATTTTGATATTAGTAAAAATATATATACTTATGCTTATAAATTTTTTGGTTAAATAAAATTAATTTTCTAGATATAATCAAACATGTTATTGTATTATCTGAATTAACTATCCTTTATGAGCACTCACGCAATATATGATATTTAAATGGTTATTAAGGTAAAAAATCATATTAATTTGATTTTAAATTCGGATTTTGTGGATGAAATAAAATGTAATATTTAGGAAAAGAGATCCATAAAGGTGGCCAACTTGTTTCCGTGAAGAAAATTAGTCATTGCAAAGTTAGTGGATACTTCACATCAATATATAACATAATTACAAAAGTTAATATTTCAAGAATATTATCATTAAATATAAGGACTATCATGTTTGTTCATGAGATGTTAGTTGAGTGATACAAATTTGATCTTATAATTTGGAATGACAGAGAATTCAATTCGCCTCGAATTTAATTAATAATAATTTCATCTTCTAATCTTAGTATTAAAAATTTAATTTTGTAACTTTGAAAAGCGGAGTTCAAATCCTATAAAAAACATATGTAAAATGTTATCGATGTCACAATTATTAATAATAATTTATTCTTCTCCATTTCTTTTAAAAGAAATATATATATTATAAAAATAAATAATTTGCCATATCAAATTAAATTAATCCTAGCTATTTTTGGTGTTTCAAACACTTAGATGACTCTCCCGTCCCTTATAAAAGTAAATTATAGTATAATTTAACTAACGAAAAATTAATGTATTTAAATACAATAAATTATTGACAAATTTATAAATCAATTTTTTTTTTTTTTTTTATAAAAAGAGATGGAGCAAGTATTAAATATGTTTGTTTTTGTTTGCTTCTAATTTTATTAATTATTTATCTTTCTGATCATTCAACTCTGATTTTAAAGGTGGAATAAAACAAAGTGCTAAATCAAAAATTGAGACTATAGATGATGATAATATGGTCCTAACATATAGTATCTTTGATGGGGAAATGAGTGAGAGTTATAAGAGTTTAAAGATAACATTACAAGTAATTGATAAGGAACATGGTGGACTTGTGAAATGGACCTACGAATATGAGAAGCTAAAGGAAGATATTACAGGAGCACCTCCTTAATCATACTTGGAATTTGCTGTGAAGAATCACTAAAGATATTGATGCTCATCTTCTCAAGGAATAACAAGAAGATTTAAAAAGATGAAGAAGTGTGTGTTTGGCTTGTCTACAAATTTTCTACTTAAAAGTAAAAGTTTGACGTAATAAAATAGTCATTAATGTCGTCGTTAGTACAATAATAAAAAATTTATTCTTCTTATTTTTTAAGTGTACTTGGCTTGTTATTATTAATCAAAAGTACCATATAGTAAAATTTGTTGTGAGATGTGTTAAATATAGTGCAAGTAAACTTCAATTTTTGTCTAACGACAAAATATTTCATTTCAGTTTCCTTATTCATTAAGAAAAAACATTAATAAATAAATGAAAAAGGTTTTTATCTATGTTTTTGCTACTCATATTTCAGGTTAATCTTATATAGTATATGATCGACAAAATATTTATTGATAGAAAATTTCTATATATTATTTATTTTAATATAGAGATACTAAATTTGGAAATATAATATAGTAATCGGAGATAAATAGAAGTTTACTTTTAAGATTTTTCGATCATACATGCTTGTATCTTTCAAACGAGTGTTGCCTTTTGTACCCCTCAATTAAACTCCTACCCCCCATTTTAATGTTTTTTGAGTGAAATACCCAAAATATCCCTAAAAATTCAGTAAAAAAGTAAAAAAAGGAAAAAAAAATATCACATTCGTATCTGAAACCTGAAAAATCCGGAAAGTAAGTTTTGAGAAATAAAAGTTTTTACCGGAAATTTCAAGGATTGAAATTTCGGGTAGTGAAAATTGTGTACCGGAAATTTCATTTTTGAAATTTCCGGTAAGCCATCCGGAAATTTGAAATTTCCGGATGGCTTACCGGAAAATTCAAAAATGAAATTTCCAGTATGTAATTTTGACTACCGGAAATTTCAAAAATCTGGTTACTGTCCCGGAAATTTCATCCATTTTGAAATTTCCGGTACACTTTTTTTTTTTTTTTTGAATTTTATTAGTGAGGACCATAGGAACTAAAACTGATGGTGGTGATCATTCTCGAGTTCGGCCTCCTACACAATCAAATAGGAGAGCTGCTGTTGAAAAAAGGAGAAAAAGGAATGAGGAAAGGCAGGCACACCCGGATGAGCAGCACACGCAGAATCCTATGTTCGATGCAGAACAGGATGAGCAGCCGCAGTATAACCAGCAGTATGAGCAGCCGCATGATGACCAGCAGTATGATCAGCAGCAGTATGACCAGTCTCAGTATGAGCAGCCCCAGCCTGAAGAGCCCATTTTTCCTGGAGGTCCTTATGATCTTTTTGTCCTTAGAGATTATGAGCATCATATTGCCATTAATGTGTGGAATGGACAGGTTAGTAAATTATTTATTTTATTACATATTATAATATATTTCTTGTATATGTTATTTTATTACATATTATAATTTAGTAATTTATTTGTAGTTATAAGATTATTTATAGTTATAAAATTATAATTTATTTGTAATTATAATATATTTTTAATTGTGTGTTATTTTTAATTAAACAGGATAGGCGTGCCTTGAAAGTTGTTTAAAATGGGAAAAAGCAAGACAAATTCATTGATATTAGATATCAATTACCTGCTGAAATAGATCATTGGATTAATATATCTGGATTACGTCCTCTGAGAAGATGTAGTCTACATATGATTGATGGTAATTTGATATCTGCTTTTGCTGAAAGATGGCATGCAGATACTAGTGCATTATAATTTAGTAATTTATTTGTAGTTATAAGATTATTTATAGTTATAAAATTATAATTTATTTGTAATTATAATATATTTTTAATTGTGTGTTATTTTTAATTAAACAGGATAGACGTGCCTTGAAAGTTGTTTCAAATGGGAAAAAGCAAGACAAATTCATTGATATTAGATATCAATTACCTGCTGAAATAGATCATTGAATTAATATATCTGGATTACGTCCTCTGAGAAGATGTAGTCTACATATGATTGATGGTAATTTGATATCTGCTTTTGCTGAAAGATGGCATGCAGAGACTAGTGCATTTCACCTGCCATTCGGTGAAATGACTATTACTCTTGACGATGTCAGGGGTCTTTTGAGCATTCCATGTACCGGAGAGTTTTTTACACCTCCTGCAAATGTCAATGAAGATTTGGCAATTGCTGCTGCTGTTCAGTTATTGGGAGTTTCATATGATGAAGCTATGATTGAGACTAGGACTAATAGAGGGGCATCTTACAGTTTTGAGTGGTTGAAAGAGGTCTTTTCTAAGAAACTTCATGAACGTAGATATGACTGTGCAGCTAGGGCATATCTACTTCATTTGGTAGGGTGTACCATTTTGGCTGATAAAAGTTTTACACTTGTATCTGCCAAATATCTGTTTCTGTTTCAAGATCTCGATAGTTGTAGTAGATGGGCATGGGGACCGGCTGCACTTGTTGTGTTATATGACTATCTTAGAGATAGTACATTGCCCGCTACCAAACAGATTGGAGGTTATTTATCTTTGTTTCAGGTACTATTATATTTATTATACTTATCATTATGTTTTTAATTATTTGATCACCTTAATAATTTTACTATATTTTAATGATTTACAGACTTGGATATATGAACATTTTCCTGATATTTGTAAACGGGATATGGATGAACATATTTCGTCGATGCCACGGATGTTTCGTTGGACTGCGAAACAAACATCAGGGAATGTTGCATATTACAGGGCGAAGTTGGATGCTTTGAGTGATACTAATATCATCTGGGCACCGAATTACGATGAGAACGCTGTGTCACGATTTCAGTCTGTGTCATTATTTACAGGATACATGCGTTGGTGTTTCACGATGGTTCCGTATTTACCAGAGAGGTGCATACAACAGTTTGGGTATACTCAACACATTCCTCCTACACCACCGATGCTTGTTGCACGTGATGTTGACGTTGAATGGAGTATGTACCGGAATTCTGTACGATCACTTCGAGCTAGATTACACCCAGCTTCATATCCACATGAGTGTGTTGAGGGATACATCCAGTGGTATTATAGGATATCTCATCCTCGGATGATCCCTTATGTTGCTGCATATGCTGGTCCTAGTTATGATGCCGATCCTGGTCCTAGTTATGATGCTGATGCTGGTCCTGGTCCTGGTGCTGATGCTGGTCATATTCATGATGCTGGTCCCGATAGTAGGTGTACACGGTGTGACGCAGTTGGTGGTCTTATACAGCAGAGTTTAAATTTGCATATGGGTGATGCTGAAGACCAGATGCGTGTTTTATTGGAGAGAGCTTTATACATTTCCAGAGGAGGCGATTATCAGTAGTATTATCGTTGTATTTGTTGTATTTGTTATTGAGACTTATTTTAGTTGTATTTGTTATTGAGACTTATTGTATTAGTGACTTATTCAGACTTATTTATTATTAGCGACTTATGTATTATTCAGACTTATATAATTAGCGAATTATTTATTATTCAGTTGATGTTTTAAATAAGAACATGAGAGACTTGGGCCAATGCAAATAGAAAAATACAATTCCAAGATCAATAATATCATTTAAAACAACTTACAACTCAAAAGTGTCAATCATCTGCCAAAGAGATATAATCTGAATTATTTTCTAAATCTAAAGAACCCCAATGTTGTAGACGTCCTGCATAAGCGATAGCCCATGATGTAGACTCATCGCTACGATGCTTTTTCCAATGTCATGCAAGTGGAGGTAACGGACATTCAGATTTCAATTTAACTTGAATCCAATGATTTTCGTTAACAAAACCAATGCTGATAACACGATCACGTGACAAATCTCCATTATGTGCACCCCTTAATGGAAAAAAAGTTAAACAAAAAGTTTTTGCTAATGTAACAAGAACGAGATTATATTTTGTTGCTATCACGTAACCCATATCAGGAATGGTCATCCACTTCTTGTGACTTTGGTTTTCCAACACAGTTACAAGTAAAGACTCTGTCACTTCTTGCAAACGTTCCTTGAATAATGCAGCATATAAATCTGGTTTGGATTTAATCTCTGTATACAACTGTCGACGTATAATGCTCCAAGATTCTTCACCATGACCAAGTAAAGCAGCAATAGCACAATATCCACAGTTTCCATCTGCTTTAACATTAACTATGTCTTCAATATATGGATGAATTAAAGAAGGAAACTCGTGGAAATATTTTTTAACCTGATGGGAGACTTGTTTGGATGTTTGATGGGAGACTTGTTTGGATGCTTGATGGGAGAATTGTTTGGATGCTTGCTGGGAGACTTGAGTATCAACATGCTCAAAGTATGATGGATCACGATATACGTCATATCCCTTCGGCTTATTGTCTTTTTTCTTAACACCACCTTTTGTTTTGACTTTATCCACTGGTGCACACATTGATGTTGTCTCCGAATATGCTATTTCACGCAATTTGCTCTTTAATGCCCTTCTTCCAGCAACATTAAGTGTTTTCCATGTCTTCCAAATTATATTCATCTCCGATGTAATGTCCAACTCTGAATCATTTGTCAACTGTTCATTATCTTGATCATTATTCAAGGTTAATTTTCTCCAATGTATATGAACAGCATCTAATGGAATTGGAACACCTTCCATCTTGTATCGTGCTAACTCACACGCACAAGGTAATCCACGAGTCTTTCTAAGTATACAACAACACACATCTTTATCATTACCGACATAGCTAACTCTCTTGTATTCTTCAACAATATCACCTAAGGCTTTCTTGGATACAACCCAAGTCAATTTCTTGAAGAATGGATTATTGTGTATATGCTCTTTGCGACCCTTACTTATCTCAAATGAACCTTTGATTTTAATAATTTGATACTTCAACATGTCATTCATATCATTCCATGCCTTACAAAAATCTCCTTTACTGTGTTCCAAAAATCTCTTCAATGACCAATGAGCAGACTCAACCCTAATATTTAAACAAAAAAATATTCGATTAATGATATATCATTTATAAAATAAAATACAAAAAGTGAAGTTTTAATGACATACCTATTAGTCGTAGTATTTCCTAGATGCAATACTCGATTGATCCATGCTTCAACAAATCTTTCCTTATGAGGATTCAACCATGTGTCTCGGACGTAATCAAAAAACATAATATTATCGACACATGATTGCTCAAATATTTGCAAAAGTACCTCGTACTCATTCTCTTCAGAACAATATACAATTTTACTCCACAACTCAAGAATGGGTTCTTGCATGTCTTTATTTAATATATACTGTTTGCATTTGGCTTTAACATTTTTGTTAATATGAAGTTGACAAAGTAAATTTGTTGAAGATGGAAATACAAATTTAATTGCATTCATTAAAGCAAGTTCTCTGTCAGTGACAATCACTTGAGGAAATGACGTGTTTGAAACAAACAACTCTTTTAACTTCTCCAATGCCCACCAAAAGTTGTCTTGACGTTCAGAATCCATATAAGCAAATGCAACATTAAATGTCAACCCAGTTGAAGTTACACCAACAATTTCAAACAACGGTAACCTATACTTGTTGGTTTTGTAGGTGCTATCCATGATCAATACAAGAGGGAACATGTTCAGTAAAGTTATGGAATCTGGGTGCGTCCAAAATATATCCCTCACAATGTTGGAGTCCTCATGTGTCCTGCTCCAACAAGTATATTTCTCAACTTCCAGTAACTTCAACAAATGTTGCATATCAGTTCTAGGTCCCATCAAATTCTTCCTATATGTACTTCGTTGCTTGTAAATTTGATAGATACTAGTCACATTCTCCGTATCTCGATCTCTCAAATATGACAAGATGTGTCTCGGTGCAACGTGGTATTTTGTCAACTCGTCAACATGTTTCTTATCTTCTTCTGTTAAGCGTCCCATAAATGCATTATTCTCAAAAGTAGCTACTAACTCATGGTTGTGAAGTCCACAAATTAAACTTATAATCCATCCTTCATCATTTTTCAGTGGTCTCGATCTAAGTTTAAACGGACATCCACACCTTTTAGTTGAAGTACCTGTGTCATTTTTATTTGACTTATATTCGCCACCTCTATCACAACCAAGAATTAATTTTGACTTTCTTCCTCTCTTTCCAATCTTTACGTCTGATCGAGTAATGATAACTGCTACTCGATTTTGTCGACCTATCTCTCTTGCCCATGATATGACAGCTTCTCGTGACTCAAAAATTTGATCAGTTGTAAATGCTTCAGTTAAATCTATAAATATTGGTTGTGCGTCTTCCATCCCTATTTCAAAAAAAAAAAAAAATTAATAATAACAAACAAAGTAAAAAATATTTCAATAAAAAAAATAAAATAAAAATAGACTACCGGATTTTTGAAATTTCCGGATTGACTACCGGAAATTTCATTTATCAATTTTGCTTACCAGAAATTTCAGCGAGGATCAGATTTTGAGGTAATTTTTATTTACCACTAAGGTTAATGAATTTATGAGGGATGAAAATGGATTTTTGACAAAATGGAGGGTAGAAGTTTAATTGGAGATACAAAAAGCAACGCTCCTTTCAAACTCTTCGATAAGCCCCATACTTCAATACTAATACAAGTAATTAAGGGTTTCAATTTCTTATTAGAGTCAACCCAATTAGATCATCTTAATCAATTAATTCTTATCTATTTAATTTTCTTTAGTCTAATTTAATTAAATCATACTACTAAAAGGATCTTTTTAGAATTTGTTATTGGAGAGATGATTGACGCCGACCCTAAAGCCACTAAATCCTTTCATTTGTCCTTAAATTCAACGTTCGCATCACCAGCTCATCAATATCTACGTGCATCTTCATCATAGATTTTGCATTTAAGACAAAATATGTTACTGTTGGTGCGTCAACAACCGATGCATAATTATATATTTTTATAAGGAGTAGGATACCGATAAATATTAATTAAAGTATCATAATTAAAATTTATAAAAATTATATTTTTTTAAATTTTATACAATTTATATATAGTTAATAAGTTGAAAAAAAATTAAAATTTTAATTATTACAAGTTTGAAAATTTTTCATAAATTTTTAAAATTTAACACAATTCAATTAATAAATAATATTTATTTTACGATTTTTATATTTGTCGAAAATTTTATTTTTGAAAAATACATTAATTTTTTTATATTTAAATATCATATCACTCATAAAAAAATACACAAATTAATTAAAGTAATTCAAGTGTTAGAGTTTGTTTATTTGAAAGTAGTAAATTTATCCTTTGATATTAGATAATTTATTTATATAATGAGTTTGTTGTATTAATTTTAGTATATTTTATCATTATAAATTTTAATAAATGTCTATCTCATTTTTTTATCTCTTCAATTGCATAATTTTTAATATGATTAGTGATTTAGATTGTAATTTAAGAATAATTGAATAATCTCTTAAAATTGAGATAAAAATAAGAAGACATTCTCGACAAAAATCATTGACATTTATTTTTTTTATTTTTTTTTAATTTATTATTATTATTTTAATAATATATAAATATTATTTATAAAAAAATTAAAACAAATACAGCATCTCCCCTGTTTCCAAAAAGATCTGCTTCGGAACATATGCCGTTACATTTCCCGCAACTCTCCATCTTTTTTTAGATTGATAAATTTTACTCAAACTGACCCAACAAATTTTACTCAAACTCTCCATCTTTTCATTTCCACCATATGAAAAATTTCTTTTAATTGTAATTATGATCTCTTGTGCTGTCTTTTTAGACATCGTAAAGAATGACAAGAAATACAGAGGTGGATTCGAAAAAAAAACAAATTAATCGGAGTTACCCATTCACCAAGGAAAATATGTTTTTCTTTTCCAACGTGACAATTTTTTATTTTTATATATTTTTTGAAATTAGTTTCCATTGTTATTTCTTCTCAGAGTTGCACCAACTAAATTCCCAAAAATTTAAAGGGAATTGTAGCAATAGAACAAAATAGAAAGTTTAATGCTAACCTTCCAAAATAGCCTTAGAAGATTAACCTCAACTATGTTGATATTTTTTTGTTTCGCAAAATTAACTTTTAATTGAGACACAAGCTCAAATCCTTTCAAAATAGCTTTTGTAGTACATAGATTACCCCAACTACCTTCATACGACATAATGGTATCATGAGCTAATTGAAAAAGAGGAAAAGAAATTGAGTGATTAAGCTAATACTCCTGAAATAAACCGTCCTCGAAGACATTCTAATCCAAATCAGCAAAACCTTCAACATCAATAAGAAATAGAAACGGTTTTAGGAGATAATCAAGACATACCAATTTAATTAGTTAATAAACTTTATTTTAACATCAAATTTAGTACACTCAATAGTTTTTAGAAGTGTTATAAACAAATTAAACTCCAAAAACTATCTTAAACATGTACCTTTACAATAAAATTAAAAACAAAATTACTTTCTAAGTCAAACTAATTAATTGTATCTGCAAAATTTCGTGGGAGTGAAAAAAGTTAAGGATTAATGATTAAAAATGGAAGATGTGTAGTTTTATTATTAGTTCGAATATCTTGTCTTGAATTTAAATTTGAAAACTCATAAATGTGCATCTGAATTATTTATAGTGGTATTTATCATATTTTTAAGGTTAAATTGCATCCGTTAACGTTTTAGTCTTTTATTTATTTATTTATTTTTTGATTTGATCATTTATTCTTTATTTGATGTTGTTAGAGATGAAAATATGAATTTATTTAAATATTTAAGTTATTAATTTGATGAAAATTGTATTTTATTGAGGTTGATAATTAATTTTATAGGTTTTGTTTAAATATTTTTATGAATTTTTGCAAAAAAAAAGTAATATTATTGACGTTTTAAAACATAAAAGATCAAATTGTCACTTAAAATTAAAATAAATGATTAAATAAAAAATTAATAAATTACTAAAACATTAATTAAAATGAGAAATTATGAAAAATATCTGTTTTAAGACCTGCAACATGATATCGGACTTGTAAAATCATTTGGAATAATTTTTTTTTTGTTCTATTAATGTGAATAAATTATTAATTAATTTTAAGAGATATTTTTTTATATTTATAAAGTCTCCATCTCGTGATATATTTTGCAAAATTGAAATCACACTTGATATATTATTCTTTATTAATTAATAGCAAGTCTCCATCTCGTGAACCACGACGAACATTATCCGATCAATATTATGTAAACAAATATTTGGTCCAGCATCATTTTCATTTTTAAATTATTATTTTTGTTTCACATTCTATTACTATGCATTGACAAACAAATGAAAAAATTAATGCTTTATCAAAATTAGCCTCATCTTTAATTAATTTCTATATTTTTATTTATATCTCGACATGTATTCAATAAATTATCACGACTAAAATATTACAAGCTTTCTAGACCAAAAAATAAAAAATAAAAAGGCATTCTGAAAATGCATGTCAACCAATATATACAGCTGTTTTGTGATGTCCAGTTAATAGATAAGTTTTTTAAATAATTTTAAATAATTAATAAATACGCGTCAAACAATACTCATGAAAATCTTCTATTTAAGGGAATGCATTTCCACTATATGAGTAAAAAATATAACATTAGTAGAAACATTAGAGACATGGCATTAAGTGGGAAAGTGGAGGGTGAAGTAGAAATTGAAGCACCTGCTGCTAAATTCTACAATATTTTTAGAAAGCAACTTCATCATATTCCTAATATTGCATCAGATTCAATACATGGAGCTAAAGTGCATGAAGGTGACTGGGAAAATGTTGGTTCTATCAAACAATGGGACTTTACAATAGGTATATTATATATTTAAGCTTTCTATGTTTCATAATTTTATTTATTTTTGTTAAAAAATGTGAATGAACTAAAAAAATAAAAATAAAATAACGTACCCAATACTCTTTTTGTTGGTGTGTCCTTGCTTGTTAATTTGTAATACACTCCATCTTATTTTAATTGTGCTCATAAAAAAAGCTAAATATAATTATTTTTCTAGATATATAAATCAAATAGGTTTATTTATCATTTATGAGCGTTTGCTGAATAAGAATAAAATGGTTATTAGATAAATAAAATTTATTTTATATAAAAAAAAATCTTAAATTAGAATGATATTTCAAGAATTTGTTTTGATGTTTTAAGAAAGTTCTTCGATTTGAGTTGTACATGAAAAATATATAGTTGGGAGGGGGACTCATTAAAGGCAGTCAACTAATTTCTCGACCAAGATCAGTCATTGCAAATTCAAGAGATACTTTACATCAATCACATAGTTATAAAAATATGGTATTTTATAATTTTATTACTAAATATGGTAAAATTATTTAAAAAATTACTTATATTTAAGACGGAGAGATATCATGTAAGAAGGTGTATTATAATAAAAAATGAGAATGAAATATAGATCATATAATAATGTATATAGATGATTATGATTGAAACTAATTTTAAATATGACTACTTAAAAATATCATGCGACTTTTAAAGAAAAATATATAACTTTGCAATAGTAAATAAAAAAAAACATAAATCATCACAAGTGCTAAAGGAAGAAAACAAAATTCTAAAAACAAAAATGAAATTAAACTCTAACTTTAAACATTTGTGAAACCTTGCAGACGAAACAAAGGTAAGTGCTAAAGAAAAAATTGAGAGTATAGATGATGACAATAAGGTAATAACATATAGCATCTTTGATGGGGATGTGAGTGAGAATTACAAGAGTTTGAAGGGCACATTGCAAGTGGTTGATAAGGAACATGGTGGGATTGTGAAATGGACTTTTGAATATGAGAAGCTAAAGGAAGATATTATAGGTGCATCTCCTGAATCATACTTGGACTTGGCAGTTAAGGTCACTAAAGATATTGATGCTCATCTTGTCAAGGAATAGCAACAAGAAGCATCCTATAATAAAATTTGTTGTGATGAATGCTAATAACACATTCTGTAATACACATTTTTTTAATATATTTTATTTTATTGGTTGAGATTTATATATATTCTGTCAAATTTATGAGATCAACATAATTTGATAGATCGAATTTATGTAAATTTTAACTAATAAAAAAAATATTAGAATTGTGTGTAAGAGTAAATATTATTGCTAGCATTCCCGTAAATTAAGTATAAGTAAACTTCTATTTTTGTGGCAAAATAAAGGTTTTGATCTATGTTTTTATTGGTTGTATTATTCAGGTTAATCTTGTATAATATGATTGAAAAAACATACCTTGATAAATGTTTACTTTTAAATTGAAAAATATTATTATGATAATTGGAGAAAAAAAAAATAGGAGTTTACTCTTGTGATGATTTATGTTTTTCAAAAATAACAAGTCACACGTTCGTTTGTGACGGAAAAGAGGTTTGCTGATTTGCTGTATTAATGTCATTAGATTTTGGTGTGTATAAATGGCTGCTTAATGCTTGTGAGATATGTCAATCATCACGTAGTTATATTATTTTGATTGTAAATTTACATTATATATTTCAAATTCAACTTTGTTGACTTAATGCTTGTATAATTTGAATAAACGTAGAAGTATTGAGTTTTTTTGGTAGTGGTATTTCAAATTATTGAATTTTTTATCACGATTCGTTGAGACTATACTTCAATGTATTTGGATTAAGGGTTTTAATTCATTATAGACACAATCTAAGTAGATTATCTTAAATCAATTAAATCTTACCTAACTAATTTTTCTTTAGTTTACTTTAATTAAATCAAACTACTACTTAAATCTAATTTAAATAATATAACATTAAATTAAGTTAAGTCCAACTTAATTAATTAATTATTTGCTCCTAGAATTGTTATAAGTGTGTTATCCTAACAGTCAAAGGAAAAAAAAGAAAGTTGTCTGCTTCTCGTAAATATATCGGTTGTCTTTGTAGCTCGTTTTATTGTAGTTCGAAAAGGGTGCATTTATGCAAAAATGTAATAAAGTTCATTTGATTACGTTTCAGATTTAAATTTCGATAAATTAATTATTATTATTATTATTATTATTATTATTATTATTATTATTATAATAGAATAATAATCAAAATCATGCAGTTAAGACTCTTATTATTGAACGAAAATAAACTATTTCATTAATTGAAAAAAAGCAAAAGTAAAGTATATATTCAAAAGATAATTAACTAACAAGCCTAAGTTACCAACAACTAACCTAATTGCACATAAAACTCATTAACTAACTAACTGAGAATTAACCATAGAATAAACGTAACAATTAGACAAATATGATATCCAGCAGTCCCCTCAAGCTGAAAAATAGATATTGATCATGTGAAACTTGGAAAGGATAGAATGAAAGTGTGTTGGATGAAGAGGTTTAGTGTGTATGTCGGCCAATTGAGCTAACGAGGGTACATGGAGAAGATGGATGGTTCCAAATAGACAAGATGACAATCCAATTCTATATGTTTTGTGCGTTCATGGAAGGTTGGGTTTTGTGCTATCTGTATGGCATATATTTTATCATAGTAAATTGGGGCATGTTTGGTCATGGGTAGATGTGGATCTTTGAAAAGGTAGAGAAGTAATTGTATTTCACAAGTTGTGTTAGCTAAGCCACAATATTCCGCCTCAGTAGATGAGTGAGAAACAACAAGTTGCTTCTTGGTTGTCCATGAGATTAAAGAAGAGTCCAAAAATATGTTGAAACTGGTAATAGACCTACAAGAATTTGGGCAGGAAGTTCAATCACTATCGTTGAAATAAGAAATTCAGGAAAGACGTGGAGGAGAAGAAAATTCCCTTGCCAGAGCAACCTTTAAGATAATGACCAATGCGTGTGGTAGTTTGATAGTGTATAACCATGGGTGCAAAAACGAATTGGCTAAGTTTTTTTACTGCGAATGACAAATTTGGGCGAGTGTTGGTAAGATAAATTAGATCTCCAATAAGTCTTAAGAAGAGTTTTTTATCATGAAAAGGTTGGCCATTAGCTGTAGAAAACTTGATATCCAGTTGCATTGGAGTAGAAACATGTTTGCTTTGAAGAATTCTTGCGTCCTCAATGAATTCCAAAGCATATTAATGTTGATTGAGAGAAATCCCTTTTGTTGATTGTGCCACTTCAAGTCCCAATTATTTTTTAGAAAGCCTAAGTCTTTGATCTTGAAAGATTTGTTGAGAAAGTGTTTGACATGGTTGATCTCCTCGAAGTCATCACCTGCGAGGACTATGTCATTGACATAAACAAGTAAAACAATAAGATGAGCATTAAAAAATTTAATAACGAGAGAATGGTCAGAGGAAGATAGGACATAGTCTAGAGTGGTTAATGCAGAAATGAGTTTTTGATTCCAATTCCTACTAGCTTGTCTAATTGGTGTAAGTGTCAATTTTTGGCAGCAACATTAACTAATACAAGGCGCACAATAGTCATTTTAACGATAGGGGAAAATGTTTCAAAAAAAAAAAATTCAACCCCTTCTTGTTGAGTTTTACCTTTGAACAAGATGAGCTTTATGTCGTTCGAGACCACCATTCACGTTGTATTTATTTTTGAAAACTCATTTGCATCCAATTAAATCTTTCTCAGAGGTAACTCGAAAAGTTCCCAAGTATGACTTAATTGGAGTGCTTGAATTTCATTATCCATTGTAATTTTTTTGCCCTCATATTTAATTGCTTGTTTGTAAGTATATGGTTCAGGCAATTAAGGTGAATATGAGAAGGTGAAACAAAATTGTATGAAAGGTGAATAAGTATAGAGTAAGGTGTACCTAAATTTTTGGGAGCAATAGAATGAAATAAATTTACAATGTTGACATAATAATCATTCAAATATTTTGGGGGGTTGGTTATTCTAGTAGACTTTCTAAGGGCTTATCGAGTGGCCTTTTTATCATCAACATCAGAATGCACATCATAGTTATTATGAGCAACATGATCATAAAAATTATCATCAATAGGATAAGGCAAATATAAAGGAGTAATGTCATTATAACTACCGTAAATATGATTCAAATTATCAGGAATATTATTGTTAGAGGCATGATGCATAGAATCAATAGAAATATTTTCAATATGTTCATGATTAATGGAAAAAATCAGATGTAGGATTATTGATAAGAATAGAATTAAAAGCAGTAATAGGAGTATAATTAATGTCATGATAAAGATCCAAAAAATTAGAAACATTAGGTATAGGAATAGATGCATTTGTATGTTTACATGGTATAACAGGTGAAAGAGTAAAAGGAAATATGTTTTCATAAAATTGAGCAAGTCTAGAAAGAAAAACGTCTTTGGTATGTAAATCATAAAGAAGGTAAATTTTCACACCTTCCTTGAGGCCCAAATGAATACATTTGTGTGCTTGAGGTTGAAACTTAGTTCTATGAACAGTAATTGTAGAAACATAACATAAACAACCAAAAATCTTTAAATAGGATAAAGTAGGAACATTATTGTAAAGTACAACATGAAGTATAGTATAACACCAAAAAGAAATAGACGAAAAAGATTGATATAAAATGCATCTAACAATATTTAAGATGTATTGGTGTTTTCTCTCAACAACACCATTTTGTTGAGGGGTTTCGACACAACTTCTTTGATGTAATATACCTTTTTCAAAAAAATAAGTTTTCTTAAAAAATTCAGATCCATTATCAGATCTTATGATTTTCACATGTTGGTGAAATTGATTTTCAACAAAGTTGATAAAATTTTGAAGGCAAGTTCTGGTCTTAATTTTTTAAGTTAGCATTTAAATCCAAGTAAAACGAGATTTATCGTCTACAATAGCCAAAAAATATCTAAAATCATTCAAGGAATAATGAGCAAGAAAACCCCAAATGTCAACATGTAAAACTTCAAAAATAGAAATAGATTCAGTAATTCTATGAGAAAAGGAAACTTTCTTTGTTTTGAAAAATGACAAATATCACAAGTATAAGAATGAATATATAGGTCTAAAGAATAATGTTTGTTTACATCGGAAAAACAAGAAATTGAGGGTTGTCCTAACCTAAAGTGCTAAACATTGTCAAAATAAATAAAAAAAGCAAAAGTAGTAGTAGTGGTATTAAGAACAATAGATACATGAAAAGAAATAAAAGGTTGCGTGGGAGCTAAAATGACCATCTCATATAGTCCATTTATAGCAACGACACTACCAATCATCTTCATATTGTTCAATTCCTGAATAAGACAAAATTTAGCCACAAATATTATAGTTCAAGGTATAGAATACATAAGCTTACTAATAGAGATAATATTGAAAAAGAAAAAAGAAATACACAATACATTATGAAGGATAGTAGATTTAGATAGAATTATAGTGTCACTGATTGAGGTAGTAGAAGATTTTTCATTGGGAATTTTAACATAGATTGGTTTGATAGTGTCATATGATTGAAAATATAATAAAGATGTAGCAAAATGATCAAAATGATCTGTGGTTCCTAAATCAAGTATCCAAATTTGATCCTTGGTCAAAGAGGGATAAGAAGGGGAAGGATCAACTTGTGGAGACTCAGTTGTGTTCACATATTTCTTTGTCTGATAGATAGGTGGAAATCCAAGAAGAAACAAGCATTTGTCTATAGTGTTGTTAGTCTTTTTATAGTGAGCACAAAATTTGGAGTTTTGGGTTTTCCACCATTAGGTTTGTACTCGAGCTTAAAGTTTCCTTGATAGGGTTTTGAAGGTTGGGAACGAGAATCAACAAAAAATACAATAGGGTCAGGTAAAAGACCAATTAGGAGTTGTCTTTATTGTAAAAACACCATAGAATATAGCTTGATTAAAGAAGGTAAGGGATCTAAAAGTAAAATTTGAGATCTAACATTTATGTAATTGTTATTCAATCCTTATAGAAAGTAAATAACTAAATCATGGTTACAGTATTTGATTACAACATTGAAGGTATTACAACAAACATACAACACAAGAGTGCAAGAAGGGATGGGTCGGAAATGTAAAGTTTATCTGAAATTTTCTTGAGTGAAGTGAATTAGGTTGTAATAGATGAGTCACCTTGTTTGAGAGAAGAAAAATCATAATTAATATTATGAAATTCGAACAAAATTGCCTTGTGAGAAACGTTAATTGAGTTCTTTCTAAATTGACGAGGCATCATCAATCCAAAGGATGCTACTCACAATGTTTAGGGAAATTGAATGATAGAGCCAAAGATGATTAAGGTGTTTTCAGGAAGTGTAATTTGAATCTACAAGATCTGGTTTCTTTACGGCGTCGTCAATGAAGTCGTATTTGTTTTTCATTTCAAAAGAAAGATACATGGCTCAAGCCCAACCATATTAATTTGAACCTTCAAGAATAAGGGTGATGAGGACAAGAGAAAGGTTTTCATTTGGATGTATGTAAAAGAGGCTCGAAGGATCACGATTAGGGTGGACTGGGAAAGTGGTTTTATTGTTTGCATCCGGTGTCAATAATGATTTTTTGGGATCTACCATTGGTGAAAAAGAAAGGCTAGAAAAGAAGAAGAAAGAATAACAAAAGTTAATTTTGAAAAAAGAAACTCTCGATTGCAGAGGAAGGGAAAAGAGAAAGTGTTGTTAGAGAAAGTGTTGCTAATGATACTATATTATTGAATGAAAAAAAACTATTTCATTAATTAGAACAAAAACAAAAGTAAAGTATATATACAAAGGGTAACTAACTAACAATCCTAAGTTACCAACAACTAACCAACTACACATAAACTCATTAACTAACTAATTGAGAATTAACCAAAGAATAAACATGACAATTAAACAAATATGGTATCCAATAGCTCTCCTCTAGTCATTATTCAATTGCAAAGAATCTCTTTTCATCTTTTAATGGTTAATAGAGATGAAGGCAGAAAAAATAGTCTGTCTTTTGGGGTAAATATTAATCAAGTGGACATATTAATAAATAGATCATTGACGATACATGCCATCAGATTGGAGTTCGTTGAGAAATAAGATAGATTCAAATGAAAAAGAAAATTAATCAAGAGAAAGATTGAATTATTTAAAAATGATTGAATGAGAAAAATTGATCATATTATATATATGATACACTTTATATAATGATCAAAACCAAGTTAAGCTGATCAATTTTAACTATCTACTAGTCAATACTAACCAACTTATAATTACTTACAACCAACTCCTAACAATATCTAACAACCCCTAAAGTTGAAAGTGTGGATTTTCATTTCTAGCTTTGGATGAATAATCTAATCAAAGAAAATGAAATTTATAACTAATGAAAGAAAATTACAAAAAAAAATACAAGACATAAACATATCAACTAAACAAAAGAGTTGATGTAGACAGCCGTAGGGACTGAGATGCTTAACTCCTAGAATTTTAGCCTACTTTGGAGCTTTTTTGAATTTCTTCCAACATTCCACGACACTCACTCCAATAGAATCAAGAACTTCAATTTCGAGGACCATTAAATGTCAAAATTTGGCATATAAGATTTCACTATCATATAATAAAAACACAAAGAAAGTAAAAGATTTAAATATATTTTTTGTCCTTAAAAATATATTTCGTTTTGATTTTAGTCTCTGTAATATTTTTTATTTATACCCTTACAAATTCTAACAAGTTTTAAAAAAGTGATTTATGAATCTATTTTAGTAAAAAAATGGTGACATGACTAATTTTAGATGAAGTAGCACATGATGACTGTGTAATTGTTGTTGACTAGATAATATTTAATATTTAATACTTAAAATTAAAATTTATTTTATTAACTCATTTAATTATTTAATTTAAAACTTAAAACTAATTAATTAAGTAATTAATTAATAACACAATTAAATCATAAAAACTCAATAATCTTCGTCTTCAACCCCAAATTTTTTAATATAAATTCAACAACTCTCATCTTCAACACTAATTTCTTCATCTTCAAATCAGAAATGCTCATATTTGGATCCAAACCCTAAAAATTGTAAAATCCATACCTTAAACATTGGAAGAGATAAGATCTTCTCATGAGACAACTTTCTTCTCTATAATTCATCATGAGTCAAAAATTTGTTGGGATCCAGAGCTTCTTTGGCTCTTGTAACTCTTGCCATGTGTCATTATCCTTAATTCAGAGATGCTTTGGGAGCAATATTGATCTACAAAATCACAAAGCAAAACATAGTTAATAGATAAAAATATTAAGAAAAATGAGAGATTATAATTTTTAAAGTTTGATCTAGATATGAGAATTTGTGATTTGAAGATAAAGAAATTATGGTTGAAGATAAAAGTTGTTGAGTTTTTATTAAAACATTTGGGATTAAAGATAAAGATTATTGAGTTTTTATTATGTAATTGATTTATTAAATTAATTAGTTTTAAGTTTTTAATTAAATAATTAAATGAGTGGATAAAATGAATTTTAATTTTAAATATTAAATATTATCTAGTCAATAACAATTATACAGTCACCATGTGTTCCTATATCCAAAATTAGTCATGTCACAATTTTTTTACTAAAAAAGATTTATAAAGAACTTTTTAAAACTTATTAAAATTTGTAAAAGTATAAATCAAACAAAAAAATTATCAAGATTGAAATCAAAACAAAACATATTTACAAAGACAAAAACATATTTAAACCAAATAAAAAATTGTTGAAATATCATACGATAGAAATAGAAAGAACAAGAAATTGTTTAAACACCATAAGGCATAAGCAAACAGAAACATGCTTAACTACTATAGCATAGAGTCATATAATAAAGTCAAGAATGACTAATCAACTCTGAATAAATTGAGAAACAAATAACTAAAAGATAATTAAATTTAGATGTATGGGGATTTTCATTAGTAAAATCCCTTGCAGTGTAATATGCAAACTTTTTCTTTTTTCAAAGTTAAACAAAAAGTTTTGTCATTGGATTGGACCAATAGAATTTTATTTAGGGTAGGAAGAAAGTTGTCAACAAAAGACAACAAGATAGTTTGTGGTGGCAGGATATTCAATAATAATATACAATTTCTTCAACAAATGCCAACAAAATAATCTCACAAAGCAAACTACTTGTCTTGGGAAATTCCATATCAAGTGACTTTCTATGTTGTGGAGCTAGTCTTTGAACAAAAGAAAAATGTGCACATTAGAAAATATTGACAATTCCACAATCTTAAAATTGTGTTATGGGAGAAAATTGAACCACAATTCAACAAGAAATGAGACCAATCACACCAAACACTTATAGAGTCGAAATTATAAGTCATCCAAAAAAAGAGATAATTGAATATTGAAATTTCTCCGCTAATAGATATAATCATTTATTTAAAATAGATACGACTTTATTACCATATTGAAAAGTATCTTAAAGTTCAATAAAAAGAAAGAAAATAATCGACTAAAAGATTGAATTATTTAAATTTCCTTCCCTCAATTTTCTCTGAATCTGCTTCCTCTTATTCAAATTCTGTTGATGATTTTTACTCCTCTTAACAATGCACTCACACCCTTATTTTTATTAAAGATTGGCATAATTTTCATATCAAAGAATAAAATAAATATTTTCAAAAGACCAAGCCCAAAACAAACACAAAAGACCTGACAAGAACAAAAGGCTAAGAGGTATTTAACGATTTGTGAGTCACACCCCACAAGTATATTCATTCAAGATAAGTTCAATAGTGATTTCATCTGTTTTATCAAGCATGATAAACAATCCGACAAAGGCATTATAAGTAGTGTACCACTATATAATTTTATATGTATGATATTTTCTTTCTTTCAATTGACTCTTATTCGCAGCAGTTTCAAATTACATGTCATTAATTATAATCAAAATCTATACTTTTTAATTTAAATATGAAATTTTAATAGAATTTTCTTGTAACATTAATCATTGTTAGTGTTAACTTTTATGATTGTATAGAGGGATGGTGGTTCGCAAATCAAAAGAACCTTCCAAATGCATATTTATAATTAATTTAATAAAAAGTTGTACCACAAAGATTAAAAGATGATTCGAAGAAGATGCTCCACCCAAATGGGACGGTGGATGTTCCCTTCCAGGTGCTATAAATTGAATTCACATATAACATACATCTACTTAGAAGACACAAATAACCTTAAGAGACTTTTTTTTTTTTTTTTGTCAAAGTTATTATTCGACTTATTAGAAGTCAAAGACTAATCTTTAGATTTATAGAAATACATTTAAAATACCAACATTTCCTAATAAATATTTTTTATGCACATCGATTAAATTTATAATTACATATTTAAGAAATTTTATTTATCAATTGGTAAAAGGCAGATTGTTGTGTAGGTAAAAAGTTTTGAAATGAAATTTTCAGTGAAATTTCAAATTAATCTCAATGAGTAAACTTTTAATTTTTTTGATAACCTATCTTGTCGACGGAAACACAATAATAATAAGCAAGTGCTGTATGACTATGATTACTCAAAAGCTTCAATTGCGGATAATGTCATAATGATGCATCCTACAAATACAATGACATTCAATAATACTTGCTCTGTCTTATATTAATTTTTTAAGTTTAAGTTTGAAATATTTATTTGTCTAGTAATATTTTATATAAATATTATTTGTTATAAAATATTAATCACTTTTTTTTTATTATATTTTAATTTGTAGAACTATCCAAATTAATAATGATATTTAAGTTTTTTCAACAACTATAAACATAGACGTATGAGACGGTAAGGAGTAATAAATTAGCATCTATCTTATTATGGGTCAATTCTGTGGACTACAAGTCTACAACCAAACATATATGACGACAAAGTTTGATGCTTTTGCAACTATTTAAAATTTACTATAAATTTCTAGTCATTATCCCTTTCATTTTTCTATGCATATCCATGTGTTTAATAATATGTATAATATATAAATAAAAATTGAGACTGTTCCATTAAATAATTGCAGGATTTCTTTTTTGACTCATAGATTAAATACTTGTAGGATATGTTTAATTGTATTTCTGTAATTTATACAATTTCAAATTTTATTTGGTTTGACATATTTTTCTTGTTTTTTTTTTTTT